>JASANV010001581.1:0-248119 GCA_030849715.1 Trypanosoma mega | reverse complement strand
CGTTCAACGCACAAACACGTTTTGCACAATATGGCAACACAGTGTTGAGAAAGAAAAAAGGAGAGAAAAAAAAGACAGGATAAATAAAATGGCAATAGTAAAATGAAGTAACAAAAATGGTAACAGTGGAGGTTACTTATTTAGGTGGAATGAGAGAAATATTGGCTTTAGTTTTTCGTGGTCTTTTTTTACTGAATTGGTGTGGTGCGCGTATGCAGACTTTTTCCGTATTTTTTATGATGGGAACGCTTTTAAAAATTTTTTTGCTCGGTTGTTGATTTGTTTACTTTAGTTTGCTTTTGTTTTTATCTTGCTGCTGTTCAGTCTTCTTCTTTTTTTGTTTCTTGAGGTATTTTAGTTGTATTATGCAGATTGTTATTTTTTGTGAGATAGTATTGAGCTCGTCTGATGTAAAATATAATTATGTACGCATATCTAATACGCGTGGTCGTATCCATATGGTTTTCGATTATGTTTCGTTCAACTTAGTTCGTATACTGCTGTGAATGCGGCAGTGCCTTTTTTGTTGTTGTTTTTTTGATGATATTTTGTACAGCACATAGAGGGTTTGCTTTTACGTGTCTTCGTGTTGCAAAAAAAGATACATTTCATCAAAAAAAGCAAAATATATTGAGCGTTGTGAGTGTAATAATTGGATGCAATGGAATTAGTTTGTATATATGTATCTATTTATGTGTGTACATAAATACAAATAACTTTTGTGTTTGCTTGTTTGAAAAAGAAGAAAAACAAAAAAACGACAATAATAAAATCAAATAATCCTCTCTGTATAGACGCTTGTCTGTTATGTTGCATTGGTATGGGGGTGTTTCAATGCTCCCGGTGAGGGCCACGCGCGCATCAGCACACGTCCGCGGAGGCATTCCGCCGGCACGGCGCCCGCACGGCGCGAGTCAAAGCTCTCGTCGGGGTTGTCGCCCTCGAGCCACAACCACGCGGAGGGATTCGCTACGCGATCGGCGCACGCGTCCCAATCGCGCGAGCGGCGGGGCGGAGCGGCGGCGTCCCACTCGGGGGTGTTGTCACTCGGCGGGGGGAACTGCGCCTCGTTCCAACGCGGGGGGACGGTTGGGTCGCTGGTCACACGCGCCACGCGTTTACAAAGCGTCAACTCGGGGGAAATCCGAACAATCACCACATCGCCCTCACGAGCCAAGGGACGGGAAAAGAGGAGTTGAGCAAAGCGCATCATGGAGTACGGCACATACACGACATAATCTCCGGGGGTGAGTGTGGGAAGCATGGAGCGCCCCTTCACTGTGCATGAAACCTCACAATTCCACCCAATAAGGACACCCAAAATAACATATGGGAGGTCAAAGTAAGGAGCCCGAAAATTCCATCTCATCTCAATAGGAACAATAAATATAATTCTCAAAAACGTTAATAAAAAAGACAAAATGACGTGCTACGTACAGGTTCGCTTTTGTACTGCAAAGAAACAACCAAGAAAAAAAGTTATACTTGTATGTATAGTAATATATGTGCAAAAAAAAAGAGTAAAATTGATGGAAAACAACGACATTAAACGTCACGAGAACAAAAGAAAAAAACAGAAAATCAAAAGAAAGGCGCTGTAGTATCATTTTTTTTTTTTTTAGTAGTGCGAGAATAATGGAAAATAAATATTCTTTTTTCTTTAAAAAGATGCGCTTTTTTTTTGTTTGTTTGTGTTGTTGTTGTTAAGCAGCTGGCAGTCGTCTTTGTTGCTTGTCGGCAATTTTTTTCTTTAATTTCGGGTGGTGTCCTGCTTGAAGTCGTTCTGTACAGAAAGGATAAAAAAGAGAATCACTTTTTATTCTCATTCCATCAAATTTCGCTTACAAAGTATTTTTATAATGATAATGATGTTTGCGATTTTATTCCGCATTTTCATACCCTTTTTCCTTTTCTCGCCGGTATCTGAATTCTCATCTGTGTTAAATCTTTTTTTTTCTATAATTGCTTGCTAAGCATTCATATTTATACATGTACACATACACACATACAAATATATATATATATATATATATATATATATATGTTCCATTCTATTTGTTGGTACCGCATCGATTGATATGACAACTCGAATTACTTCAAGCCACAATTAGAGTGACACGGGACAAAGACAGTTTTCGAATGCACGATTCACCAACGACGGTTAAGAAATCAGCAAAAACAAAAAAAAAGAAAAACAAGTACATGACAAGAAAAAGTAATAATCATAGGGGTAACACGAAAAAAAAAACGCACATAGTAAGCCTCATAAAGTGTCATGCACTCTTTCTTGTTGTTGTTGTTTGTTTGTAGGGGGGAAGGGGAAATCATGAAGGTCAATCAGATACTATTTTTTGGTGGAATAGGTGGACGCCGGTGCCATGCGTTTGTTCCATACTTACGCAACGACGCCTCGTCTGGAACAATGAGTCCACGACACGAGCTTGCGCCGCACCTGCACTGAAAAGGCTTCATTGTATAATCGCAGAAGGTGGAGTAGTCCATCGTCAGCTCCTCTCCCTCCTTAATCGGTCTGGCCGCAATGACATTTAAGGAGTGGCCCTCATCAAACACACAGTTTGGGTCGCATGCGTGGTTGATGGGCCGCCACCGCTGCGGATCGCTTTCCCATATCGCGTACACGTGTCCGTCCGCGTCGAGGGGCCACGCGTACTCCGTGAAGAGCTTCCGCTCCTCCGCCCCCCACCGCCGCTCCACAAACGGGCGGGTGACGATCGCCACGCTGCGCCCCTCGTCCTCAAAGACGACATCGCCCCTCACCAACGCGCGCGCGGCGCACACAAAGTACCCGCGCCCGTCGTGCGTGTGGCGCACCTCCGCGACGGGCCTTGTGTGGGCGTCCCGCGCCGCCCGCACGCACTGCGCGAGGAGATCGCCGGCCGCCCAGTGCTGCAGCGGGCAGTGCAGCGCGACGTCGGCGAGGCGCCACTCGCCGCGGGGGCGGGAAAACTCGAGCCGCGCAAAACCGCGTCCGCGGAGGACGTCCCGCGCAAACGCCGCCGCCATCGCCGCGAGCGCCGCGTCCGCGTGCGGGGGGACGGCCGCGACGGCGCCGCGCGGCCCGACGAGAAGCGCCACGACGGCGTCGTCCGCCTCCCACGCCAACACCCGCCCCCCGCGCAGCGCCTCGGGGAGGGCGGTGAGGTCCGTCAGCGTCCGGCACGCCGTCGGCGCCAACGCGTCGGCCGCCCGCAGGCGCAGCGGGGGGCGGAGATCGCTGCCGGCCGCGTCCGCCGCGTCGCGCCAGACCGCAAAGCGCGGGAGGGGGAGGCCGGCGTAGAAGCACATCATGAAGAGCGCGTCGAGCGGCTGGCGGAGGACACTGTGCGGGCAGCCGCCCACAGCCGCCCCGCGCGCCTCGAGAAGGGCGGCGAGGAGGACGGGACTCGCGCCGCGCGCGTCCTCCGCGCTGCCGCTGCAGAGATTGAGGGCGACGCGGGGGCGCGCGTCAAGGCCGCACAGCCGAACCGCGCGGTGCATCGACGGGCCGTTCCGCACCGCGCAGAGCTCATACGGAAACGGCGCCAGTCGGGGGAGAGCAGCAGCGAGCGCCGTCGCATGCTCCTCGTCGCAAAACACAACCACCGTCTCCTCCTCCGTCATGCCGCACGGCGTAGACACAAGAACGAGGAGTGAAAAAAGAAAAAAAAAGAAAAGAGAAAGAGAGAAGGAGGGGGGGAGGGGCGCGGCGAAGGCCTCTTTCTGTGCTGCTTTAAACAAAACGAAAACAAGAAGAAGAAGAAGAAGCCATCACACCACCAAAAAAAAAAAGGAAAGAAAGAAAAAAGGTATATATATATAATATATATATGATAAAAAGGAGGAGAAAATAAAAAAATAAGACTGGAAAAACAACAGTATTCAGACTACAGCAATACCAAACATAATTTTTGAAAAATGGAATTGCAACGAACAAACGAAGAAGTTAAATACAGAGGAAAAATATAAGGATAATAAATATAAAAAAAAGGAAGACACACAGAACAACAAAAACAACAACAACAGTGGAAACGAAAAAATTTCTTCTCAAGAACCTTTCATTTGATTCTTCTTTAAAAGTTAAATATTCGTAGAATTCCATGAGTGTTGTCTCCCTTTTCGTCTTCGTTATTCTTTTTTTTTTTTTTCGTATACTGTTTTCTTTCTTGTCGTGGCTATTGTTTAAACCGTAGATGCTTTTTTTTTCCTTTTTCTTTTCATATCTTTCCTTCTCATTTTTCCTTGTTGTTGTTGTTGCTGTTATTTGTCATCTTTGTCGTATATCGAGCACATTTATTGAGTCCTTCATTAAAACATGCGTTTGAGCAGCCAAATCGCCGCAAGCAACATGAGGACTAATACAAGGACGACCCACACCCCATAAACATAGACGTACAGCGCCTGTAAGTGTTTCAAGTAATGAATAATGACTTTTCCCGTCAGTTTACTCTCACCAATGGTTCGGGTAGCAAAATTAAATCCCACCTCATCGTACCGCTTAACGCGACACTTAACGAAGAGCTCAAGGGCGATCTTGTACCCGATCGGACTCAACGATTCCACCCCACGCTCAAACACCTCTTTACGCAAACCAAAGAAACCAGACATTGGATCGCTTAGCGGTGTGAGCGGTCGGGCAAGCATTCGCGCACCCCATGAGATAAAACGGCGGTGTAACGGCCAATCGCGGTCAATGGCGACCCCAGCGCCGTATCGCGTCCCGCACACAAACTCCACGGATGGCTTTGTTAACGCACTGAACAGTAACGGGACGGACTCCGGCGGGTGCTGCAGGTCCGCATCCATCACGAGCACAAAACTACCCTTTGCCGTCGAAATCCCATAAATCACGGCACTACTCAGACCGCGTTCTTTGGTGCGCACCTCAATACGCACGCCATACCCCTCCCGCTGCAACTTCTGCACCGCCTCCACCGATCCATCCTGGGAGTTATCGTCCACAATGATGATCTCGACCTCCTCCTTGGGAAAACCTGAATCAATGAGAGCGTCAAAGACACGCGTGGTAAGCGGCTCCAAATTCCCGCACTCTTTGTACGCGGGGACAACGATGGAGTATCGAATAGGCATCACCTCTTTTTTTTTTCGTATCACACCTTACGTGCACCGCTCTCTTTCTCTTTCTCTCTCGTTCGGAAAGATGCTATTACTTGAAAGAAAACCATACACACAAAAAAAAAAAAAAAAAGAGAACAAGAAAAGCAGTAGAATTGTTACCACACACACAGACATACACACACAAACAACAAAAAACATTTACTCAAAAATGTTCACCACGCAGCCAAACAAACGTACAAAAAGTGAGAACATATGTATATATATATATACATATTTTTTGTTTCCTTTTAATTTCTCCTTCCCAACGCCTTATACTTTTTTTTTCGCGGAACAGAAAAGAACCCTCTATTTTTTCTTTGTTGTTGTTGTTCAATTTTTATTTTTCTCCATCTAGTTAATCTTCAAAAGCTCAATCTCAAAAATCAACGTGGCGTTTGGACCGATGCCCCACGCAGGAAAGCCTTTGGGTCCGTAGGCGTAATCCCCCGTCATGGTGAGCTCCGCCTTCTCCCCCACAGACATTTGCATCATCCCCTCGTCCCATCCGCGAATAACCTGACCGCGGCCGACCATGAAGGAGAAGGGTTTGTTGTCATCCAATGTGGACCAAAACTTCTTTCGTCCCTCGGCGAGTAAACCGGTGCAGTGAACCGTAATCGTATCACCAGCCTTTGGTATCACACCAGATCCGGCGCGAAGCACAACACGTTCAACACCCATTCTTTCTTCCTGTAATTGTATCTGTACTTTGTGTGATTTGATTAACTATCTAAAACTCCTTTTCTTTTTCTTGTCTGTGGGTCTTAACAGAAGCACTTGTTGTGAATCTCCTCAAACAAGATACGTAAATATGTGCATAGTGTGAGCAAAATTTTAACAAAAACAATGATAATAACCACCACAACAACAACAAAAACGGTAATATAGAGGAAATTAGCGAGAAAAGAACTCATAAAGGGTACCAACATACCAAAGAATAACCACTCCAAACAAAAAATCCATTAACTAATTGATAGGGCAAAAACACATACATGCAGTTTACTTTCTTTTTAACACACACACAGACACACACAACAACAACAACAACAAAGAACCACTCCGTAAGCACTCTATGTGTACGCAATTGTCTTCTTCGCATTTTGTATATATATACAAAAGAAATCGAATCAAAGAAACTCAGCAAAAAAAAAAAATCTCTTTTTTTATTCTTTTGAAAATTCTTCACGTTTTTTTCTATCTTTTTTTTTTCATTTGTTTGTCGTTGCTGTTGCAATCTCTTAACAACAGACTCTTCTTTTTTTTTTTCCCCCTTCTGCTCTTGGATTACAAAAAAAAAAAACTCTTTTGAATACTTTTTCGCTCTTAAAGACTTTACATAACAACAAGAAAAGAAAAAAAACCTCATTGAATGAAAGAAAGGAAGGGAAAAAGGGAACTGCAAAAAACAATAATGGCAACAAAACAACCGCAACAAACAACATTCAAACAGACCGTTCGATGAGAGGTTTCATTCTCCATGTCATGTGTCATATATACACACGACCGTATTTATTTTCGCAATTGGTGGTGAAGCATTTCCTTGAGGCGCTCCAGCTCCATCTCCAGCTGCTTATTACGAATGTGCAGCTTCTGCGTTCTGGACTCCTCCAGCAGCAGCTGCTTGCGCGCCTCGTCCCGTTTCTGCGCGAGGAGGGCGGAGGACGCCTGCGCCTCCTGTCGCGTCGCGCGCAGTCTCTGCCTGAGGTCCGCCACCTCGTCCTTCAGCCCCTCGCAGTCCTGTGAGCGCCGCTCGAGTCGGGCCAACGCCGCCCGCCGCTCCCCGTCGACGGCGGCGAGGCGCTCCTCCCACGACGCCCCCCCAACCGCAACGCCGGCGCGAATGGCGGAGGCGAGAAGAAAGGCGTCCCGCTCCGCGCACGCAAAGGACGGGGAGAGGTGCGGCACAAGACGGCGGAGCTCGTGCAGCGCGGCGTCCTCGTCGGGTCGCACATGGCGTCGCTTCAGCTCCGCGAAGTCCTCCTCGAGTTGCACGAGGCGCTGCGGGGCGGACGCGTCGCGGGGTTCGGGGAGTTCGTCGTCACTTTCCACAAACATCTAAACAACAAACGCCACCCACAACGGAAATTGGGGCGGAGGCAAACGACTACACAGTCACAAGTTAACAAACACTCTAGGCAACAGAGCAAAGGGGGGGTACACACGAGGAGAGAGAAAGGAAAAAAAAAAAAAAATGAAACACAAACATACAATACACACATAAATATGATTATAAAAATAGGCAATTTAAAAGTAGAAGAAATGAAAAACAGCCTTTCATTACTCTTTTTTTTTTTTTTCGTTGTCGTAGATGTTTTTTATTTGTTGTATTTTCATTGATTTTTTACGCTTCTTTGAGTGGCTTATGCCACTCAACCTTTTCTTTCCTCTTTTTTTTTTTTTTGTTCCTCGTTGTTGTCGTTTGGAATTCTCTCATTTTTTTTTTTTTCTCTCCTTGGTTTCAGTGTTTTTTCTTCTTTTTTTTTTTTCTCTTTTCTTTCATTCACCTTAAAAATTGTTGTCTGTGTGCATGTGAAGCAGCTAAAAGTGTAAAACAAAGGATGAAATCGTCCGAAGGAAATTACTTAATTTCCATTTGCAACCTGTTGGTTTGGTCGCCTCTCCGGTTTCATGTTCTCCATGTGCCGTTGCCGCCGCCGCAGATTGTTGATGCGGGTAAAGTACTTTGACTCTGTAGTGCGGTACGACGACTTCTGCACCACGTTGATATTCTCCCCTGAAATGGTGCAGTCCAGCATCGCACGAACGGCATAACTTCCCGAGAGGAGATCCGCAGAGGCGGCGTCGTGCACGAGCTGACGCGAGCGCATCTTCATTGCAAAGAGTGGCACAAGTCCATCATCCACATCTAAGATTGTCTTGACAAGTTCGGTTGTGGTTGTTTGGTAAACCCCAAAGTATCCACGGAGCATGATGGTGTCCTCCTGCTGCTTGACGGAGCGACGAAAGAGACGGGCCTGCAGCTCCTTCCCTTCCGTTCCCTTGTACACAGTGGAGGAGATGGGAGGAATCGCAAGAAACTTTGGGCTACAGCGGTCAAAGACCTCGCGGAAGCGCTCATCATCGCCGGTCGCGAGAATCTCCTTGTCGTCCTCAAAGGTGGAGAGCTTGCGTGATTCCATTAACCAATTGAGGTTATCCGGTTGAACGCCCCCGAGGATGCAGGAGACGACGTGCATGTACGCACAATCCAGTTGTATCTTCTCCGAAAACTTACGACTTGTCACCTTGGTGGATAAACTGAGTCGGAAAACACGACTGGCATCGGCGTAGCGACGAAGCATCAGGTAACTGAATCCGACATGGTACAGCAGGGACACATTTGCTGGGGCCACGGCCATGAGGATTTGTTTGCCGCGTCCGTAGATGTCCAGCTGTTTCAGCGCGTTGAGGGCGCCGTAGTAGTCACCTAGCAAGACATTCACTTTAGCTATCGTGATGATACCAAAGAAACCACACATCCACTGGGCGTGTTTAGCACCAGGCTTCACAATGTCCTCTGGGCTTTCTGTCTGTAGCGCCTCTTCAATGCTTGACTCCGCCACCACCTTTTCCAACAGCTGCATGACTTCACTTACCGCCCAGTCTGGCCTTCCGGCATAACGCTTCTGATACACCACTGTCATTTGAAAGAGAAACTCATCGAAGATGTCCCAGAGGAGCCAATTCGGCACATCGCAGCTACCCGAGGGAAGGGCGGCGAAGAGATTACCGAAAGTCTCCCATGATGTTTTGGTGTCGGCCAGCTTCACGGCACGATCCGTGAAGAGATGCTTAAAGCGCAGAAAGGCGTACAACTGTTCCGCCGTGCGATTCTTAAAGCAGTCAGACACCTGCTTTAGGCGGAGGGGTGGCCAAGAGCGAAATTGGCCGGGCCCTGCAATGTAGAAATCCTGCGTGAGACGGGGAAATTGTGCTTCATACAAATCATGAAGCGCATTCGTGTCCCACGAGTCGACGGCCTTGTTAAGGCCACGAAGGAATGAGTACACCTCCTGTGGAATGTCAGACTCAATATCGGGATTTGTTGCCATATTTTCCTCTTCTTTTCTTTTTCTGTGTTTGTCTGTTTCTTTCCTTATTTATTTTGTTATTTTATTTTTCCGTTCTTAAAACAGAAACTGGTCACCTTCCTCTTTCTTTATTCTTGTAAGTTATCTTTTCTGCTTTTTGAGATCTCTTTTTCTCGTTTTTTTTTTCTTTTCTTTTCCAGACACACAAAAAAGGAGAGGAAAAAAAAAAAAATTCAAAAGAAAAATTACTCAACCGATCCTTTAATTTTTTTTTTCTTTTTAAAAGAATATTTACATCAAGAAAAAAAAAAAAAAAGAGCGAATTCGTAAAGAAAAAAAAAAAATGGTAACGAAGCACACATAAACAACCAGAAACATTTATTTCCCTCATCCGCACTTCTCCCATTTATAACCACTAAAGAATGAGGAAAGTAATAATAATAATAAAATTGCCGAAAGAGCGAGTTGTAAAACAGAAAAAAGTTACCTGCGTGATCCAAAAATAAATAAAAAAAGAGATCATTCAAAAATAAAAAAATGAAGAAGAAGAAACGCCACCTTCTGTTTCCATCCACTCATTCCCAATAAAAAAATATGAATATATAATAATAACAATAATAAGGAGACCAATTCATGTCCATCTTGTTTGTCGAGTCTCCCGCTGCACTACTACACTTTTGAGTAGTTGCAGTTTTATTCTGATACTTGTGCTACCTGTGTATGAGTGAGAGGTGGAAATCTGGCAAAAAAAAATTAAAATAATATATATACAATATATATATATATATATATATATATATTGTATTTTGATTCACTGAAAAAAACCAACATCACTTTTTTCCCCCTATCCCTTTTTCTCTTTTGATATGTTTTGCCATTCTTTTATTGTTACTTTTGCTGTTATTGTTGTTGTTTTTGTTCTTGTCACAACTTGGATGTCATGAGCGGTTCCAAGTGTTTGTACAGCTCGGCGAATATCTTGCGTCGCTGCAAGTACACTTTATGTCGCTGTGCGTCTGGTACGTGCGTTGTGACGAGAGGGAGCGGCGGCAAAAGCTCCTCCAGTGGGCGCTTTTCCATCGCGACCTGTGCGAGTCTGGCGGCGCCGAGTGCGGGGCCCACATCCGCGCCGGAACAGTACCGAATTGGTTGGCCCGACACATCAGCGAGCATTTGCCGCCACATGGCGCTGCGCGATCCGCCGCCGATGAGGGTAATGCTTCTAGGCGCGACGCCGCAGCGGTGCACGGCGTCCATTCCCTGCGCGAGGGCGAAGCTGACGCCCTCCAACACGGCGCGCGCCAACTCCGCGCGTGTGTGCTGCGCGGTGAAGCCGAAGAAGACGCCTTTTGCGTCCGCGTTGTTGTGCGGCGTCCGCTCCCCCGCGAGGTATGGGAGAAACCACACCGGCGATGTGTCGAAGCGGCGCGCCTTTTCCGCCTCCGCGACGAACTCCTTGACGTCCGCGCAGCCCGTGAGGCGTGCGGCCCAGTCGAGGCACGACGCCGCGCTCAGAATGACGGACATGAGGTGCCACGCGTTTGGCAGCGCGTGGCAGAAGCTGTGCACCGCCTCCCGCGTGTTGCAGTGGAAGCCGTCGGAGACGATGAAGTACACGCCGGACGTCCCGAGCGAGAGCATCGCGTCCCCCGGGCGGTGCAGCCCCGCCCCGACGCCGCCCGCCGCGTTGTCGCCGCCGCCGCCGACGACGGGAACGCGCGGCATCCCCCAACGCCGCGCGACGGAGGCGGTGAGGCGTCCGGTCACGTCCGTTCCCTCGTGCAGCCGCGGCATGTGCGCCCGCGTGAGGCCGCACGCGCGCAAAAGGTCGTCGTCCCAGTCGCGCCGCGCGGTGTTCATCCAAAGCGTCCCCGAGGAGTCCGACACCTCCGACGCGTAGTCGCCCGTCATCCGAAAGCGCAGGTAGTCCTTGGGGAGGAGGACTTTGGCGACCTTGGCGAACACCTCCGGCTCCTTCTCCCGCACCCAGAGCAGCTTGCCGGCGGTGAAGCCGGGCATCATGAGATTCCCCGTCGTCTCGCGCGAGTGCGGAACGGCCTTCTCGAGCTCGCGGCACTGACGGGCGCAGCGGCCGTCGCACCAGAGAATGCACGGGCGAAGAACCCCGCCGTCCTTGTCGAGCAGCGTCGCGCCATGCATCTGGCCAGAGAGACCAATCGCACGCACCTGCTTCATGTCGTGCTTGCGTCGCAGCGTGTCCATGGCCGCGTTCGTTGCCGACCACCAATCCGCGGGGTTCTGTTCGTTCCAAAGCGGATGCGGGCGGGACACCTCCAACCCCGCCGTCGCTGTGTCAATGACACGGCCATCCGTTCCCATCAACACCACCTTCACACCAGAGGTGCCGAGATCAATTCCAACGTACATTGCCACAAATTCGGATAATTTTCTCGTTCAATGTCAATTAAATGATAATAAAGAAAAAAAAAAGTATATATCTATATATCTATATTTATTTATTTATATATTGAATCTTCTTTATTTGCTTCTTTTTTTTGTCTTTTTTTTTTTTTAACAAATGGCTTCTACCTTGAATTTTTTTTGCTTCGTTGTCTTTTTCAGTTTACCAATATTTTTGATGTGATTTATTTGTCGTAATTAAAAGGAAATATGTATATATATATATATATATATATATATATATATATATCACTTTCTGGGGACTCGTGTTGTGATTTGAATGAAGTGATCAAACTGTGTAAACATGCAAAATCCAAAAGAAAAAAAAAATAGAGAAAAGAGTAAAACAAAGGATAGAGAGGTGTATCCAAGTACACAACAAACACCCACAAAAAACATAGCTACAGAAGACACACTCATTTAGAGTTTTCCCACATATGAATACACTATGAATAAAAGCTTGGTAAAGTGCACAAACAGAAACACACCCACACCCACAAAAAAAAAAAAAGCTTTCAAGATGGAATTCTTTTATTCAAGTTTTCTTTTTATCCAATCACACAAATAATAAGTGACCACGTAAAAATAAAAAAAAAATCTATGTGAAAACAACGCATATATATAGAGAGAGAGAAAAAAAAAAGCGCAAAGGTAGTTACCTCCTTTTTATATATGTATCGTTTTTGTATCTATTGCGTAAAAAAGGTTGTTTGACTTCTTCTTCTCCTTTTTCACAAGATTTTTTTTGTTTTTTTACTTCACTTTTACTGCTATTTTTCCTAGTCCTTCACAGCAAAACGATACGCAGCCTTGAGAGAGCGCACCACATGCAGTACACCGTGTCGATCCCCCACAAGAAGAGCCTCATCGATAAACGGCACATCCAACAGGATGCGTCGACCTGTTTGAAGAAAGGTGACACACTTGCGTATGTTACGTCGCTTTGCCGCCAGCGCATGGGGATGCATCTCTATCGCCTCCAACTCGTCGCAGCGTCGTCGTTCAAGAGTGCGGATGAGGTGCGCCAAGATCACACCGTCCGCAAAGAGGAGATACTGCGCACCGTGAAGGAGCGGATCGTTGCCTGTCACCATGAAAGAGCCGTCTACCGCGCTGTAGCGAAAGTCTGTGCCGAGCGCAGCGCGCAGCCATGATTCAAGCGTCACCGTTTCGCCTTCTCCGTCTTCTGCCCTTTTTACAAGCGGGGACGCGATGCGGCAGCGTGGCGTCTTATTAATACTCCCCTTCTGCTGCTGCTGCTGCTGCTGCTGTGGTGGTGATAGTTGTGGTTGTTGTTGAGGTGGTGGTGGTGATCGTTGTGGTTTCTCTCTTTTCTGCTCCCTCTCCTCCATTTCGGGTCCTGTGTGCGACATGTTGTCGCCGAGGAATGGCATGGCGTCTTCACTGGGCGGTCCGCGCCGCGGCGGGGCCCCAGCCGCGAGTCGCATGATGTCCTCCATCAGCAGAAGAATGCGTCGCCTGTCGCCACGCACAATGGGGAGCGGATCGTCAAGGAACAGCGGGCTCACCTGCGCCGGCCCGCATCGGCGGAGGGCGTCGAGGGCGACGGCGGCATTCTCCGCGCAGAGCGAATCCACGCGCGGGTTGCGGTGCACAGGAAGGCGCTCCCCAATGGCGTGCGCGACGAGGTCGCACAGCGCGGTGCCGTTCGCGAGGAACGGGAAGACGGCCGGGACGTACAGCGCGGGCGGGGCGTCGCGGCGGGGAGATGGCGCCGGCGGCGCGAGGAATGGGGCGCCGGCGGCGCGGGGGACGGCGGACGCGTTCGGCGGCAGTCGGTGGGCGGCGGGATCCGGCAGCACCGCCGCCGCCGCGAGGAAGCGACAGGCGGCCGCCTCGAGCGCCGACATTTCGGCCGGTCGGTACGAATGGCGCGCCGGCAGCCAATTGGGAAGTCGGCGGCCGCGCAGAAGAGCGGCCATCAGCGCGAAGAGAGCGGTCGTCTCGCCGCGTCCCACCACCGCCTCGGGGCGCAGCAGCCGCGCGTCCGGCGGAAGGCGCACGCCCCCCGCGCCGCCGGAGGGGGGCGACGAGGAGGAAGGAGAGGAAAAGGTAAAGGCGGGGTGATCGCGTAGCTGCGAGAGCGCCGCGACGTAGTGCCGCCGCACGTCATCCATTGTGCGCGGCGCCGCGGTGTCTATGGGCGGCGCGTCCGGGCGGCCAACGGCGAGCGACACGAGGCGGCGCAGCGCGATGCCGTTCAGAACGGGATCATCGATTGGCGCGTCGCCCTCTGCCGGATCGCACGAAACGAGGTCATGGCGCCGAAGCTGATCCCGCACGTAGGCCTCTGTCGTGCATCCCGCACCATGGAGAGGTGAGGAGTCCGCGTGGCCGCCCGTTTCATCAGCACCCGAGCGGTCCTTCTGCGCACGCACCGCACATTCGACACCGCCATGCGTAAGCGGCGGCGGCGGGATGGTCTCCGCGTCAGGCTTTTCAACTGCCCGCGGCATCGCCGCTCGAACCCGCGGCACTTCCCTCTTCTTTTCCTTTTCTTTGGACCTCTCCCTTTCCCTCAGCCTTGGCGGCGGCGGCGTGGGGGTTGGAGCGGTGGACGCGTTCCACGGCGGCGCCTCTTCCTCGAGACGCTTTGCTGGTCGCGAGGGGACACCCCGCGGAGGGCTTTCCCCGCGCGGCACAAGGCCCACAAGCGGCGCCGTGGCCATCGGGACAAAGAAGAAAGCCGCGCGGTCGGGTGTGGCGGCGTCCGTCATAAAGCGGGCCGCGCGGGCTGCCATGTCGCGCTCCGTGCGCTCCCGCAAGTCGATAGAGGCGCGGAGCTGACTCACATCCACGCGCATACGTTCGAGGAGCTCCAGCGCCTCGCGCGCAATACCGTCCTCATCCGGCGGGCGACGCGTAAAGAAGGGCCCTATCGCTGAACCCGTATGCTCATTGTGTTCTGTGCTCATTGTAGACCCTCCTTCAAGGTTTCACATGTCTTCAAGAAAATATATATGTCAAGAAAAAGAAAAACAGGTTTTGTAGAAACACACCACATAAAGCCGAACAAAAACCAAAAGCAATGAAAGGATGAAAGTCACACAGACCATGTACATATAAATGCATATATATATATATATATATATATATATATATCTTTCTTCTGTCCACTTCTGTATGGAGAAAAAACACTAAAATGTAGTGTCACGTGTTACTCTCATGACGCCGTATTGCTGCTTGTGCCTGTCCCGGACGACGACACGGAAGCACTGTCGTCCTCGCTCTCATGGCTGCATTGGCACATATTATCGTAGTTGTAGTCGAACTGCGTGCCATTCTCCTCCGAGTCGAGCGCCAGCTGGTTGATGTTCAGTCGGTCTGGTCGCACTAGCTTGCATTTGGCGCAAAGCATCCGGGTGGGGTCGTACACGGTCTGCTCGCGCGCTCTCTTACGCAGAAATCGGTTGCGGTCCCGCCGTTGACGCGCCGACAGCATTTCGTCCGGTTTCATCGATGCAAGCACAGCAGGTGCGATCGCCCCCAACTCGCCGTCTAGACTCCGCACATTCGCCAAGACACTCATCAGTTGATCACGGAAGGACTCCTTATCAACGAACGAGGAACCCAACGCCTTTACAAACGCCTCCGCATACGATGCGATTCCATCCTTGTCACCTTTAAATTCATCAAGACTAGCAAGCACGGCGCTTAACTGTACAACGGCCTTTTCTTTTAACACCTCTGGCACCGCCATCGCGTGCAGCCAGAAAGCTGCACACAGAAAAAAAAAAGAAAATCAAAGGTAGGGAAATAAAATATATCCCCCGCAAAAAAAAAATAAAAATAAAAAAATAATGGAAATACAACATGTTAAAAAGAGGTAAAAACAAAACACAAGAAAACACAATGGACATTTCAAGATATTAAAAAAAAAAAATGCAGTAGTAGGAGATACTTCACAAGAGTCTTCGTGAGAACGGGAAGAAGAACGCACAATTGCACACCAAAGACATGAGTGTGCAAAGTTGGAAGGGGGAGCCCTCACAATGAAAACAGCAAAAGAAAAAGCGAGAGCACCAGCCGCAAGTGCATTAAGCGTGACAATAATAACAATAAGAATAGTAGAAAAGAAGAAAAAAAGAAATCATGCAAACACTTGAAGAACTACAAGATTCACTCAAAGTACATAAAAAATAAAGCTCCCTCCTTTTCGCCTCTCTGGATGACATTCGCCTTCTCTCTCTCTCTCTCTCTCCCCAATATACATAAATACATATATTGGATGTACCTCCGCACAGACTTTCCGTTCTTCATGGACATACACGCACCAATACATGCGCACAGTTTTACCCACTCACACACACACACACGCACACTCCCTATCTACCTCTCTCCAATCTCCCTTGTGTTCACAGAGCATAGAGTCTTGATTTCCAGGAAGCACAGCAATGGGCGGAGCAAAAAAAAAAAAAAAAGACGTGTGTCATATACTTGGCCGATTTCAACTAACGAGTTCCACCAAGAGTGAATAAGAAACATGTAAACAGCCAAAACGTTATGACAATCGCCTGAAACGCAATCGCTGCGGCTGGTGTCCATTCTCCGAAAAAGTAGTAAATTGTCGCCTCGGAAAAGTCCTCAAACGCTCTCGGGTTCATGACTAAATGATGATGGGGCGGTTTCTTCCCTGGAGGTGGTTTCAGAAAGGGGTTAGACCACTGAAATGCCTTGGCCGACCGCTCCTGTTCCTCGAGTAGACGCTTGGCAGCGAGGAGTCGGCTATTTTCTTGCTGCACAATTTGTTTGGCGGAGCGGAAGCAGTCGGCGCTCTCTGTGGAAACGACAACGGCAACCCCTAATGGGAGCCATGCGATATCTTCACAACTCATGTGCTCAGCGAAAACTTCGGGAATGAGATCGGGCCAGCGGGCGAGCGCCGCGAGGACGTACACATTGTGGCGGTGGACGGCGCGGGTGAGGGGGTGGTAGCGGCCAAAGTCTTGATTGCTCTCCCCAAAGTACTCCAGCAGCAGTTGTGCGATGCTCCCCAGCTCCTCCGAGTCGCCTCGCTCATTCGCCACCCAAAAGAGCGGGGTGGGGGCCCGACGTCCCACTTCATGAGTCAACTGCCCCGCGCGAAGAATGTGTCGAACCGCTGCAACATCGCGTTGCCCAATGGCGAAGCGTAGACCCGCCAAA
The DNA here is from genome assembly GCA_030849715.1 of Trypanosoma mega. Taxonomy (NCBI): domain Eukaryota; phylum Euglenozoa; class Kinetoplastea; order Trypanosomatida; family Trypanosomatidae; genus Trypanosoma; species Trypanosoma mega. The sequence continues at coordinate 231,386 of JASANV010001581.1, read as the reverse complement.
GCCTCCTTCACCGCCTCTCTCTCCGGATTTAATGCGACGGCAGGCGAGAGGCACGCAAGCAGAAGTATACTATAAAACACCAAACGAAGCATGACGCACATCACAAGCGTTTTGTTGTTGTTGTGGTTGTTATTCCTGTGTTTTCCTTTCAACAAACCTCACTCCCCTCTTCTTCAATTTAACTTGAAAAAGGGACCACTCAACTAGACACAGGCACGTCAATCGCAAAGGAAATAAAAATACCAATCGAAAAAAAGAAAAGAAAACATTGAGGTAAAGAAAAGCACGAAAAAAAGAAGAAGGGTAAAAAAAAAAAAGAAAAAATTGGAAAAAGAAAATCCACGTCTGATGAGAATTTTTTTTTTTACATTTTGAAGTCAAATTTACAGTCATACCATACAAAGGAAAACACCCACATACACAAACCAAGTGAGAATACAAAAACATATTTAACAACATGACATCTCATCCAATAACGCAGCACAGTTAATTCGTTGATCATATATATATATATATATATACATATATGTATATACGTATATATATATGCAAACTGCATCATAAGCGCTACAGTTTCTCTATGGGATGCTCCGGGTCTCTGGCGATGATGCGACTTGGTGTGAGGAGTTTCTGTGCCTGCACCTGCGCGGGATCGCGTCGCTCGAGCTCTGTGGCGATTCTCGCGATGAGTTCCGACATGATAAAGGCGGTAATGCCCCAGACGAGTTCTCCCGGGAAGTCTCGGGGCAGCATCGGGTCGAATCCGCCGTCCTCCGGGGTTGGCGTGGCGTCGGGCGAGGGCTTGGCGTCGGCGCACGGCGTTTCCTGCGCGTGGCTGGCGAAGAAGCACGGAAACTGACTTGGCGCGGGGGAGGAGAGCGACCGGTGCTTCATGAGGCGGCAGTGCGTGGCGGGCGCGCGGCAAACGAGGGGGGCGAGGTGCAAGTAGTGCAGCGACGCCACCTCCGCCGGGCTTTGGCGCGTCGGCTGCAGCGCCTCGCTCGCGACCGCCACGATGGGCGACACGCGCGCGCGGCCGGCGACGGACGGAATGGGCTGAAGCGCGCCGATCACCTCATACGCCGCGGAAAGGAGCCCGACCTCCTCCGCCGCCTCGCGCTGCGCGGCCGCGACCGACGTCTCGCCAAACTCGAGGCGGCCGCCGGGGAACGAGATCTGCCCGCGGTGCGTCCGCAGCGTGGGGGCGCGTTTGGTCAGCGTGACGCACAGCTCCTGAGACGCCCCCCGCGCCGCGCCGGGCGGCGGGGAGAGGAGCACAAGGACTGCGCTGTCGCCGTCGCCAACGCTCGGCAGCGGGTGGCGCATCGGGAGGCGCCGCGCACCCGTCGCCCCGTCGACAAGAAAGAAATGGTCCGGCACGACGAGATCGTCCACTCGAAGCTGAAGAGCCGAGCGTAAAAGGGACACCCAACCGGAAACGCTGCTCGGCAAAACAACAGCCATCAGTCACAGACACGTATACCGTACGCACACAATTAAATTAATAATATACCTTATTACCTCTGTCAATATAATAATAATAATAATATATATATATCACAAATACGATACTGGGAGGAGGGTTAAACAAAGAAAAAGAATATTACTGAAAGAAGAGTAAATTTAAAGATACATGCAACCTGTAGTAAAAAAAGTATGCATGCGTGTAAAAATTATCAGTTTACAAAAATATTTACATATGTGTATACGACCTAAAAGAGTCATATGAATTAAAAAAAACAACACAACATTTCGCAACAGATCGAATAGAGAGATTGCGTATTGTGGAACGTTTTTTTTTTCTTATTTTGTCTTCCACCCTCAACATTGTCTCAGCTACAACCGTCTACATGTACAAACTCTTTTTGGCAACTGTTTCTCTCCTTCCTTCTTCTTTTCACTCTGTGTGTTCTTCGTTTTTTTTGTTTTTTTTTTAATCTGACTTGATGTTTCTATCTACATTCCGCACGCAGCATCAGCAGGATGGGAGGGAGAGAACAGAGGAACCACTAAAGACCCTTGAATACGACAATTGCCACGTATCCTTTGTGAAACATGTACATAAGGTGTTTCATCTCGTATGTAATTTCAAATCCGAAACCCTCCCCAATCACACAGTGCCATGATGAACCATACTTTTTGTCCATTTGTTCTTTTATATGCTTGGCTGCGTGCTCGTAGCTGTCTTCGTATTTCTCAATAGCGTTTACAACGATCTCTTTGCACTCCGCGCGCATCTCCTCCGTCATGTCACTCATCTTCTCTAGCGGATAGTTTAATGAATTTGTGTACTGTCGAATATAATCCAAATTACACGGTCCTTCAGGTTCCTTTTCCTTCGTACTTAAGGCCATTGTTTGCAATGTGTAATTACTTATATAGACCTATATGTTAGTAAAGCTGTTCAAGGAAGAAGAAAAAGAAAAAAAAAAAAGCTTCCTGTGTGTTCGTCATGAACGATAAATTTTCAAAGAAACGAAAAAAGAAAAACGCCAAATACACACCGCAGAAGAGAAGAAAAAGAAGAAAAGACAAAGAAAGTCAAAAGTATATGAAAGAAGAAAAAATAAAAAAGCAAAACTTATTTCGCTTATAGGAAGATGCAAAAGCTAAAACATACACTTTCTATAAAGAAACAATCAAATATCATCGAAAGAAAGCAAAAAAAAAAAACACCAAACAACAAACAACAAATAGCAACAATAATCAAAACGCTGAAACAGCACCAAATGTCGTGTTGAAGCATGGAAGAAGCAATCTTACCTGTAATTTTTGATAGAATATTTTTTTCTTTCTTTTTTTTTTGGTTTTAATGCAAAAAATGAGTTGGCTGCGAGCCCAAGCGAACCAGGAGAGGAGCGAAAAAGACAACAATGAACGAAAAAAGATTGGAAAAAAAAAATCGGCAAACATTAAAGAAACAAACACTTTCATCACAACTACCAAACAAAAAACAACAAAAGTCGTATGGTTCATTTTCTTTTTTTTTTTCCTTTTTTTTTTCCAAAGCGCCACGAGTTTTTTTTTTTTTTCATTTCCCACTAAAGACGTACACAGCAAATCCACCCACACCCACGTTCCACACCAACCTCTGTGCATAGGTTTCTGTTATCCGCCGAACTTGACGCCCTGGTATGGCTCCTTATCGCTTCCGTCGAGGTTAAAGAGTGTGATGCGAAAAGGACGCAACACCGAAACCGGCCGCCCGTCGAGCGATTGCAGCAACGCGCGAATCGCCTCCTCCTCTGAAAGTCTCCCGACGTCGGGAATCGGCACCGCGTCGGCGGCGACGCGCGCCATGAAGCGCTCGTGCTCGTGCTTATACGAGAGGCACTTTCCCTCGACGAGTTCGTCGAACGTCATGACGACCCCCGACTTGGCGAGGTTCGCGCTTGTCGTCCCCGCGCCGCGGTCGAGAATCCACGCGAGCGTCGATTGCTCCAACTCGCGCAGTCCGCCCGCGCCGCACGCGACGAGCACGCCGTCGCCGGAAAGGGCCGCGCAGTGATTCGGGTACTGCGTGACGAGCGCGTCGAGCATCACGCGCGCCGCGTCCGCGGGAAGGCGGCGGCCAATCGACGCGTTATGAAAGACATCACTTGTGGACGTGTAGAGGCGCAGCAAGGCGCACGTGCCCGGCGGCGTCAACGGGGCGTAATGCGCCGTGTGATCCATGAGGAGACTTCCCCAAAGCGCCACCTGTCGCATCCGCGCGGCGGGCGAGGGCTGAAGCGTGAAAAACGGCGGAAGCTGAAAGAAACCCCAATGATTCGGCTCCCCTGACATGACTCCGGTAAAGACAGCGGCCCCACTAAGAACACGTACTATAATACACAAGAGGGGGAAAACAAAAACAAAAAAAAGATCCAATAACTACCACAAAGAACACAAAAAAAAATAAAAAAAAGTGACAAAAAAAATAAATAAAACCACATCCACACAAAGAGAGAAAAAGAGACAAACAACATACACACATACACACATACACATACATATATATATATATATATATATATATATATATATATATTCGAAATCTGTACTGCTACGAAAGAATAGAAGGTGAAAAAGTATTTTTTTGTCTTTGTTCTTTTTTGAATAGAGCATCACACCACATACCTTGCAATAAGGAAAAAAGGAAATAAAGAGAAAAAAGAGATGTAAAATAAAACCAAAATGGCGCGCAAATGTATTTTCTTTCGTGGGTTTGTTTGCTTGTTTTCTATTCATCCTCAACATTTTTTCCCCTTTCTCCCCCCCCATCTCCTCTCTTGCCTTTTTCTGCCTTATAAAAACACACACACCCACGTTTTTCTTTCCTTTTTGCCCCTCTTCCTTCCCTCTCGTCCTTCTTGGTGTATGGTTGCCTTACTGCACATTCTGGAGGACCTCCACTCCCCCTGCTGTGACTGCCTTGCAGATGAACCGCTCATTGCTGATCACCACGCGCCGCTTCACCTCATTGCAGCACTGCTGCATCAGATCGGCCCCCTCCTGCGGCGTCAAGTCGGGCCGCCAGACGCGATCGAGCAGCGCCATGACAAACGACGCGCCGTACCCGTGGCAGCCGTATGGGACCTCCTGCGCGGTGCCGAGGTAGTCAAGGTAGAAGAGACGCGCCGCCCCCGCGCACTCGTCGTCGCCGGAGACGGGCGCGTCGTACCCGGCGAGGAGGGAATTCACGGGGTACGCCCCGTTGCGGCTGCGCAGCGCGCCGGCGAGGGTGTTGCGCATATATGAGGCAACCGTCGCGGTGCTCACAACGCGGCCGTGGTTGCGCATCTTTTGGAGGGCGATGTTGCGCTTCAAGTACTCCACGAACTGCACACGCGGGCCGTTCTCGCCGGTGCAGGCGACCACCTTGTGCGTGTCGAGCTCCGTCACCTTGTCCTCCTTGTCGGTGATCTTGATGTAGTAGAAGGCGTTGAGGCCGGCCGCAGCTACAAGCACAAAATCATTGCAACGAAAGGCAATCGTCGTCTCCGCCATGATGTGTGGAATCGAAAAGTAGTCCTTCTGTTATGACGCGTTTGCTATTTTCTCGTTCTCCCACTATTTTCCTTTCTTTTTTTTTTCGACTTTTTTTGTTTGTTTTTCCTACTAAGCTTGTTTTCTTTTTGTTCCTGGTATCGCTTCCAGAAAGCTTCGTATTGTTGTTGATATTGTTTTCTTTTTTCTTTCTTGCTTGGACTTTTTTAATAGTAAAAAGATTCAAAGAAAAGGTAAAGAGAATACATAAAGAAAAAGAAATTGTGCAGATAAATGAAAAAATAAATTCCATACATGAGAACTGAAACTCTCCTTGTCAAGATTTTTTTTTCTTTTTCTTTTTCCTCCAGCGTCGTGGGGCAATCCCTTCATATACACTCATTCACTTCAAACTTCTCTTCTTCACTGCATACAACGTAGGAGCCGCAACAAAAGCAATTACACGAGCACCTAGAATGAAGAGGCGGACAAGTTCCATTCTCTCTTATTCCTTTTTTTCTTTTGTTCCTTTTCTCGGCGGGATCGATAGAGTTGGGTGTACAAGAAAAACAATAATAAAACGTGCCTTGACGTTCCCCGCGTTTCGTGTCAGATCGTCACGGGACGTTCCCATTGGCTCATGTCAATGGCGGTGTGGTAATAAAACGACTGTTCTCCGCTTTCGCACGCGACAAAGTGCCCCGCGGCACCCCACTCGGGACGTACGGCGAGCATCAGTTCCGCCTCGCGCCCCGCGTAGAGCTCCAAGAGGACATCCACCACCGCGCAGAGGTGCGGCGCGCCGTCCTCCAATGCGGTCACAAAGCGGCGGCGCAGCGGATGCGAACAAATGGCAAAAGCCCAACAAATCTCATCCGCCGCCGCCCGCACCCCCCCGCTGCGCCGCACCAGATCGTCCACAAAGAACTCCGCATCGCTCGGCACGCGGCGCGCGACAAACGCGACGAGAACGGCCCGCGCCGCCGCATTCGGCTGACGGGACGCATCGCCCAAAGCGACGCGCCGCGCCTTCGCGGAGAGGGGTTTGGTGCACGCCGCCACCGCCCGCAGCGCGGCCTCCGCTGCCGAAAGCGCCAACGGCGCCTCGGACCGTGCGTTTGGGCGGGCGGCGAGGCGGAGAAGTGCGCGCTGCGCCTCGAGTGCGGCGAGAAGGGCGCGCATTCCCTCCCACGCGTCCGCGGCGGGCGTTGTGTCGTCACGCGCGGGCAACGACAACGCGCTTCGGGCGGCGGCGGCCACGACGGCTTTGGCCCGCGCCGAGACAACGGCGGTGTCGCGCGCGGCCGCTCGGTGCGCCGCCCGAAGCGCATCCGCGGCGTCTTCGCACCGCGTCTCGAGCGGTTGCAGCAAACGCCGCGCCTCCGCCCGCACAGCGGCCACCACCTCTTGGGCCATCGCGTGTGCCAATGGCGGCGCCTCGTTTGTCATCGCGTGTGCCAATGGCGGCGTCTCCGGTTTGGCGGCTGTCCGATCCGAATGGCTGCGGCGCGCCATCTGCTCGAGCGCGTCGCGCGCGTTGGACTCCGCCGCCTCGAGCGTCCGCCGTTCGGTGCGCTCCGCCGCGTCTCCCCGCGCGGTTGCGGCGGCCCGTCGAATGCGCTCCGCCGCCGCAACCGCCGCCGTCTCCACGCGTTGGCGCGCGACGCCCTCCGCCGCGCCGATCCGCTCGCGCGCCGTGACGGCGCCCGTCATGTGCGTAAAGCGGCGGTGTTCGTCGCCCTCAATCGCGTCGCGCGCCTCGCGCTCGTCGGCGGCCACGGCGTCCGCGGCGTCGGCGCTCAGTGCGGAGCTCAGCTGCGAGAGAAAGCGGCGCACATCGCCCCCGTCGTCCTCGACGCCGCGGATGCCGTGGCCGGCGCGCCACGCGTCGAGGGAGCGCTGGAAGGCGCGGTCGCGCTCCTGCTGCGCCGCGGACAGGTCGACGCGCACCCAAAGCACCGATCCGTCCCGAAGACCCTCACGCTGCGGATTGCTCGACATACTCAGCGGCACCGTCGGGCGGCAGTACTTGGGCGGACGGCCCTCCGTGCGGTACAGGACAAGCCCAGTCCACTTGTCCACGCCAAGTTTCTTCACAAGGTGCGTTGTGCTCATTGTAAATGGACGCTGCGGGGCCACAGCAAGGGCAATGCGCTCCTCCCACTTCCACTCGTCACCAATGAAGCGAAGTACAACCATGTTTTTTTTTTTTTTTATGCTCCCTCCTTCACGACTGCAATACGGCAGTGGAACAGCAATTATGCATAAGTGTCATAATCAACACATTAAGGAGGAGAGGAAGAAAAAGAGTACATTAATAGAAAGGAAAAAAAACTACAATACAGGACATTTCAAAAGAAATAAACCCAATACTTTGTCAACATTTTCTCCTTTCGTTTGTTTCTAGAAGGGAAGGAGGTCTTGTCATGGCCAATTCATCTCTCTCTTCTTCTTTATGTATAAATATATTTCTATGTGCTGTGTACGTAACAACCAAACGTAAAATAAAAAAAGAAATGTCAAGAGCAACATAGATACATATATATATATATATATATATATTTATTTATTTATAAGAATAATTTGAGCAAAAAGTCATTATGGTAGTGTGTGAAAGTATGACTCGAATTCTTGATATCGGTAATTTCTAATTTCATTCGCCGGCATAATCCACTCTAATTTTTTTTTTGTTCCTCTTCATTATCATTACTCTTAATTCGTCTTTCGCCTTTCTATCTAATCGATTTTCACGCAGCAACGACAACAACAAACAAAAACACCCGCATTTTCACGCCCATATACATATACATATACATATACATATATAAATATAAATATATATGTATATTTATATATATTCATTTATTTGGAACCCTTTTCGGCGAGTGATTCTCTTGCCTTGCGCTTCTGTTGCTTTGTGATGGCGATTGCACATGGCCTGTAACTCTTACGGTGTATCGGTGACACCCCATGTCGCTGTACTGCACGCATGTGTTGCTCCACAGGGTACCCCTTGTTCTCCGAGAATTGGTATCGCGGGTAGAGTGTGTTGAGGTGATTCATTGCCTCGTCACGCGCGACCTTGGCCAGACACGAGGCGGCTGCGATAGCGAGGCTACGCTTGTCACCCTCAATGATGGGCTGCACGCAACCCGCGTTCTGTACACCGTCAAAGAAGGCGATGGTCTCCGCCGGCGCGGCGTGGCCATCGACGAGGATGAGCGGGGGCTGGACAGGCTCCGTATCAAAAAACTCTGCCGCCCCTTCTAGTAAATCAATCTCCGTCGGCAGAACGTACTGTAGGTCATCGTCGTGCGCCGCGGCAATGCAGAATCGGGAGAAGAGATACTGTGCGATGGAGCATCGCCGCGGACGTGGCGCCTTCTCGTAGGAGAAACGCGTATCATTTAACATCCGCCAAAGTTCAAGCGAGCAGTAATGCATCGAACGCATGGAGGCAATGTATATATTAAATGTATCAATGTATGTGTGGTTGGCAAAGGCGATTGCCCAGAGGTAGAGATAATTCCCTGTCGTATTCGCCCCATGGTATGAAATGAGGTGCGGTGTCTGCATAGAGAGGAGTTTCTTAAAAGGCAGACGTTGCAGTTTCGTGGATATTGGGGAGCGCCGGGTGAGGGTCCCGTCCGCGGCACTCTCGTCTCCGGCGTGGTGCACCGTAAAGGACTTATCGGCGACCACATCAAAGAGGGTGTCGTATCCGGTGATGCTATGAAACACGAAGCGACGCTGCGCCTCCGAGACGGACTTACTGTCGAATATCTGCAGCTGCTCGCGCTCGCCGTAGAGCGCGGCGAGTCCGTTGTTGAAGCTGGAGAGCGGCAGTCGGCAGACGGCAGCGCCAACGACGGGTCCGGCGAGCGGTCCGCGGCCCGCCTCGTCGCATCCCATCACGAGCGCCGTCTCCTTCACGCTGCGGCGCAACACGACGCCGTTTCGGCGCGTTCGGGCCTCCGCGCGCTGCCGTTCGCGCTCCAGCCGGCGGGCATCGGCCGCCTCAGCAAACCGAGGCGGCACGCAAAGAAAGCCGTCGCGAAAGAGTTGATACCCGACCATGTCGAGCGTCCCATCCAGCGTGGCCGCACCGCTGGCGGTCGTGCGGGGGGGGACTTGCAACTCGCGCAACGCATCCCAATGCGGACGCGGCGGAAAGGCGCGACGAACCGTCCGACGCAGAGCCCCGCAACGTAAAGGAAGTGAGGAACAAAAAGCAGGACCCACCATATATATATACGTATATATATATATATATATATATATATATATATATTTACCACCCACTCCAACGCACGTCGGGAACTAGAGAGCAAAAAGTCGACAAAGGAGAAATAGAAAGAGAGAGAGAGAGAGAGAGAGAGAGAGAGAAAAAAAAATTTCTAGAGAAAAGGTAAGAAATGATACAAAAACAAGCAAATGTCAAGACATAAAGGAGAACAAACAAACGAACACGTAAAAAGCGAACGAAAAAGAAAGTACATTTCCCATGCAAAAAAAAAAAAGTTGTACATTTGATATGTTTTACAACAAAGTTCTCTTCTCCAACTGTGACGTGGCATACTGCATTACCTTATCCGTCTCGTAAAATGCATGCGTTTTGCCTGACACTTGAAAAAGCAAAAAAGAAATGCTAGTAGACAAACAAGCAATAGCAATCATCATAGCACGATAAAAATCATCAAACTAGAAATAGAAAAAAAAAAAAACCATAACCTCATCTCTCTCGTATCATTACTGTATATGCCGCACTTTTCTTGTTGATGTTGTTATGCTTTCTCTCTCTCTCTCTGAGGTGTGTGTGTGTGTGTCTCTTTACACCTTTTCCCTCTTTTCCTTTTCTCGTGCATGTATCAACCACGGTCCCGTCTCTTGATGAGGTGGGGGATCATATCGTATGGGTCCGCCGCGATGTATGTGGTGGCGAAGTACTCGAGTGCGCCCGTGTCGCTGCGCGTGTCGAGCGGACTGCCGCGATCGATGACGCGCATCACCGCCGGCGCCTCCCCCACCCGAAACCGCCCCCCCGCATCGAATGGCGGAAAGGTCATGGCGAAGCTCATCGCCCGCACCCCCGCGTCGTCGCGCAGGCTGCCGAGGGCGAGGGCGACGGCGCGGGCGAAGGACGGGTCCTCGGGGTCGTCGGCGAGGACGAGCAGCTCGCGCTCTTTGCGCGGGCAGAGGTGCGACAGCACGACGCTCGCCCCGACGCGCACCGCGAGGCCGACCGCCGCGTGCGCCGCGACGAGGTCCGCCCAGTAGCGCCCCCCCCGCTGCCCGGCGGCGCGCGCCATGTAGCGCCCGGCGGTGAGGGCGGTCTGCAGGTGGAGGTGCACCTGCGAGGCGGACGCGCGCGGGCCGACGTCGCACACGATGTTTGGGTGCGTGTGGCGCCCGTCGGCGCGGTTGGCGCGGCGGAACCAGCGCACCGTCACGTTCAGCGCGTCGGCGATGGTGTCGGCGTCGAAGGCGAGGGGGTCGTGCGCGGCGGCGATGACGAGGCCGTGCCAGCGGCTCAGCTTCGCCACGTTCGACGCGCTGTACGCGTGGCGTCCCTCGACGCGGCCAAAGACGTCCTCCGCGGTGCGGTCGCGGCGGCAGAAGTCGCACGCGTCGCCCCCGTCGGACGCGTAGTGCGCGCCGCCCGCCGCGACCGCACCGCCCGGACGGAATCGGCGCACGTCGTTGAAGAGCGCCGCGTCGCCCGTCACGCGGTTGCGCACCTCCAGCACCCGCTGGTGCTCCAGCGCGCGGAGGAGCGCGGAGGGGGTGCCACCAAAGGCGCGGAACATGGAAAGCGCCGTCGCTTGGAAGGCGGGGGGGATGCGGAGAGGGGCCTCGTCCGTGTGCATCTCAAAGACGCGCTCAAACACGCGGCGGGCGGCGGCGTCCCGCGCCAAGGCGTCCGCAAGGGAGAAGAGTGAGGAGACGCGAAGGGAAGAAGGCGCCGCGTCGATCGGGACATCCGCAATGCGGGTGGAGACGGGGAGGAAAAGGGACGAAAGGTAAAGAAACGCCAACGTCGAAAACAAGAGGAGGAGCAAACAAAAGATAACACGCCACACACGTTGAAGCTGCAGGCGCACAAGGAGGCGGTTAGAAGATCGCGCCGCTGTCATGTGTGACTCTTCCAGTGTTCCTCGCGTTTCTATGGTTTGCTTTGAGGTATTGGTTTGTTTTTGCACTGTTCTTTTTTTCTTTCTTTTTTTTTAAGTTAATCTTTATATATAAATATATATAGAGAGAGTTAATAGAGGATTCGTATTTGATTCTGTACCTGTCTGTTTTCCTTTGTTTATTTGGCCGCTCGTCTTAAAATATGTACAGTTTTAATTTTATGTTTGAACAGAGTACATAAAGAAAGCTAAATTTGAAAACATAAACATAAAAAAAAAAATAAGGAAAACTACAATAACAAGATAAGTCAGCATTACATAATGATAAAGCATAAGACAAAAAAAAAGGACATGTTTACATATATTTATGTATGCATATCAATAAATAAATGTACTAGATGATTTTTGATTTCTCTTTCATTTTTTTTTTCACTTGTTTATTATTTTTCATTAAAAAAGAGATCCTCTCTAACCATACACAGACATACGATCCCGTCGGTTTCTCATGATTTCCTTTTTCTCTTTTTGCAAAAAAAAAAGGAAGAAGGCGAAGTGTGGGATTGTCCTCCTTTTTTTCTTTTTTAAAGCGGCTTTGGGCGTTTGTCGCAGGCGAGTGCTTTGAAGCGTCGTTTAACCGTAATGCGGTGGCGGCTATATTTGTCGTCGGGGCTAAAGCGTGCGGGATGGGCACTGAGCGTTGGGTTGCCGTCCGGGTCCATTTTCTTTAGTGTGTATTGTCTTTTTCCATCAACAATGAAAACCTGAAGGTGCATTTTGAAGGTCTGAGAAATGCTTGTAAGAGAGAACAAAAAAAACGCCTTTTTCTTTTTTTTAAGATTCCGTGTTTAATAAATTGTGTTGGTGTATTTTTCGCAATACCTTTACTTATGAGAACATCATTTTTTTGGACAACGAAAAAAAAGAAAAAAAAAAGGAGAATATATATATATATATAGATACATACATATATATTTATATAACAAAATGAAAATAAAAACAGAATATTGCGAGAAAAGGAAAAGAGAGGATTTTCATTAAATGGCAGCTTTGGAATGTTTCTTCATTTCTTCATGATAGTGTGTGTGTGTGTGTGTGTGTTTGCCTTTGTAAAGTGAGAAAATAAAATAAAAATAACCACACACATATATGCCTATGGTTATTTACTTCTCTTTTCATGTCCGTTTGCATACTTCAAATGAAATCGACCACTAAACACGTCAATATTGCGTCGTTTGCCGCTGTCACTTTGCATACATTTATACAAAAATGTAAAGACAACAAAACACTTCATAAACCAAACAGAATATGTATGACGAAAATTTTGTCATAAAGTAAGAAAAAAAAAAAGGGAATGCACGCAAAAAAGAAAAAAGAAAAAATAATAATCATTGTAAAGAAACCAACTTAGGAGGAAAAAAAAATGCTTTCTATATATGTATCTATATATATATATATATATATACATACATATAAATTAATCAGAAAGGAAAACTTTTCATTCTCGCAAATACTAGAATCACCTGTTACTCAGTCTCTTTTCTGTTTTTCTTCTCTTGGTGTTTTTTTATTCTTTTTTCTATTCTCTTTTTACGTCTTCCTCAGCCGATTATTAATTTGTAGTTTCAATTTCTACGCAGGAGCCTATGATATTAAAAACTCCATACCGCATGCTATAAACAACACGATCAAAATAGTAATAATAATAATAAAAAAGAAGAAAACACCAACGGGGGAGGGAATAAACGACGTGTTGTATGTGTTCCCATTCATATCGTTAAATAAAAAAACAGAGTTATGTTTCATTTCTTCTTCTTCTCGCTTGCATACATTTACTTGCACTTTTGTTGCTGACATGATTGTCATTCCTTTTTTTTTCTTTCTCTTTTTTTCACTTCACATCACGTTATCTTTCTTTACTTTTATTTTTATTTTTTGTTTGTTTTCTGTAATGATAAATAGGAAAGATAATCATAATACACACACAATATCTATAATAATAATAAAGCATACATAAAGTGCCACACACTCTTAACCAGCATATTGTATACCCTAGTAAACAGAAATGGAGCGTGGCCGGTGGGAGAGGTGGGAACGGAGTGCGTTACTGCCTCGAAGCACACTTGTGACATAACATACATTATCCAAAACGGCGTAATACAAATTCGTTTGCAGAAACGGTGTCCTTTGCGGCACCGCGGCGTCCTCCTGCACGCGCCGTCGCAATTGGGCGTAAATCGCGGTCCGCAACTCGCGGCGCAGAATGAGTCCCGGCAGCGGACCGGCGGAGAACGTGTTCCTCGTCTCCTCCTCCCCGGCGCCGGCCGCGTCGTCCCAGTAGCGCGCCTCCACCCCCGCGCGGACGTTGCGGTAGTTGAGCTCCACCGCCGCCTCCACGCGTTGGCGGAAGCGGCGAAAGGCGCGCTGCACCCGAACGGCCGCGACGCGGCGGCGGCGCAGAAGCCCTAACGCCCGCCGGGGGGCGTTCCGCAGCGCGCGCGCAATCACACGCACCGCCGCCGCCCGGGGAGACTCCGCCGCCCGCGCCGCCCGCCAGCGCGGAAGAAACGCGCCGCGCAGCACGCGGACGGCCCACTCGGGCGACCGCCGGCCGTCGGGGCGCGGGGCGTTTGGCGGAGACGCCCTTCGGCCGGCCGGCCGGCGCCGGTGGGGGCGGCGGAGGGGGAGGGGGGGGAGGACGGGGCTCGAGCGGCGGAGGGAGTCGAACCACACGCGCGAGACGTTCGCGAGCGTCGCGTCGAACCGCTCCTCCCGCAGCGCGACGACGGTTCGCCGACGTAACGGCGTCGACGAGCGGTGCGTGGACGCCAAACTAACGGATCGGCCGCGAGAGGGAATCGGCACCGCCGGAAGCTGCACGAGTTCGTGCGTGTGCGGCATGCGGGCCAACTCCTCCTGGTGATAGGTGCAGCGGCGATCCTCGCGTTTCACGTGCATGTCCAAAACGAAACCCTGCAGCCCAAAGGAGGAAAAGAGGTCAGCTAAAACAAAGAAAAAGGAAAGGGACAGGAAAAATAATGTAGGATACAGAAGCATAAGCAAGAAAGGTATACAAGGAAAAATCAGGAACAATAACAAGAACAACAAAAAGTCCCAAAGTCCACGTTGAATAAATTTTCTTCTTGTTTTTTATGCTTTTTTTTTTTACTCCGAACTCTGCGTATAGAGATGAAAATTGCATTTAAAGGAAACAAAGTGTTAGTTTAGTGTGTACGGCTTCGGTATTCTACACGGTTCATATTCCTATTTTTTGTTTTGTTTTGTTTTTGTCTCCTCCTTAACTTGTTTCGCTCCTTTCCAGTGCACCATTCTTTTTTGTCTCTTTCGGAAAACTTTCTCTTTTTTTTTTTTCGTGATCGTTTTTGATTTTCCTTTTACTATATATATATATATATATATATGTGTGATACGGTGGATCATCAATTCGTAAATGTAATCAGTTTGAATGCACTACTTTCCCCGAAGAAGGAGTTGCGGCGCGCTGTCGTAAATCCACTTGTGACGGTTTAGACTGAATTCCAATTCCTCCGATAGAGCCGAAAACACCTTAGCGTAATCGACCGGCTGTTGGGGTCCACCTCCGTTCATCTTCGACATCATCATAGTCTGATCTTCGCCCGCATCCGCACCAAGGAGGAGCTGCAGGATGCCATTTGAGCCGAACATAATGAGGAAGTACATGCTTAGCGAGGTCACATAGTTACAGTCGAGATCGTCAATATCCACACCGCGCTGCATCATTCCACGCAGACGCGGAGAGAGTCCAAATGGGAACTTTGCCACTACAAAGCCAGTAAAAAAGTATGAAACAAGCATCATCATGCCCATATTTGGCACCATCATGAGAAAGTTGCTCTTCATCATCTCTCCCATCATGGATGGGTCGTTCATCATCTCCATAGGGTTCAGTTCCACTTTCTTCTGCAATGGTCCTTTGCGCAGAGCCTCCACACGCTTTCGAAACGCCTCAGGGGTCAATTTTTTTCCCTCTGACAGAAGGAGCCTCGCGTAGTTGGCCACATTCGACAAGCACATCTTATCCATCTTTGGCGGGTGACTAGAGCGCATCAGTAGACCTGCGTAGTGCCGCAGCACACCAACAAAGATGACAATGGCAATGAGAGGAAGGAGCACCCAATCCCGAATACTCGGATCCAGTAGAATATTCTGCGCCATTGCACTAGAGGTTTCGCGATTAGAGGGGTCTTCAAAAAAAAAAAAAACTCCACAGTATTAATATATATGTATATATATATATATAATAAATAAAAGATGATAGCAAAGAACACTTTATTGGCGAAGGTAAAAAAAAAAAAAAAATTACAAAAAAAAAAAAGATAAGCAGAAATACGTGCATGACACAGATGAAAATAATAATAATAATAAAAGAAAAAAATAATAAACAAGAAAGGCATTTTTTCTGTATTTCTTTCATTTCTACAACTGAAAAGAACTCTCAACGAAAACTAATATATTTGCCTTTTTTTTCTTTATTTAATTCGTTTCATTTCATTTTTTTTTTTCTTTCTTTCCCTTTATGCTGCTTTCTCTTTTTCTTTTATGTTAACCCTAGCGATGGTGTAGAGAGTCTGCAGTTGTCTCGTTAGAACTCACATCCATATCGACAGCAGGGAAAATGATACGTGTGTATTTTGTAATGCGATCGCGATACGGTTTAGGAGGAATAGTTGAAAGTGTTTCCGACTTCCACAAAAAAGATTTACAAAAGTTCGCCGTCTTTTTTTTTGCTGTGTAAAAAGTTAGCATATCAATAATGCCAATATAATATATTTCTTGATTGTAAAGGCTCGAGATGCCTGAGGTAAAATCATCATTAATTTTCAAACCATCATTTAGAAGGTGTATGGAAGTCCGAGCACCTGGTGGGCGGATTTCAACAGCTTCATTGTTCACACCCATTTCATACGTCATTTTCATACTCTTTATATGTTTACCGGAGCGCGTCAACTTGTTATCATTGTATGCCACACCAATGAGAAGCGAATAGTCCATAAGTCCAACCTCCTCGAGGAAGTTATAGTCATTCAATATAGTCTCAAGTAATCTTTCACGTTGACTCCTTTCAAGCCAGAAAAGTCGTGTAAGACTCTTGTCACCTCGTGTTGCTAGTTTGTACTTGTCACGAGCTGCCACTACAACAGTTTCCTTTGGTTCTTTATCTAGAAAATTCGGCACCTCAATTGTTTCACGAGGGGTGTCAATGACATACGGTACGGGTTCGTGTGGTCGTTGAATAAACTTTGGGAAGTGTAGATATTTTCCAGGCTTAGGAATGCGACCCTTGAGGTCCCACTTCTCATTAAGCACTTGGCATGCGCTAAACACATCACCAAAACACAAAATGTATCCAACATTTTTACCGCATTCAACTCGTAAAAGCATCAAAAAACGCATTAATAAAGAATTACGGTGACACGCCAGGTGCTGCGTGTACTCACGCAATATTTTAAGTAAGGTTTCCACCTCTACCAGCGCGATAGTTTTACACATGAACTCCATTGACTTAGACTTGAGAAACATGGCCATGGATCGGCCCTCGCCAAGCTCAAGGGCAAGTCGCTCCTCAGGTAGGATCCACTCTTCCGCAAATACACTCTCATCAACGCCGCTGAGTTGTCGCAAAAGGCGAAACACATTGGGGGCGTACTCATACACAACAACTTCCGCCTCACCGGTGGCATCTGCGACATTGATACGAAGCGTGCGCTCCTCGGTGTAATCTTCACTCTTAATCTCTTCAATGGTCGGTGTGCCTTCGAGGTGTTCACTTTCCTTATCGCCATGCTGATTCACTCTCAATTTAAGGCGCTCCTGATGGCATTTCAGCTGGGCCGCCACCGTGGTCGAAAGCGCTGCAGCCACCTGACGTGCAGTTAAACCACGCCCACTTGTAGCAGCTCCACCAATCGTCTGAAAGATACCCATATATATCCTAAACCAAAAGTGAAAACACATACATATATAAAGGAAAGGAAAAAAAAAAAAGAGAGGCAGTAGAGGGAGGGAAGAAACTATCGTCAAACACAGACATATAGACACACGAAAAAAAGACTTGTTATCACTGTGTCTGAAAAAAAAAAGCATATGTATATATATATATATATATACCCTGCCGTCTTATACAGATTCCACATAAGAAAGCAAAAGAAGTAACACGTGCATGAAAAGAAATTTACACACACACACACAAACATATATATATATATATATATATACGTACATTTACACATGTTTATATATGCAAAGGAGAAAGGGGACATCGATAATAAATCAGATAGCTGAGGAAAAAGCTGCCAAATGTGTTAGCGAACCCACACAAGGGTACAGTCCCACTCCAAACGAATGAGGGCATTATCAAGCAGACGAAGAAAGACTCATTGGTGCGTCCGTGCGAGACGAGTAGGTGCCGCACAATCCTCCACGTGCCGCAGTGTATCCCTTAACAGCATGTCCATGTCATCCGTCTCTCCGTCCCAAAGCGGAGGCAACGACAGCGCCGCGTAGTGCACAGCAACTATTGCCTAATCCAACAAAAAAAAAAGAGAAAAAAGCGGTGGCGGAAACTTGTCCCCCATCCGTCCGACTTGCGCAACGTCGGCGGCATGATAATTTCCATTCAAAAAATAAAGTCTCGAAACCATTCGGCAAATGATGAATGCCTGTTGCGCATCTTTCGGACCAATTTAGGCAAAATGAGGAGATGGCCTCTCCTTGTCCTCCTCAAAGGTGCGTGTGTGGGCATCGAAACCTCTGATCCGACCGAACTGCGTCGGTTTACACGAAGTTGGAGACGACAAAAACGTCTGCATGTGCAACAGCCAGAGACACGAGAGAGGCGTGTTTTTTGTGACGATTTCTCATTGTCGGAACAAACCCGACACGCTTTCAGATTCTGTAAAGGGAAATTTTCTCACAGCAAAACTCCCTTGGCCAACGAAAAGAGTTCTCATTCGAATCAATCATGGACTTTCCGCCTGATGTCTCTTTTGATTGTCTACTCTGCATTAAAACTGTCTCTTTCTTATATATACATATATTGCTCGCAAATTTGTATGCATATCCCCCCACCCAAAAAAAAAAAACACGCCGTCAAGAAAAAGAAAGAAAATAAAAGTTTGAAAAAGAAAGAAGAAAAAAAGGGGGAAAAAACTCGTGTCAAGGGAAACTGCACCATCTATAGATACACACAGTGTGAGAAAAAACGAAACGAGAACAACAAACGAAAAGATTCTTCATGCTGAAATTGCAGGTTGGGTAAAAACAAAATAAATAAAAAATCCGCTTCCCACGACTTTGAAGCTTGAATAATACAAACTCGGGGTAACTAACCGTCAAAAGGACAAGAAAAGTCTACCTCTATATATCAATTTTGTTAAAGACAGGGACGAGTGCAAAAAAAAAAAGATTTGGCACACTCCGAGAGTAAAAAAATTTTAAAGAGAAATACGTGCATGCATAAATAAATATATATATATATATATATATATATATATATTATAAATGCGCAGAGGAACAATCATTTCTGGTGAAGATCATTTTTTTTTTTCAATATGCATTTTACGGAAAAAAAAAACAAGAAAAAAATCGTATCCCTCAATACCCGCCTTGGTCACCAAATTTTTCTTTAATCGCCTCATTAAACGGGTTCAAGGGTGGTAAAATGTTATATTCCTCAAGTTTGTCAATGTAGTACTGAGCGATGAGTGCCGTGGCGTGTTGTGAGGGGTGAAATCCATCAACGGGTTCAATCAACTCCCATATAGGGCCCTTGTAATTTTTCAGTACATTGCTTATGGCATCCCCAAGATTATAAACACGTATGGACTTGTACTTTGAGGCCGCTGTACTCAGAATATTGGGAATTTGCGAATTCAATGAATCAGCAGCTTTCTTCGTATTCATTCGTATGGTCTCGTTTGTATTCATCCAGCCTGGACAGGGAGAGATGTCAAGACAGTTAAGAAAGTCATAAAAGTTTGCATATGTTACATCGTTGTGGAGACTTCCCACGGGGTGTATGCGATCATGCATGGTGTTGTACAACACACTTCCATCAGCAATCGGAAGAAGAATGACAATGCTCCCATTCGGGAGTAGAGTCTCCGCCATATCCAAGGCTTGAAGAATGTTCTGATAGTAAGACGAGGGAGACGTTGGCGTCAGTGCACAGACATCATTTCCAATCAAGGAAAAAAAAACCATTGCAGGTTTCACACCATCAGCTTTGGAACGTTTAACACCACTCATCATGGAGAGGAGTTTATACGTTGTTGCCCCATTTATACCCAGATTTTGGTAATCACGGTGATTGCAACGGTTTCGTTTCACAAATTCGCTGTAAACAGAAATCATACTGCCACTTCGATCAGGTGCGTAGGTATTTGGGTCTGCAAATCCGGTAAAAGCTGAAAGCATAGGCCAATCAAATTCATTTTTAATAATATCTGAAAGCTGTGCCACCACGGCAGTTGAAATTTGACTCACATTAAGTAAGCCCTCGGGAATTCCAAAATGCGCCGCGAAACTGTCGCCAATAGTGATTACTCCCATAGCGCTTGAATTTGTACACCATGACGCTTCGTAGGATGCTCCTGTTGTGGTGTTATACCCAAATATACCATTACAGTTTTCATCCTTAATTAAATCGAGTGTATCTCGACCAGGGTATGTAGAATCATCCTTGTCATTACAATCACGGCCTCGCCAGTCCGTGCCACGATTCTTTGGAACGGTTGAGAACAAATCTCCATCATTATCACTTTTTGGAATAGTTTCACCATCACCTTGACAAAGAAGTGGAAAATATGCACACAAAGGCACTTTCCTTTGAGCAGGGATTGGTGAGTTCGGCATCCTTAACCGTTTTAAATGGGCGGCCACATCCCACATGGAAGGTTTTGACTCTGGAAACAAATGACATTTCGCATTCGTGCAATAACTCAAAGCTTGGCAAACTGAATCTGGACTTTCTTTATTATCAATGAGAGCAAATGCCTTGCCCCATAGAAAAATGGTGACCAAGTCACACAGGAGTGCGTCACCAAGTGGAAAAAAACCGCAGAAAATCTCGGCCGCCTTTTTCGATTTAACATTGTGCATTTCTGCCAGTTGAGACACAAGTCCAACAATCATGGTGCACGCAACACAGGTCCACTGTGGCTCAATGTCGGAGAGCGCCATGGCCTTTTTACTGGTCGTCAGGCGGGCCTCGACGTTTGGTATCGAAACGATAGGCAATAAAAACAAAATCAGACAAATAAGAGTCGCAAAGGTCATCTTCCGTGGGGTCATTTTGTTCATTTTTACTTTCTTTTCTCTTCAAACTGTTGACAGACACACACACAAAAAAAAAAAGAGTAATAATACTATATATATAGATGTAAATTACCTAGAAAAAAAAAAACAACGAATTCTCTTTGTATGGTCAACAGCAATTTTATCTTTTGCATATAGACAAGAGAGGAAAAGAACAAAAAAAAAAGAAAAAAAAAACAGGCATGTGTATTCCTTGAAATCGATTACATACATTTTTTCCTGAAGAACAAAAACAACAAAATGCATCCATCCTTCTTCTTGTTGTAACAAAAAAAAAAAAAAATTAGATCGATGAATAAAATGGGGAGAAACCATTCAAACAACAAAAAGACAAGAACAGCTATTTTCCCTTTCGCAGTTGTTGCAAGAGTCGCTCCTTTGTCGACAGTGTGTTGCTCGGGGGAAGAGGCATCGCTTCGACCGGCGCCTCCGTTATAGCCTCGTCGCGTCTCCGCTTGTGTGACATGATTTGCTGCAAAACGTACGCCTCCTGCTCCGCCGGTGTTCGGCCCGACACACGCATCGCCCCAGTTGGGTTTGAGTGAACCGGAAGATAACTCTCCGCTAAAAACGCGTTGGACGCACCGTTGCCGCCGCCACTGCTGCTACCGCCATTGGGATTCACTTTGTCACGCGCAAAAACCTTTTCTTGTAACGCACGACGCCGCTGCTCGCGCCACGCCACGGGGTCTTTGCTGAGCTCAAGAAGATCGGGATTCACATCACTCAGCGACCCATCCTCACCACCTCGGGACATCACCTAAGAGTAATAATAATCGATCTTTACTTCGTTTGGTTCGTTCGTTGTTGCTGTTTTGAAAAGAACCCAAAAAAATAAATATGAACGTAGGAGAATAAAATAATGCTTAACATGAGAAACAAACAAAAATCGTTTATATTTTTTACTCTCTCCTCTTATCCGTATACTCACTCACTTGACAGCGCCAAAAGAAACACATAAAAAGAAACACAAAAAGTAAGAATTTACGCAACACTGGTTCATTGTAACTATGACATGTAGCANAAATCCGGATCATGAATGGTATCACAAAAGGTAAACGATATTTGGAATCATTAATGGAGTAAATTATACCCGCCATCACAGGAGCCACCGATGCAACACTGATTCATTGTAACTATGACATATGTAGAAAATGTGATCATGACGAAGTTCACTGAAAGCATGGAAGGTTAGAATCATTACGTTCACGTGCTGTTCCCACACTCTGTGGGTTTCATCTGTGCGTGTGTCGTGCAGATTGTCGGACACGCGAGATCAAGTAAGGAGCGGAGCACACTCAGCGGTAGCATGACAAAAAGTCAGGACATCAAATAAAAAACATTCAGTTCAAACAGAACGCATTGCATAACAGAGCATCACAGTATAAGAAGGAAGTTGAGGGAAGAGCAGTGAGGGGGGGGATTGGGGAAATAGCAAGAGGAAGTTTTAAAAACAAGGAGAAAACGTTCCATGCTTTATTCAACTAAACGAACAAAAACAAAGGAAAACACGTCCGATTCATTGTAACTATGACATGTAGTAAATCCGGATCATGAATGGTATCACAAAAGGTAAACGATATTTGGAATCATTAATGTAGTAAATTCTACTTTCGGCCTTGTCATAGGAAAGTAATTTTGTACGTATTTAAAAATTTCAGGAAGAAAAGCTAGAGGTGGGGGAAAAAAGAACATGAAGATACAGATAAATAAAAAAAGGCAAAACAAAAAAAAAGATGAAAAAAATCTTTTTTTCCTTTTAGGAAGCACAAGACCACATGAAAGAAATAAATTTTTAAAAAAGGGATTATTAACCTTGCCGACTTTTTTCTATATATATATATATATATATATATATAATGTTGAAAACCAAATGCATCGTATGGCACTGCACATGCTGAAGAAAGGCAAGCAAAGACACAAATAACAATAAAAACAACATAAGTAACAAAAGCAAACTAGCTGTCTGCGGAAGAAGGTCTTGCGCTAAGCAACTGGTATGGGTCATACCATAATGGAATTTGAATCTTCTCAGAATTCACTCCAAGAGCCTGCCGCAGGGTTTCCTCCCATGAAGTCTGCCTCTCTCGACAGTATTGCATTTTTCGATCAAAAAACTCAACAATTTCTTCCTCCGTACCTGTCGAGAACGATGGGTTTTGGAACTCGTCAGGCAATGTGACACAAAGTGCGGTGGAGATACATGGTATGGATTTCATGACCCCACCGTTGTCTGTCAATGACGCAAATAGTGTCTCGTCAGTTCCTGAACGGGGACGCTTCGCTTTAAGTCGTTCCCTCTCCTCTCTAGGTGTGGAAAGCACATAGCGCTGCTCTAACTTAGACACAAGAGTAGTCCATGAAGCACGATTCTCAGTAGGTATAAAGTCCAGTGCACGCATCCAACGCAGATCCTTACAACATTTGTCTGTGTCATCTCGAAGCCACACCTGCTGGCTGCTTGTGCCCCATGCCGGAATTTTCATTAGTAAAAGATTTTCTACAAGGTTTTTTAGACTCACGGCATCTCGTAGGCGATAGAGGGTGGTTACAAATATTCGAATAGTCCGCATACCACCATTTCTTTCAAAGAGAGACTGAATTATCTCACTGGAGTTAGCCAAAAGTTTCACAAGGATGTCAAATTGTAATGGTGTTTCTGAATTGTCGCAAAAAAGAACAAAGGCCAAGATTTTATGCGCGTTATAATCGGGAAACATCAAGGTTGGCGAATTAGTAGTGTATTGGGTCAACTTCCTACACCATTCGTTATGCCGTTTTTCACTAATGGCTTGTCTCCCAGGTAAAAGAGTGGAGGGAGCTTTAATCTGTATCTTTGCTGGTATCTTAACGGGTCCCTGTATGCGAGGCACGGCAACAGGTGGAACAGCAGCTTTTGAAGTCGTACCATGCCCAGTGGTGGCGACAACAACAACAACGGAGGGAGTGGTTTCTAATACACTATTGCGTACAGTTGTCGGTGTCTCAACAATTGTCGATTCAATGCTGTATCCACCACCAGAGCGAAGGTACGTCTCAACCTTTAGTCGTCGCTCCTCAGCGGAGGGGAAACGCACATTAGAGGCAAACTGAACACCTTGATATCGAGTGCCACCTTTGCGCCAGTCTAAGTATTTTGTACGATATGTATTTTGTGACAAAACGGTGGGTGGAATACGCGTCTCCAATATCACCAACAGAATAAATTGATCTACAAAAGAATCCCAGGATGGTCTTTGTGGGCATTGTTCCAGTTGGTTATAGAGAAGCTTAAGCATATCACAGCACGTCGCAAAACATATTGCCAATTCGCCTTTATTACTCCAAGTAAAACGTTTCATATCCCGTCCTTTGTCCTTCGCCGTCTTAAACTGCTGTCGGTATTCCTGACTGACTTCTCCGAGAAACATCTCCAATGCGGTGCGAAAGTAATCCACAATGCGGTAACGCCCCTCCGCGTACGCACTGTAGTTCAAAACAATATTGCGGAGTTCCTGTTCCTCACCTCCAGATGGCAGTTTAATCCTTTTGTCATCCGGTTCATTAAATTGTAGATTTGGGTTAAGCTTCAAATGACGGATCCCAGAATCTGGCTTGGGAACTCGCGGAGACGGGGATGCGGCTACTGAGGCGGAAGAACTTGTGTTCTCGTCCTCCGATGAATGCGACGACGATGCCAAGGAATTGGAGTTGGAGGAGGAATAAACAGAAGACGCAGAGGACGAGGATGACAAAGAAGAAGAATGAGTAGAAGAATTTTCATTTGGATTCGATGAGGATGTTTTCATGTGTCTCTGA
This sequence comes from Trypanosoma mega, assembly GCA_030849715.1. Lineage (NCBI taxonomy): Eukaryota > Euglenozoa > Kinetoplastea > Trypanosomatida > Trypanosomatidae > Trypanosoma > Trypanosoma mega. Next base: position 207,135 of record JASANV010001581.1, on the reverse strand, counting down.
AATTGCATATCCTCTTTATTATTTTCACTTTTGGCCTCGGTGCTCATCTATGGCCTTTCTGAGCGCCGCTAATGTTTACTTTGTGGCCTCACACCAATAAATCACACGGATAGAGACGTAAACACCCTAATCAATATATATATATATATGTAAATATATGTTTGTATCATGCAATAAATATTAAAAAAGAAAGAGATTTTGTTTTTGTTATTGTTTACACCTGCCAAACTGTCTTGAAAAGAACATTTGCGCACGTCAAGAAATGGAAAGAAATTCCAAAAGCAACGAAATAATAGGAGCTAAGCATATAGCATTGTTTCTTCTAAAGCTGAGCCAAAACTCTGGTAACTTTGAATATGATCTGTTCATACAACACCCCAGCCCTCACTACAAAAAAATAAAAAAAAATATTTGATCACCGCAAAATGATGAGAGAGAAAGAGGGGGGGGAAGGGGGTTGAAAATTGTGATGAAAGTAATAACAAGAAAATACGGAAAAAAACAATGTCAACACTTTGTTTATTTGGCTTCTCAGGGTGGGTATATATTATTGGTCGATAATACTTCACGCGCAACATGTAACTGTGCTCGCAGTCGTCTTTGTAAACGACGTTCTGCGATGACTCCAGTGTAGTCTGCACTTTGTGAAATAAAGAGAGGAGTCAATAAATCAGTTTCATCGTCCAGCTGTGCGGGGCACAAGCACGCAGATAATTTTCCCGCATATCTTTCCGATCCACAATTCTTGTTTTTTTGTGTAGCATTCGTTAACTCCTTTAGAAGTGAATCCGGACGCGGGTGGTTAAGTGCGGCAGCAAAGTCCAAGGATGTCATTACACTAAACGTTCACAGTCCTTTTTTTTTCTTGTATTTTGGTAGTTTCGTGATTTCGTCCTCTGTAATTTCCTCTGTTTGATAATTGATGTACAATATATATATATATATATATATGTAAATTTATGTATACCTATATTGTCGCTCTTGTCTTTGGTGTAACCTCTGCTTTGGATGTTCTTGTCGTTGCCTCCCTAACCTTCTTTTTGAATTCTGTATTAACACCTACTTTTTCGGTGGTGGTATCTGGGGGATACTAGTCAGCCGACTCGTTCTTTTTGTGCCGTTGGGAAATTTTTGCATTTTCAAAGAAAAGAAAAATAATAATCATAATAATAATAATAATTTCTTCAAAACAATCACGTCAAGACGCAAATGTTTATATGCATCTTAAGGCACATAAATATGTATTTATATACATATATACAAACATACAAAGACATACACTCTAGTCATGACATCTCTTCTTTTCCACAACAGCCGCTTTTCGCGTCCGTCCAACGTACAAATCCTGTCGATAGTGCGCGTCCCACAGACGCTATGCTTACCCTTCACAATTTTTTCTCCATTTCCCCCTTCCCCGTGTGTGTGTGTGTGTGTGTCTCAGGCGCAGGCGAGGTGCTCGCGCAGTTGCTCCTCCATAGCGTCGTCGTCCTCGTGGAGAAACTCCACCGCGGCGCGGGCGGCCTCGGCAAGGCGATAGGAGAATCTCTGCGCGTCGCACACCTCAAGCGCGGCGAGGAGATTCGGGCAGAGGCGCCGCACCGCCGCGCGGTTTTCCGCGAACGCGAGGAGGTTAGCGAGCACCATGGCCCAAAGCGAGGCGGCGGCCGCACATTGCGCCGAATGGGACGCCGACACGCGCGAGAGGTGGTCGACGGCGCGCTGCACGACGCGGCGATCGCGCGCCATGCAAAAGTGCAGTCGCGGGTGTCCGCTGAGATTCACCAACGCGCGCAACGCGTGGGCGGCGGCGCGGGGGGCGTCGCGCGCGTCCAACGCGTCGAGCAGCGCGTCGAGGAGGTCACCGCCAAACACCAAAACGGGGCTCAGCGCCGTCAGCTCCGACACGCGCCGCGCCAAGACGGCCGCCGCCTCGCGCAGCGCCGCCGACGGGACGCGCAGCGATTGCGTGAGGTCCGCCAACACCTCCGCGTCCATCACGAGCGCCTCGTCCGCGGCGGCGTCGTTGCCTAACAGCGCGGTGCACACTTTGAAGGCGTGACAGCGCGGACGATCGCCCAACGCGCGCAGTTGGCGCAGCGCGGGGAGGAGCAACGGGTGGCGGCAAAGCGCGGCGCGCACATCGCCGGGGGCGGCGCACACCCCGCGAGAGAGCACCGCCCCGCACCAAAGCAAACGGTCCGTCCCAACACGCGCGTTGGCCGCTTGGCGGAGCGCCATCTCCATTCGACGGCTGTCCCAAATGGGGGGATCGGGATCGCGATGGGCGGCACTGCGCCACGGCTCCATTCCAGCAGAGGCCATTGGCTATCGTACCTCGCTACCAGAGCGAGGCGGGTATAAATAAACACACTCCCCGTACAAAAAAGAAAAAAAAGAAAGAAAAAAGGAGGAGGAGGAGGAGGAGAACATGTCGAGAGACAAATACACAAATGAATTTAAAAAATGACGTGTCTCCTCATCCTTTCTTCTCTTTCTATTCATACACATGTGTATATAAACATACAGTGACACTTTATTATCACTAAGTACAGCCAGATAGGTTGCAGAGGACAGAAATTCTCGATTCCCTGCGGTGGCGCGAGGGGATCAAATATATATATCAACAAATATGCGATACACGAATTACGTTTTTTCTTTTCTTTTCTTGTCAAAGGAAAACTAGTTTCTCTACACATTACCGTTGTATGGTTACAATGCGGACTCGTGCGGTTTGCGGGTCGTAAATGGTGAGCTTCACCACCGATCCCGACTGATTGACTGTCGCGGCGAATTCGTCGACTGTCTTCACCAAGACTTGACCGACATGCGATATGATGAAGCCAACACCAACCCGTACGGACGCGGCAAGGGAGTTCGGTGTGACGTCCGTGACGATCAAACCCTCCACATCTCCCCCACCGTCGCGCAGTTGCATTCCAAGCGGCCTTACACCGTCCCCGTCACTGAGAGTCGTCTGTGCGTTTGGTGCCTCCTGTCCTGTAGAGGTCCCTCCTGCCTGCAGCGAGGTTGACTGGGCTGTGGTTGTCTGCTGTGGCCCTTCCTGTTGCGCCGGCTGCTGTGCGGGCGGCCCTCGCCCCGGTCGCGGCAGCGCGTGTGGGTGTGGCGACGTAGAGCGGTCTCCGTTTCCCTCACGTTGGGATGCCTTTGGGGCCTCCGCGGCGCGGGGCGGGGTTTGCGCCTCCCAAACGCCCGCCATGGCGCGCTGCGTGCGGAGGCCGAGTTGGTGCAACTCCGCTTTGAGCTGCGCGGCGTCGGCGTGCAGCGCGTCGCGGCATGACATGCGCAGCGCGTCGAGCTCCTCGCGGGTCCGCGCGACGGTGTCGGCGACGACGCGATCGCGAAAGGCGTTCATCTCACTCGACGTGTTCGACTTCATCGCGCGCAGTGCCTTGGAGCTCGTGGCGACGGCGACGTCGTTGAGCCGCTTGAGGTCCGCCGCGTGGGAGCGGAGGGACTCCTCGGCGGCTTGACGGGCGCATTGGCGCGACTCGCGCAGCGCCGCGCGGTCGGACGGCGGAGGCGGCGAAACCGCGGCGGGCGTCTCCGCAACGGGCGGCGCGGCGTCGAGGGGGGCCGAACGCAACTCCGTCATGAAGAGATCCGTGTCATTCGCGTGCGCCACGAGAAGCGTGAGGACGTCCAAAAGGTACGGGGAACACGTTCCGCTCTTCGCGAGTAAATCAAACTTGCGATTCAGTGCAGCCGCAGGACTCATTTTAGATGATGCTTTTTGTGTGTGTGTTGTTGTTGTTGCCGTGCGTGTGTCTATCTCCTCTTGAATGTTGTATCTATTTCTTGTTGTTGTGGCTGTTGTGGTTGCTTGAAGTGTATTCGTGTCTTGTGCTTGACAGCTTTGATTACCGTCCTAATAGAGAGTCCTAAAAGATATCACAAAGAGGTGTTTAAAAAAGTTTAATAAGGGATTTTTTCTGTTTTGTTTTGTAGATACAAAGACACACAAAGCAAAAAGGTAAAATAGAAAAAATGGCACAAAAAGAAGAAGGAGCAAAAAAGAAATAATAAAAGCTTCATCATACAGACACAAATAAATAAAACAACAGCAAGAAACGGAAATTTAGCGAAAATAAATTGTATGAACAAAGGAAAAAATAAATTAACAAAAAACGAAAAAAAAAAAACATACAGAAAGAAAACTTCTTTTTATTCATGACTACTTCATCCTGAAAATGAACGACCACAAACCATCACATCTCCAATTCGATTACCCATCCTCCACATTTATCTCTTTAGATATATATATATATATATATATATATATATATGTGTATACGTACTTTTTCTCTTCTTCGCTTCTTGACTTCTGTGGAAATTCCCTTTTGTTGTTGCTGTTTCATTTTATCAACCATTATGCAGTGTTGAAACACCCTCCGCTTTTCTCTTTCTCATCTCATCCTCAAAACGTTTTTACAAAAAAAAAAAAAAATACACTCACAGTGCTACGGAGATACCTTTGGCCTCTAATCGTTTCAGTAACTCCTCAAAGCGTGTCATGTTGGAGGGACTGACAGGAACCTCGGGCGGTTTCCGTTCCTTCGCGACGAGAGTGAAGGGTGTTTTCCGTTCCACAATCATTTCAAAGAGAAAAGAGAGCCCCTTTTCCGTCACTTTTGTTCCGCTAATGTCCAGACGCTGTAATTGTGACGCGGCGGGTGAAAAACGAATAACGTGCGCTAAAAATATAACACTATTATCGTCCACGAAACGATTGTTTACGGCGCAGATCCCGTGTACCCCGTTAAACTGCCCATTTGACAGAGCGACGGCAACAGGAAAGAGCGGAATTTGCTCGAGCTGAATCTCCTCCTCCCCCGCCACAGAGAGGAGGTTGACGAGGGCTTGGCGATCGCCGTGCTCCAACTCGCGGGCAAAGAGTCGGTACAGCGTGTCCTCCATCTCATTCGCGCGCGCCATGTACCGCCGTGCACGCCCAACCGACAACGTCTCCTCCTCGATTTGCTTCCGTAACGTCGCCGCCTCCCGATGAAGCTCGGAGATGGTTTTGCGATTCCCGTCACTGTACATACTATGGAAGAAAACTCAACAGCTCCTTGTTCTGCGGGATGCCACTAATTTAAACGGCATTCCAAAAATGAATAATAATAATAATAACGAAAAAAAAAAAAACACGCACCCAACAATAAAAAAAAAAAAAGTAACAGTAAGAATCCCAAGTAGGGAAAAAAAAGAGGGAAAAGAGAGAAACAAAAAATGTATATAAGCATACATACGTATGGTACAAATAAAAAGAACAAAGAGAAACGAAAAAAAAAAAAAAATTTAATCATAATAATAATAAGAATAAGGGACACAATAAAAAAGATAGACAATACAACTAAAAAAAAGAGAAAAAAAAAGCGTTGTATTTAACTTTAACGTATATATATCTATATATCTATATATACATATAGATATTTATTAACCTTTTTTTCTTTTTTGACTGCCTTATTTTTCTGTCATAAGAGACATTTTTTTTTTGAGTTTTCAAAAAAAAAAAAAAAAAAACATCAAAAAAATTGGGTTTAAAGAACTTTGCGATACACAGAAACCAGACGATTCACATCAGGAAGCGTAACAGGTTTCAACAGGACCTTTTAAACGTGTTAAACGTGGTAATGATCGAAAACGCCATAGATACCCAGCAGGCACGTCAGTGCCCCGAGAGCGAAAAGAAGTAATGTGCCAACAAAATGCAGCACTCCCATAGAGTCCTGCTGAAGCAAGACACATTTCAAAGTAAAAATTGCAGGAAAAAGAAATGAGACAAAACCACCGAAAACACCTCCTAAAATGTCAAATAGCACACGAACGTTTGGTACCAATATGCCTAGTAACAAAGCTAATAATGCTAATATGCCAGCAGTAATAGCTGAAACGCATGGTGTAGCGTGATGATCATCGGTGTATCCCATCGCTATTAACACAGAATCTCTTACAGGGAATATAGTTATTGGGAATGCCATAGTTGCAGCCACAGTCATGGCAAAGTAAGCCACAGCAATATAGGGTGTGCTTATTTCCTTGTGGTAATTTTGCAAGATATTTGGTCGCGTTTTATCACCAAAATCAGCCGCCCCAAATGCACCCGCAATTACATACATAATTGTACACACACCCATCGACCATGCAGCTGATTTAGTAAGTCGAGTTGCCGTTGCGCTACGCATCTCTGAGAATACTTTAGGAACCAATGGCTGACAGCCAAATGAAAAAACAAAAGTACTCAAAGAACCTACTGTACTCGGACGTATAACAACAAGTGGTTCAGATCTCACAACAGCCCCGTTAATGTACGCGTGAATACATATCACAGCAACAAGAACCATAGTTGATATATTCCCCATCAATGCAGCATAACGCAGCGTATTGATACTCCGTGCAAGGGAAAGAGGTAACATAATAAAAAGCCAAAAAACTACCATCCATACATCTCGACCACCGTACTTATCAAGTCCTAAATTAGTCACAAAAGGATGAATAATATCACCAGCGACTACAATATATACAACCGCAGTGCCCCAACAAAAAACAACAATCATAAGTGCTGTAAATTTTTCAAATGTTGGGCCAAAAAGATTGTGTGCCATCTCCTCATATGTTACAGCCTCTGCTAATTCCATCACCTTGGCAAGGAGAAATACACTGTATACCGTCGCCAGGCAACAAATCAAAAGGGTCGCAGAGCCAAGCAAGAGACCACTGTTGTAAAAGGCATGCGGTAAAGCCAGAGTTCCAGCTCCCAGCGTCGAGGAGGCTAAATTAAACGCACTTGCCACCAGTCCACCATGCGAAATATAAAAGTATCGTTGGTAAAAATACGGCGTGACCGTGTGCGACATGGACATGGAAAGCCGATCCCGCGACAAGGACGGCTTCATTCCACGTCTGGGACGGGTCAAAGAGGAAACTCGGAGGAGCGCAGTGGATTCATCGAAAGGATGTAACTCAAAAAGACTCGAACTGTCGCCTGGCATGACTTTACACTCTACTTAACACGGAAAAAGGAGAAATATATACACATAATCAACACATAAGAAAAAAATTTGTGTGAAAAGGCAATGAAAGGACGTAAAAGAAAAAAGAAAAAGAAAAAAATATCAAAAATAGGAGTTAAACATAAAAAAAAAAAAGAACCCATAAGAAAGGAAAAATAAAGTAGATACAAACACACTTTTAAAAAACAAAAAAAAAAGTTTAATAAACAACAAGAAATACATTATTGTGTAATTTCTCGTAATCATACAAGTAGCAAAAAAAAAAAATTCATTGTCTTGTCTTTTCTCTTTTTTGCTTTTTTCATAGTTGACGACTATACTCCTCTCAATTCCTTTCCACCGCCTTGTTTGTTTTTGCTTCGTTGCACTTTGGACCGCATGCGATCGAAACAACAACTTCTTACACGTCCTCACCGTCGCCGCTTTTTTCCACTCCGCTTTGTGTCTTCCTTGGCAGAAACATCTTTGAGGTACACCTTGAGGTAATCGAGCTGCACCGTTTCCGTGCGTCCCACGCCGTCCTTTATCTCCAGGTTTGGCTTCTTGAGGATAATGGTCCACATGCCATCGTGCACGCGGTACACCGGGAAGATGGTGTCCTCGTCGAGCACGTCGCACGTTGGCGGCGGTGTCCTTTCCGACGGCGTCGCGGGAAACGTGAGGCGCTCCGCGGACGTCTCGACGCCGGCGGTGTGTGTGTGCGGGGCGGGCGAATGCACACGCACCCGCGACAGCACCGGCGCCTCCGCCAAGGCGCGGTCCATTGCCGTGTCGAAGATGTCCCACAAATGCGCCTTTTGCCCTTCACTCAGTCGACACGACGGGTCCAACTCCGACAGCGTCGACGCAAGCGCCACGCCGAGAAGGCTCTCGCGGTACATAGCCACGAGAAGTACAAACACCCTTCAAATAAATACATTCAAAAAAAAAATGAGGGAAACAAGATAGAAATTTCGCAAACAGCAATAAAAAAATTAAAATTAAAATAAATAAATAAATAAAAATAACAATAGTAAAACAAATGACATTTTTTGTAAAGCCAAACAAAAAAACTCAAAGTCATTAAAAAAAAAAAGGAAAGGAAAAAAAAAAAGGAAAAAATGTGCCTTCTTACAATTCAAAACAAAAGAGAACAATCAACAAAAACGAAAATCAATGCGAGTAAAAAAAAAGAAGTAGAAGAAGGCTCCGTCCTAGAAGATGCAATGCATACACAAACACGCAAACAATACAGATACACAGACCAAACCAAACCAAACCAAACCAAACCATATCTATATCTATATGTATATAGATATAGATATATTCACGTCTTTCTGCAGGCTATCAAGGCAGTCCATAGGCTTTTTTTATGTATTGCAGTCGTTCAAGTGCCACCTTTGACTCCTTTGCTGCGACCTCCTCACTTGGTAACTTGGACGCATCATTTTTGACCAAATCCAGAAGAGATTGTTGAGACTCACTGCGCACGTTCAGCACAGCGGACGCCCAGAGAGCGTTTACTATTGTAATTTCATCCAGCGCATCTATGTGATTGGCGAGGAGCAGCATGCAGACGTGCACCACCTCATCGCTCCGCTCCTGTACAGCGGCGAAGCTCGCAAGCACACCGGCGGCGTCGGCGGGACTGACATAACCCCCTTGCTTGACAATGGACACCAACCGCGACGCCAGAAGAGGGAATAATTCGCCATCAAAGAGGTCAAAGGATCCCAACGCGTTCAGTGTGAGATGAATCTCATCTGCGCGAAAGTCCGCCGCCACCTTGCAGGCCCGTTCGGCGAGTGCGCCAAACACATCCTCCGCGACCACACCGGCACGAAAAAAGGCATCGCACGTTTTGGCAATAGACATGGAGTCGAATGTGTTGGCATTGGCCACAATGCGCTCCCCGCATGCGGTGAAGAGCGGGGACGGCGCCCGACGCGCCCTCGTCAGGCACCCGACGAGGGACGCCATGAGTGGGGCGGGGAGTTCCCCCGTCTGCTCCATCAGCCGCCGCTCAAACACGCGGAAGAGGTCCTCGTCGACGAAGCCGACCTCCGCGAAGGCGTCGAGGATGGTGACCGAGACGAGCGGCACGCCGTGCGCCGCCTGCCGCACCGCCTGGTCGCGCAGGACGAGGAAGAGATCTCTGTGAAAAAAGTGAACCCGCGAGAGGGCGTGGGCGACGTTTGCGGTGTGGGCGATAAACGTCCGCGGGTCCCGCATCGCCAGCGCGGCGCGGTCGCAGAGGACGCGGTAGAGCTCCTCGTGCTGCACCTGCGCGCGGCCGTAGGCGTTGATCAGCACCGCGCACGCCACCGCGTCGAGGGTGGGCGCGAGCCGAATGACGGGACGGATGTACGTGAAGAGGACCTCATACAGCATGGGCGAGCGCAGCACGAGGCAGGCGTGCACCACGCGGGCGAGGGAGGAGGCGTCCATCGCGGACACACCCGACGGAGTGAGGGAGCGCTCGATGACCTCCGCAAAGGGCTGTCCTTTGGTTGGGGAAATCCGCAACTGCGCGGCCGCGTGGCAAACGGCGCCGGCGATGGCAGGCGTCCACGCGTCACGGATGTCCGTTAACACCTCCGTCTCGAATAAATGACGGCCGTGCGTGACAAGTTCCTGCTTTCGCTCCGTCGCACTCAGCTGCTGTTGTACTTTTTCAACGGAGGAGACAAACTCCTTGGTCAGCATGCACCGCACACACGCATCACTCGATTGTACAGCTGCACGCAAACCGAAACGCCACATTACTCGGTACTTTTTTCTATTTTTTTTTTTGCTCTCTTTTATTATTCTTATTATTATGTATTCCTTTTCTGTTGTTTCTGTTTTATATATCTATGTGTTTAGCTTCTTGTCCGTTAAAACTATCCCTTCTCCCAAAAACAAAACAAAACAAAAAAAACAATGATTTACAATCAAACAATAAATGTGAACTATAAATAATAATAATAACAAAACATGCAACCACAGCAAGAAATATTTTGATTTATTGAAGTTTAGGCAGACGTTGTTTAAAAGAGAAGAAAACAAAAAAAAAAGGAGAGTAAAAATGAAAACAAAAAGTTAACAATTCATACACTAGTATCGTAAAACCAATTCAAGAAAGAAAAACACAAGATAAGTTCGTGTACGTCACACAAAAGAAACAAACAAAAAAAAGCACACAAAAAAGAAGAATACAAAGTCACACACGCCAATACAAATTGTTTTTTCGTCACAAATAACAAACAGAGCAGATAAAAATTTTAAAAAAAGTAATAAGAGAATAACGTAGAGATACAGTCTAAAATTTAATTACTGAAAAGTACAGAAAAAGTAACCCATTGCATCACGTATGGCGTTGAGTACCCCGTTTCACAGGCCATATACTGCCCTATTTTTGTTTGTTTGTTTGTTTGTTTCATTTGGGTTGTTTTCGATGTTTTTTTTTCCTGTTTTTTTTTTTCTTCCCATTGTCTTTCTTGTCGCTTGAAAGTGTAAGGGAAAATTCTCCGGCGTGTCATCTTTGTTTTTTGGTGTTGTTGTTGTTTTTCACTCAGTGTCCTTCCAAGTGGGCGAGTCATTTTTTGTTCAGTTTTTTTCGTTTTGCTTACTTTTTGTCTGCTTTCCTCTCTCTTCTTCGTCCTGCGCTATAAAATTCGTTACGCTCATACGCCATATATATATATATATATATATATATATAAGTAAATATAAGTAAATAAATATATATATACGTATAGATGCTCATGTACACGGGTGGGGGTTTGGTCTCAAATGATACCCACGCTTTTCAAGTATTGCCTCGTTTCGTAGCTTCCGTATCCGTCGCTTTGTGAGTCGTATCCCACGGCCGACTCGTTTGGCTCGTCCTCCCTTCTATGTCGTGCACCTTCGCGCGTTCCGCCCGACGCGGCCGGCGCCTGCCCTGCGGCCACGGGATCCGCGTGTCGCTGCGGCGCTTGCGGCGGGTGCTGCTCCGGCTGTGCGCGGCTCTGCTCGGGCGGGCGGGGGGCGGCGCTGCTCGTGCGGAGGGACGACGACGACGACGGCGGGGGGGCGCGGCTCGGCGTCGGGAGGCGCCCGCGGAGGGAGGCGAGGAGCGGATTCTCCGGCCGCGCGGGGCGGGCGGCGCCGCCTGTCGGGTCCCACGGCCGCGCGGAGTCGGCGGAGCGGCTCATCCACGCGCTCTGCCGCGACGCGTCGAGGTCGTCGTTCGGCGGCGTGCACGAGCGGGACGCCTCTTTCGCGCTGCGGTCGGGCCACGGGGGGTCCGCGCGCGACGTGTGCGCTGCCATTCGCGCGGACGTCGCCGTCTCGTTGGCGCTCCGCCCGCTCCCCCCGGCCGGCGCGGCGGGCGGCGGCTTCGACATGCTCGCCAGCGCCATGTGCAGCTGCTGCATGGAGAGCGCCACGGACTGGAGCTGGATCTGAATCGCCTGCTGCTGCTGGTAGAGGAGCTGCAGCATGAGGCGATCCTCCGGCGTGAAGCTATTACTAGGGCCGTCCGACCCCGCGCGATCGGCGGAGGCAAAGAGGCTGCGCGATGGGTACGGGCCCATGGGAGAGGTAAAGAGATTCGGCATTCCACCAGAAAAGGCGCTCGGGTACGTCGCCGACATTTATGAGCACCAAAAGAATAATAATATGTCTCCCTATTTTCACTTTCTTTATATGTATATCTATATAAATATAAAAAAATATATTTATATGAATACAAATATATAATACCCGTAATAACTTTTTTTGCGTGGTTTTTTTTTTTTTTGGTGTGTGTGTGTGTTGTTGTTGTTTGTTTTAAAGAGGACGTGAAAAGGAAATGAAAAGTAAAAAAATTAAAGAGAGGGACAATAGAAACAGCAATAACAACAACAAAAGGAAACGAAAAAAAAAAAAAGATGAAGCCAAACAAATGTATGCATACATTCAAAAAAAAAAAACATACTAAGGCACATGCGCTAACATATACATACATATAAATATATATATATATATATGTGTGTGTGTGTATGTGTGTGTATTTCCTTTGCTTGTTTGATTTGCCTACGTTCTTTCTCGCTGTGTAAATGCGCAAAAATGACAACAAAAAAGAGAAATAATAACAATAATAATAAACTTGACAAGTTTGTCACATATTCCGAAAGAATAAAAAAAGAACAAATCAAACAAAAGGATCAAAAACGAACCGACAGCAAAAACAACTAGAAGAAAAAGATGAGAGAGGTGCTGTTCAATCAAAGAATCACAAGCTAGCATACATCCATATCTACATAAAAATAGGTATAGAAATATCTTGCATATGGTAAACACACTTCAACAAGGTAGGGAGTAAATAAAGTCTTTGGAGTTTATCATGCTCGTTGAGAGAACTGTAACACGTGCCTCTATTTTTTCCGTGTACGGTTCATCTGATGGACCAGCATTTGCTTGGTTATCCGCACCACCACTCACGAAACGAGAAACGTTCTTTCCAAGGTTCATTAAAGACTCCACATTATTATCTACTTGACCCTGATTAATTTGGTGTAGGAGTGAAGCCTCTGCGTATGTTACACCACCAATCATGACAATAATAATGTCCTTCGCTCGAATATACGGTACGGAAGCGGTTGGAATAGGTGAATTTGCTACTTCCTGCACAAGATAGTTCTGATCGGATAGTGTTCCATTGTAGGCACGGTTGATTAGCTTTTTCATAAGAGGCACGTGTTGAGTCATCACATTCTGAACATCTTTTCCAAACTGACCAACTGTCTTGGCGACGACTTTAAAAATGTGTCCTGTGGAGGCACGGAAAATCTCATGCAGTCGCTTTTGGGAACCACCATTTTCAAGCAAACGGTCAATAAGAGAAATTTTTTCCATCGGGCACGCTCGAGAGCCGAGTTCGGTTTTTAATTGAGCTATGATATTTCCTCCTGCTTTTTCGTAACGCAGGGCATATATCATAACCATACGTAATGCATCATCAATATCCGTTTTTGGATCTTGAACAATTTCTAACACTTGACGAGAGTGTTCCGTAACATTGTTAGACGCTAGCATCTCCTGTTCGACAACCGAAAGCCGCGTTAAATTGCGTCCATTAACCTCCGTGACGAGTTGGCTGGCGATACCACAATGTCGTGTAACTTGAGTAGATTGCTTTCGGGCTTCAGGAAAACGACTCATAAAGTTTTTGATTTCATCCAATGAAACATTACTTTTATCAAAATTATTTAACGCCTTGTACGCTTTTACTAATTCACTCACAGCAATGCAAACTTGACCATAGTCACTGTAGCGATGCTGAGCAAAGAAAGGATCTGTGTGTGCTGTAAGAATATGTACACACTCTTCCGGCTTCCGATCTGGTTCTTCAATGGTAACTTCGTTTCCACGTTGAAATCCAATAATTTCATGTATCATCGCTTCATAAGTCCATGGTGTAGCAAGAGCCGTAACAGGATCATCCATTCGGTCAAGAATGACTAAAACCGATTCCTTTGCCTTGAGGTCAGGGAAGCATTGATTCACACCCTTCATCCCCTCCGCAACCATCTTGGCAAGTTTTTCCGCAACCTTATTCTGCCCGCGATAACGAATCGCAGGACGGCGGTTTGTCATGAGCATGAGACTCACAATACTCTGAGCCATACGATCAAAAGAGGCGGAATCCCATTGGCTATATGTGATTGGATTGACAACTGGAATTCCAGTAGCTCGTAGAGTCGTGGGTTTTAGTTGGGTGATGACTGTGTACTCGGTTAAGGGTACGGAATCCAGGTACACCTCATCCACTGCACTCACAAGATTTAAAAGGTCTGCATTTGCCAAAGACATTACAATCTGCGTATCTAACAGGTGCGAAAAGTATACGGAGTAGGAAGCAAAATTACCCTCAGCGAGTTCCTGATATACACACGCCAACGAGGCAGGTGAGGGTCGGCAAAAAATGACGCAAGAGAAATGTTTCATGGGGTAACGATCCCTGTTTGAAAGCATGTCGACGAGCACCACATTATGTTGAAGGAGTTGATGCTGTGAGTACACAACAGACAAAATACTGCGGGTTGCATCATCACATAACAAAACCTTTAGACCACTCTGTCCATCAAGGATACGGTCGATATAAGTCCATGCCTGTTCAATGCAGTTTGGACGTGTCGTCTTGGCTAAAGACATATTGAGCTGATACTCTAAAAACTACTCAAGTACAGCAAATAAAGAATATATATATATATATATATATATAAATATGCCACGTTTTTTTTTGTTTTTTTTTTTTCTGTTTGAACGTGTTGAAAAAGTAAAAACAAGGGTAAAATTTTTCTTTTTTCTGTTCAATCAATAATCAATAAAGATGAAAAACAAGCAAACACAAATCAAGGGGCAGACACCGCCTTGTCACAATTCATAGTATATATAAGTCAAGAGGGCACACACAAGCACACACAATTTATATATATATATATATATATATAGAGGCGAAAAGAAAAAAAAAACATTTTTATATGATTATACAACTTTATTTTTTAGCAGGATGAAATTCAAGTGTTTTTTTTTCTTTTTTTGTGATTTGTTTTTTTCAGGGACTTTGTTGATTTTTCCACAACTCTTCCTCCTTCTTCTTTCGTTCTTTCCTTTTTGTTTTTTGATTAATTTTTTTCTGTTTTTACTCCATTTTTTTCATGCGCCTCATTAACAGAGCCATCAGTCCTAATTCTCTGTAATGCTGGTTCCGAAGAACTCCTCTTGCTAAGCTCAGTTTGTTTTATTTTAGTTCCCATAAAATGAGACAATTCGGTGCCCGTGTTTTCAGAATCAGGGATGATGGAAACTAATTCTGGATCAGCCAAACAGCGCATAGCATTCTGTTCTTCAATCGACAAGCCATAAACTTTTGCAACATCCTCATAAGAGTTTGCCCCCTGTTGCACCGCCTTCATTAGTCCTTTCATTGCCTCAATAAAAGGAAAGCTACGCGTGAGATGATACTTGACGTACATAAACGGCACATTGTATCTTGCATGACATCGCAACAAGTCTCGATAGAGAGCTAACCAAGATTCCGCGTCGTATGGCGCAGGCAATGAGGGACTTGAAACAGATTCGGACTCTTCTTTCCGGGGACGTTGCGAAAACACTGTCATGTCCCACATTGCTTGACGCGCGATCATTGCCCCATCAAATCCGTATAATTTCATCTTTTCCACACTATTTGCGCGCGATGTGACCGATCCGTTAAGGACAAAGCACACATCCTTAAAGAGTGGATACATACGCAGCTCCCTAACTGTTGCCGCAGCGCGATCGTAGTGCGGGGGTGTATCAGAATCTTGATCCCTTGTGCGCGCGTGAAGGGTGATGGCGTGGACGCGACCAGGACCCACAGCCTTCATGATGTTGAGGATCATCCGGGCCGTCTCATCCGCTGTCTCGAGGAGACGAGTTTTAAAGCTAATCGGGACACGCCGTCCACGTGCGGACACTCTGTCGTGCGCATTGACCTCCGTGTCAATGGCGGCAATGATGGCAGCTGCTCTCCCACTGTCCATCATGAGAGCCGCACCCATGCCATTGCTGACACTAAACTTTTTAGGACAGCCCATGTTAATGTCGATACCGTCCACATACTCACAACAGAGCAGCGCGGCGGCGGCGCCAACGTGTGGATTCGAAACGCCTAACTGTATAACAACCGGTGCCCCTTCCGGCATCGGGTTCGTCGTCGAACGCTGTGGGGTGGAGAATACCACAGATCGCTTAAACTGGTGTTTAAAGGCTTCATACACAATGAATTCAATCATTGTGCCTGCCTCCGCATTGTACATGCGCACCTCAGGATGGCAGCGGCACAACTTCGCCGCCACAACCTCCTCAGAGAAGACGACATCCGCACCACGTGAGGCACAAAAGACACGAAAGGCAACATTTCCAACGCGGACCATTGGAGCAAGTATGGTTTTGCCCTCATAGAGGGACACTGTCATCAGCTTAGATTTTAATTTCGTGTGTGTGAACGAAGCAAGGAACACAAAAAAAAAAAAGAATTAAAAAAAAACCATTTCAAAGAGCAACTCGTAAGCGAAGAAAAATAAACGACAGAGAAAAAATATTCCATGTATATACATACACATATATATACATGGAAACAGATAAAAATGGCGACAGGATAAACGCCAAAGAAGAAATCCTGGTGGCCTAGTCCGACGGAATACCGTGGACCCTTTAGACTCACCAAAAAAAAAAAAAGAATAATAATGAATTCATAATCATAACTAAACAGAGCCCCAAAGGTCCTATCATCCATGGCCCCTACGGGAATGTAAAGGAACGTTCACTCGTAGACAGACCTCCCAACAAACATGTCATACCCTACTAGAAAAATAAAATAAAATAAGCTAAATACTGTTGCCTTTTCTTTCTGTTTTTTTTTCCTTTTTTTTTTCTTTTGTATTTCTTTTGCTAGTTTTGCGCCCTGCATTCTCTCTCTCATTCGTTTGAGAGAAACACCTCCGCCCCCTCCCCAATACACACAGACAAGTAAAAAAAAAAAATCTAACATCCGTGTACTACCTAATTATTCAGCGTTCAAGTAGACAGCGAATTCGTGGAAGTCGCGATCAAACTCCGCCTCAATTTCAGCGAAAGTGTACGCCGGGCCCTCATCCGCCGCGGGCTCATCTGTCCAGTCAGGGTGCATCACAAGCCATGGGCGGTTGTGAACATAGAACCATTGTTGGCACATTGGACACTTATTCTTTGTGTAGCCCTTCATCATCATGTAGTAGTTTGACTGAGGCACATGTGGAGCGCAGTTACCGAAGCACAACAGAATCTGATTATCACCAGGATTGCCAACGGCTTCAATACGAATCGGGCGTTCCTCGCTCCCAATCGGTGGTTCGTAGAGATGGTTCACCGCCACATACGGGCGTTCATTCCACTCCTCACGATCGTGTTCCTCGAGAATGAGAGTGTCATCGGCCTCGAAGAAGTGCCACACCTTGGCGGGTTCCTGCCAGTGCAGACGACCCCCTCCGGTGACGACATCATCGTACACGGGAAGGGCTTGATCCATCAGTTTGCTCATGAACGGACTCTTGCGCCATGTATCCGGGGGCTGCTGGAGCTCATTCAGGTTGTGCGGTTGAACGGGGTATGGCTTGTCCTGATAAGGGGTCGGGCCTGTTCCGCCTCCAGAACGGAAGAGACGAGAAGCAGCGAAAAATGAAAGTGGAGTCTTGCGCAACATTACTAATTTACTTCTATCAAAGTAAAGAGAATGCGATACAAGAATATACAAACGGACAAGAACAAAAAAAAAAACCAGGAAGAGAGAGAGAGAGAATAGAAATATGCACTGGCAGAAAAGATAACCAAAAACAGGAAATGAAGTTCAGAATTTCTAAAACATATAACATTTATAATGTGCGGCATTGCGACTACGCATAAGAAAACAAAAACAGTAGAAATGCAAAAGAAGACCTTTCAGAGTTTTTCCACAGCAAAAGAAAAAAAAAAGACGAGAAAAGGTTATCTCCTCAAACAAAACAAAACAAGTCAATATACACATACAGGAATAGGCCAAACAAAGAAAGACATGCACATTTTCCTTCACCCATCTGTATTCCATTTCACAGGAAAAAAAAGGAAAAGAAAAACAGCCATAATATGGTTGAAAAAAGAACTCGGAAACACAAAAAGAAGAAAAAAACTAATAACGCAAAAGGTACATATAATATGGACATGGGAGAAAATAGCATACTTTTAGTTCACCTGACCTCTCATTGTATATGCAATTAGACACACAGGCACAAACAATGATCGCAGGAATACACACGTATCTATATATAGATATATATATATACGATATATATATATATATACATATATAAAAGGAAGCGTACAGAAGTGAGTATACGTGCTAAACTGCAGAATAAAAAAAAAGGGACACAAGAGAAAAATTTTCTCAAAAAAAAAAAAAACGTGAACCAAATTCCTTGTCCCAAGTAAAAGAAAAAAACAGTTAAAACGTACATACGAACTACAAGAACTCAGGCATCACACGTGTACAGCGGGCATAAGGAAAAAAATAATAATAAAAAACACAACAACCAGAAAAACAAGAAAAGAGAACGAAAAGAATCAAAAGAAGAAAAACAAAAAGAGGCGTCAAGCTAAATAATAAAAATCGCTTCGTCTGATTTACAAAAACGGTCCCTATGCCTTTCCAAAGGCTTGGAGCATTCCTAAACTTGTTGTGTTATCGTTAAGAATCTTTCCTCCACCGCCCCCGCCCCCACCGGGATACCCCGAGAACCG
The DNA here is from genome assembly GCA_030849715.1 of Trypanosoma mega. Lineage (NCBI taxonomy): Eukaryota > Euglenozoa > Kinetoplastea > Trypanosomatida > Trypanosomatidae > Trypanosoma > Trypanosoma mega. The sequence goes on along the minus strand of JASANV010001581.1, from coordinate 188,818 downwards.
TTCGCCTCCGCCTCCAAAAGCATTTCCGTACGGTCTCTTTGGGGGTGCTGGGCGAGAAACAGAACCCCGAGAGTAGTTCGGTGTCGGTTGCAACGGTCGCTGCTGTCGTGATTGAATTCCCTTTTGATGTCGAATGACTGCTGGTGGGGCGCGCATACGGTTATCCGGTTGACGAGGCTGTGCTTTCATTGTTGGATCACCCCACATTGCCTTACTCGCGCTTTCAGATCGTCGCGCCGCACGAATAGCTTCTATAAAATCTTGATGTTGCTCTCGCCATCGTGTACGTGGAACCCCAACAGGCTTCTCAGAGTAGGAAGAATAAGTAGAAGCCGTTTTTCCTCCCTTTTTCTTCTTGTTATTATTGAAGGACATTCCATAAGATGCATTCCCGTGCTCGTCGTCCACGCAACGCTGCTTACTGCTGTTAAACACTCTACGTTTCGAATCTCCTTTGCATACACTCTCATGGTATGCAATGCGGTCAAACATAAATTTACGACCACACTTTGAGCAAGGATGCAAATTCGCATTTCCCTCAGGATACTCAGAGATCGCCTCGATGGAATGTTGTTGTCGCAGTGACCTTGCACCAATCGCGCCATTACCACATGCTGCATCCAATCCTCCAGAGCTCCTTGTATTACGGCCCGGTGAACTGGCTACCTGAGGCATGACAGGCATCGGTCCTATAGGGTTAAGACGCCACTGCTTTAGGGCCTTGTCATAGCATTGGGGAATATGAATATTAATTGAAGCTGATCCAAAACCTTTCTGGCATATAGGGCAAAGTCGAAAACGAGGTGGCATGATGGTAACAAATCACAAACTAGTTTGAGAAATAATAGATATACTTTTCAACCAAAACAACAACAAAAAAAAATTCTCTTTTTGTTTTAATTACTTTGCTTTATTATTTTTCTCGTTGACGTTGTTTTCTTTTTTTCTGTTTTGTCTCACTCTACTAATCACTTGAAAAAAAAAAAAAAAGCGACGTAAAAAAAAAAGACATTTATTTTGTTTACACATCTCACGGGTCTTCATCTAGTTTTACAAGAATCACAAACTGATATATTGTTACCATTTGTTGTACTTCATCAATGGATGAAATATACAGAAGAAGCACACCGATTCCATATATATATATATATATGTATATATTTATATGTATATGGATTTCTTTTTTTTTCTCTTTCTGAAATATAATAATAAGTGATCTCACAGGTCAGTTAAAGCAGTTACTTCTTTCTGCGAAAACTTTATTTTCTTGTACTTCTTTTTTTTATTTTTATTATGAAGTACTGTTCAATCTCGCTTAATAAATCAAATGCGAAGAATTGATTTGTGCTGTTGTTGCTGTTCGTTCGCCTGCTTTTGAGTGCGTGTGGGTAGGTGGGTGGATGGATGCGTCACTCTTTTTGTCTCTTACCTTGAACTCTTTGCTTTTCAATAAAAAAAGAAATGATAGGAAAGGGTTGCGGTGAATTACATTGCATCGGTAATGATTTGCATTACCGTCGAAAGCCTAATTGCAATGAGGTGGATGGAAGATATATTTTCGTCTTCAACAGGAGAGCTCAATTTTTTCTCGGTTTTTTTTTTTTTGAACAAACCGTATTCCTCACGAAAATCTTACTGATAAAAACCAAAGTGAAATCCTTGCTGTCCTCGTCGCGAAGCAGATGGCCCACCAGGAAAACCACCACCACCACCACCACCACCACCAAACACACCGCCTCTTCCACGAAATGCACCTCCGCCACTGCCGCCGCCAAGTCCTCCTGCAAACATCATATTCATCATGTTCATTAAGTCCTCATTGGATGCGTGAAAACCAGCACCACCACCACCGCCAGCACCCTCCACGGCATTATCTAGCTGACCAGAATCATACATACTCTTCTTTTGAGGATCAGAAAGGATAGAAAATGCCTCCCCCACCTCCTTGAACATTTTCTCAGCATGTGTCTTCTCTTCTTCGGAAGCATGTGCCCATTTATCAGGATGCCATTGCAAACAACTTTTTTTATATGCATTCTTTATGACACTGCTGTCTGATTCGTTTGGTGAGAGACCGAGAATTTTATAGTAGTCTTTTCTTTTTGCTCTTCGTGCTCTACTTTTAAGGTGCTGAAGTTCTCTCTCGTACGAGCTTTCCAGTTCAGCTGCACGTTGCAAATCACGAACTGCGTCATCATAATTCTCAAGAGCTTCATTGATGCGTCCTCGCCGTGCATGGAGTTTAGCATTTCCCAAACCATTATTTATGGCATAATCACAGTCCAGAAGAGCGCTTGAAAACTCCTTTAATTCCATTTTTGCAGCAGCTTGATTACCTCGAAGTGTTGAAACCATACGAATATTGGAATTATCCATATCAATAGCACTGGTATAAGCTTCAATAGCGGCTTTAAAACGTTTTTCTTTAAAGGCAGTATTACCATTTTCTTTTTGAGCCTCAATCAATCGTATCTTCTTTAAAAGTGCTGCAGCCTTTGGATTGTCTGGATCCGAACCTAGAGTTTCCCTTAACAACGCTTGTGCAGTTTTAAACCCATCTTGGCCACGGTAGTAGCTAGCTAATGCTCGAAGGTAAAGATAGGATGGGTCATCGCTATGAGAGCGACTAAAAGAGGCCAGAGTGCGTGTAACTTGATCCGGCTCTCGAGGAGCACGAGCTTCGGAAAGGAGAAAAATAACAGCCGCCGAATCTGGAAAAGATTGCGCCGTAGGTAACAAAGCACGTTCTGCAGCAACAAGATCTCGCTCTTCTAAAAATTTTCTACCCGCTTCGAAGCTTTTCCTTGCTTTATCTGCATCTGCCTGCAGTTCACGAAGATGTTTGATATCCTCTTTGGGAGAACTAGCCGCCTCCAAATCCTCAGCCCCACGCTTTAATTTTTGAACAGCTTCATTAAAACGGCCCAAATTGCATAACGCGTTGTGAAGACGAGAGTACGCCTTGGCGAACGTTTTGTCCATAGCAATTGCCGACTCAGCATCACTCATAGCATTTTCAAAGTCCCCTCGTTTCAAGTATGCTGCGCTTCTGTTCGAATAAAGTGTCGCCTCCTTGGGATTCACGTCAATAGCTTTAGAGTACAAGTCAATAGCATCATCATATCGTGTATTCTTGAAGGCTTTATTTCCCTCTTCACGAAGCTCTGTCCATGACGGTAAATTCGCCTCTGTATCCATCTATGATTGAAAAGTGCTACAAATAAGGTTTGTTTTTTAGTTCACCTTCAGTTTACCTTAAGTTTAAACAAGATACTACGAAAATGTATATAGACACATATATACATACGTTTTTGAAGAAAAGAAGGCAGAAAGGAAGAATTCTATAACACGACAAGTAATAAAATTTTAATAAACTGAGATATGCACAAGAATGCGTACACAAATACATACACTGAAAACAAATATATATATATATATATATGTATATATAAAGGTAAAACAAATATCCTTTCACGGCACATATCATTGCTAAATATCTTCGGGAAAAATGCAAAGGTAATGCCACTACGCAACTTACACTGCACATTCAGAAGGGGGAAAAAATTCTCTCCACGTTCAAATGAGACTCTCACGGATGTGCATAGCACTGGCTTTTTATTACGTACGCATTTGTCTGTATCTTTGTTTTCTTTTTAATGCTTCTTCACTTTGTTTTCCTTTTTATTTGCCTTAATGTCTTCATTGTGTGTGTGCATTTTTTGCCTATTTGTTTGTTTGTTTGCCCAAATAATTATTTCTTTTTCTTGTCGTTATGCCTTACACGCAAAAATAATAAAAATGTCATAGTCAGCTCATCGAAGCCTTTGTGGAGGAATGTCGTCACCTTCAAGAAAAAAAAAAAAATAGTAATAGAAATAAAATGAACATGTCGCCACAGTCACCTCATTCATAGAACACTCGTTCATCATAGCAGAAATGTAGCACAACATCCCTCACGTGTTCGCTCCCTTTTTCTCAAAAGAAAAAAAAAAACAGTATTTTTTTTTAATTTATTTTTAAAACCAAAATATGGGCTATATATTTACACGCACACGTAAAACAAAGTACCTGTCGTTTCGTATGCCCCAATGATGGAAAGACACCTTAAAACATGTAAATAAGCATATGTATAGATATGCGTGTGTGTGTACATATACTTCTTTCGTTTCCAAACATTGTGCCCAATTACCTTTTCGGTCTTTATTAATATATATATATATATTAGTTTTCTCTTTCATACTGTTGTTGTTGGTCAATAGATATCATCGAGCAACAAGCACGTATGAATATAAATATATATATTTATCATTGAAGAATATGTAAAAATGGTAACATGTAGTCGGCATCATCCCCGATTCATGGTAGAATTTTTTCTCCAACTTCAACTCACAGTAGCGCAAACACTAAAAAAAAAATATATATATAGTAACAACAAAAACAAAACTCATCTCCAAGAAAGATAAAATGAATGTCAATGTGTTACGGTCTCCGTGCTATCTGTGGTATCGGTGAAGAACAGGTCGTGCAAGATTTGCTTTTTTGCGCGCACAATCGAGTCTCGGCATAAATCATTGACAGCAAAAGACACTCCAAACGTCATGGCACCAATAAGCCACCAGCCTGGCATTCTTCTGTACAATGAAACATAGAAGCCTGGTTTCGCTAAATTCGACTTAATATCGCCAAAACCGGAGAAGACTCGTTTTTCAACTTGTCGCTTGCGCTTTGCCACATTTAAAGGATACGTCATTGCCTGTCCCACTACACCAGCCAGCATACCGCCAAGCAGTCGCTCACCAAAGGTTTCACAGTAGAACTTTTCTTTGATAAACCCATACGTGGCAAAACCAATACCTGCAAGAAGACCAATACCCATAATAGCGAAGGAGCAACCTTCCCACAATGAGCTAAGACCTTTTCTTTTAGCCATTGCACGAAATAGCCAGTAATATGATCGAGATTGATAAGGAAGAGTATTCGTGGCAACTTTAGCACGCAACAAATCAAGTGGATACACAATAGCTGTTGCCAACGAAGCAGCACATGCCCCTGCAAAAAAATTTGTCGCAGGTGTCGGGTGAAGCGAATATAGAAGACGCTCTGAAATGGTTTGAAAAATATCAAAAAAACAATAAGTCAAAGAACCATAAGGAATAACACGTAGCATTGTTATACCACATCCTTGCCACATATTTAGTATTTTCGCAAAAGAAAAGGTCATCGAAGCAAAATTTTCTCGACTGAAAATAGGCGGTTTGGATACAATCATCCCAACTTGATACATAATCTTAAGACGATCAAAAGGCACAGTCCATAATTTTGCAGCACCTGCCGCTACTCCACCACATAAAAGAGCCTCAGGAATTGTAACAATATTTTCTCTATGTGAATTCATAGCAGCCTTTTCATTATAGTTTCGCATTCGTCGTTTTATTATATCATTTACAGTAAAACTAATAGACACAGCAATTGGTCCCTTGATCCAGTTCATTGAAAGGCCTTTATACCAACCTTGAAGGAAGCCTTCTTCTCTGTAGATTGTTTGTAACGCATGATAAACACTACGATAACGGCCAGGAGTTACCTGCATACGACGACGAACAATGTCTAAAGGGTAAGTTGCAGACTGAGCTACAAGGCCTGCAAAACCACCAGCAGCCATTCGTTCATGTACAGAAACATCCTTATCGGAGGAGAGACCACGCCAATGAACAATGTAACTTTTGGAGGTTTCAAAAACAGCGAAACTACACCCAGCATACGGTACAATACCAACAAGAGTTGGAACTAAACCAGAATAAAGTCCACGCATTCCGTGACGGCTAAAAAGATTTTTGTACGCCATACTATAACTAGGCAACTTTTCACGTTCACCACTGTGAGCGGCAAATCGTGCACGCATTAGATCTAATGGATATGTACAAGCTGTTGCTGTTGCACCTGCAAGAGAACCACTGATAAAACGTAAAGTTACTGCTACTCCCTCATCATTCGTGCCATCCTCGTTATAGGAGTCCACAAAGAATGTGAATAAATTCTTATAAAAGTCAAATGATGCAAAGGTGATGGCGGCATAGGGTACAACGCGCATCATCATGGCACCATTTCCAAACCAAAGACCTAATACACCCTGTTCACGCACAGTACGAGAACCTAAAAAGAATGCATTCAAGAGACTAAACTTTCGAGAAGAATCTACCTGAAAAATAATTTTTACTCGATCACCAGGTGCTATCACCGTTTTACTTACTGCACCAGCGATACCACCTGCAGCAAAACCCTCTAAAAATTGTACTAAACCATGAAGAAAATGATGTGTGTGAGCGTGCGACGACTCATCGGGTAATGTAGTCATTGTGAACTCTCCACAACGATCTAAATCCATTTGTTGAAGACCTAAAGAGGCAAATAGCCTTTGATTCTCTTTACAAAACTCTGTCCATTGTTCTTCAGTAAGACCACCATGCTTGTCTTTATCAAATTCCTCAACTAACAACCTAATCTGACTCTCTGAGAGAGCAACTAATGGAGAAATTCGTTGCACTATTACCTCAGTCGACACAAAAGGAATCCCAGAAATTGTTGCTGTACTCACAGCCACGTCAGAAGACGAAGTAACACGTTTTTCATCACTGGTGTCCTTCACTAACATTTACCAGCCACAACACAAATAATAACAATAAAATTAAAAAAACAGGAATCTCTTGACAATTTCTGTATCCTCTTCTGTGTGGTATTTTCCAGAGTGTTCCTCTCCACGCGTAAAAACTTTCCCTATGTCTCTCTCTCTATATATATAGAAAGATAGGTATAGCTCCCTCTATTGTTTTCGTTCCTTTTCTCTTCCAAGAAAAGAAAAATGATAATAATAATAATAATAATAATAATAATAATGATAATAATAATAAACAGATAAAGAGAAATAAAGAGAAAAATAAAAGTAAGTCTGTATATGAGAAAAATATTACTGGCGATGCCCCTCACCTATCCCAGCGATGTTGACGCTTTTCGGTCAGTTTAAAAAAAAAAAAAAGAGAACAAAACGATATGGAGACCCTAAACTATTATCTCCTTAATTCCTTTTGGCTCTAGATGCCCGAAGAAGGTTTTTTTTTCGTTATGCATGCAAAAAGAAGAGAAAAAAAAAGCCAAAAAAACACAATAATAATACGTAAAACAAAAAAAGAAATTAATATACACGTTTTTTACATATACACAAACATATAGAATGAACGAAATGAAAAAATGGAATTATCAACTCCTTGTCAAAAATAATAAAAATAGAAAAAACGCCGTCAAATCAGAGTGATCATGGGCAACAAAAAAAAAAGGAAAACAAGCAAAAAGAAAAAAAAAAATGTCGTAAAGGGCAAGTATATTTACATTCTTTGAAAAAACAATGAAGGAAACCTTCACTTGAGATGCGGATGCAAATGGAAATAAGAGGGAAAGAGTAGCAACCTAACCAAGTGGAAGAATGGGAACATGATTAAGGCAGGTAGCTTTCAAAACTGCCACTTCCCCCCCCCCTTCCCCTTACTAGTCCACTCTTCTTTTGATTTTTTTTTTTCTTTGGAGGGAGGGGTTGTTGTTGTTGTTGTTGTTGCCACCTTCAGCACTCTCTCTTCGTTCACGCGTCCAACTTGTCACGTTTTCGTAGGTAAGCATCTAGCTCAGACTTGATATTGCGAAATTCATGAACATAGTCGTGACTTTCAAGACGATATACTCTTAATTGCTCCTCAGCCTCCTTGTAAAGCGCACGCATTCTTATCAATTCACGGCGCATTTTTCGTAACTCAATTTGATCATCATTTTTCTCCTCAGATAGCGAGACATTACTTGTTAAATTTCGTTTCCAGCAACTAAGCATATTCTCAACATATGCATCCACTTCACGGAGTGAAGGGGCAGCCGAAAGACCATGAGCAGGAGGTTTTTGTGACGCTAGACGAGGCAAAACCTCGCGACGTATCATCGGTGAGAAAACATGTTCTTCAATTTTTCGAAAATATGTTGGATCAATAGAAGAATTTACATCTGGATGCATCTCCGTTAGAAAAGATTGCTGTTCATACGATTTGGTTCCAGGCATATGAACTCGTTTCCGCGGTACAAAAGGAGACAAAATATGTTGTGTAACAGGGTCATAAAAGTTCTTCATCCAATCCATCTGCGGAAAACGTGCCATTAAGCCCCCAATTAACTTGGCAGCGGCCAATAAAACACCTTCATCAGCTCCGTTAAACGCTGCAGTGCCTTGAATTTTATTTTCTACATGAATGGTTGCAATTGCACTAGACGTCGTCATTTCACTGGTAAAAATAGGAAAAATAAGTAAACTTGAAATTGTTTTAGATAAGTCTGTAATCTCTTGATTCAGAGCTATGCCACTTGCGAGGACATCGGCATCAAGCGAGCCTAAACATCTTTGACGCACTAACTGTGGAGGAAATGACAATTTAGCAGAACAATTACCTATTGAAACCATCTCATCGTCTTTTCGAACAAAAATATGAGCAGAAGAAGCCTGAAGAGTAGTTGTGACGCCTTCCAAAAGGTTGTATAAAACACAACATAAACAACGTGAAACCTCCTTTGAAACAGCCAGTTGTGAGCGAGGCGCTTTCTCCCTTGGAACAGGAAATGCACCTATGCTAGAGGGCTTCGTCAATTTTAACTTTGCCGGAGGAAGAGACATATGCAGCCCAAAACTCATCTTTTTGTGCAACGGCACCTCGGGTAGACCATCTGTGCGACGAGGACGCTCATTTTCTCCACATTCTTTTGATCCCTGAGATTTCTTTTCAAGATTCAAGTCTGTCAAAGCACCTATAGCACGGCGCATTCTCGCCGTCAATGGATTAACATGGTCGGGTCGCAACTCTGACTTGGAGAGAGTGTCAAAGATATCTGCAACAAGTTTTAACTCCTCCAAGTGATCCATAGCACTACCCATGATACGAAGAATTTCAATTCTATACAAAAAGAAAAAGAAAAACAAAAATGCGCCACCACCACCCAAGAACAACAACAACAACAAAAGAAATAACCGTAAAATTCACTCTTTCACAATAATAATAAAAGCAAGGTAAAAAAAACATATAAATAAAAATAGTAGTAGGATCACAAATGATATATATATATATATATATATATATTCATGTTATATACTCAATAAAAAAAAAGAGGGAAGAAACCTTAAACAAAAAAGGAAAAAAAAACTGTTCATCGCAGCACATAAGATAAATCTTTTTTTTTTTACTGAAGAACGTAAAATAGGTGTGAGGAAACTGCATACATTCAGTGATATAAGTAATACAGTATATATATATATATATATGTATATATATATATATATATAAAGGCATTAAATTCTAAGGTTGACTGAAAAAAGCCTGTTTGAACTGGGCTATTATAATAGTCATATTATCACAACCAACCCCTTGTGCCCTCGGTGCTAAGCAAGCATCAAGCACCATTTCACATACTAGGCCTATATCACTATCTGTTTCTTTAAGACCCTTCGCAACCAAATCACAGCAAGCCTCATTTGATAGAACATCCCAAACACCATCGCAGGCAATCACAATAAATTCGTCCTCAAGCGTCCATTTTACTCTATAGGTGTCTGGCAAAGCTGTAACCATTTGTTCTTCCCACAGAAGCTCCGAATTTTCTTTAAAGTCAAAATCTCCAACCGCTCTGCTTAACGCTAAGGTACCATTTATACGTTGACCTTGCACAGTACCTCCAGCTTTTTCTATTCTCTCTTTCTCCGAAGGAACAGAAGGTTTATGGTCTGTACTGAGAGGAATAGCTTTTTTACCACGGTATAAGACTGCTCTGCTATCACCAGCATTTGCACATACAATCTCTCCTTGAGACAGTAAAACACATATAACAGCTGTACCACCTTCAGCACGGAGCGCAGGCATCTCTGACAACTTAAGGTCCAAAGACATGAAAGCTTTCTTAAACGCCTCATCATAACTATTCTCTCGATACTCTGATGTAGCCATCAGTTCATCAAGAAGGTGTGCACTACAGTATTTCGCAATTTTATGACCATTATGACCATCAAAAACACCAAAAAACGAATGTCTCTTGTTACCATCAAGATTTAATTGGGCTACGTGAGCGTCTTCCATTGACTTTCGCCATCCTTGCATCCCACAGCAACCCACACGCAAATGCGACGTCTCAAAGGTGCTGGTGTGTTTTTCAGTCACTGGCTTAGAAAGGGTATCGCCCATTTTTAGTCCTTTTCGAAATTTTGAACGGCAGCTACCTCTTTACAAAGCTACAAAAAGAAAGGAAAAAAATAAAAAAGGTCAAGAAACAGAAAATTCCTATATTTTATAAAGGTAGGTAAGCAAATACATTTACGAAAGTTACATATATATATATATATATATATATATATATATATATAGAAAAAAAAAATGAAAAATGAGTGGATGTGAAACAAAAAAAAAATTTAAAAAAATGACGTCTGAGCAAAAAAAGAAGAAAACGAAAGGAAAAAGAATATCATTATTATGAAAGTAAAATAGAAAAAATCAGCACAATATTATTCCTCATCGGGAAAGTCCTGCAATCCATGGAATCTTCCAAGGGAACCTGCAAAAGTGGTTGATTGTCCGTGGTCAGCTAGTTTAGATGTAAAACCCACAAAAACAGCTTGATCCTCCCTAGGTACAGTTACAAGAGGTTGCTTTTGAATAGCAGGATTCTCAGGTGTTGGTTCAAAATATTGTCGATCTTTAGGGTTTGCTATCTCAACCGAAAAAGGAGCTTTAAGATGCCGTATACTATCCGCAAAAGGAACACCGTCAAAAAAAGGATGACGAACTAGATCTTCAAAACCATAACGCTCTTCAGATTGTGCAATCAAGTGCAATATTAAATCTACAGCATTTTCTGATAATGCCTCTGAATCTTGAGGAAATTCAAGAAAATCCTTAAAATGAACAATCTTTTTTGCTATTCCTGTTCTGCTGTCATTAAAAAAAGGTGGATATCCACAAAGCATTTCGTACAGGATGACACCTACACTCCACCAATCACAAGAGTAATCATAGCCATTTCCAAGAAGAATTTCTGGCGCTATATATGCGGGAGATCCGACAGTAGAAAAGAACATTTTCCTACGCTCTTTCTTATCCTTAAATAGGCTTTTCATGTCTTCTTGCTCAACATGAACATCATCAACAAATTTGCTTGCACATAGATTATCCAACCATTTTGGGTCTCGCTTCGACAAACCAAAATCCGCCAATTTTATGTGTCCATCACGATCAATCAAAATATTATCTGGTTTAACATCGCGGTGAACATAGCCCATTTTATGAAGAGAATTAAGTGCCAATGCGATTTCAGCAATATAAAATTTAGCAACATCCTCAGAGAAAACATCTTGTCGAATAAGCCAAGAAATCATATCCCCTCCGGGACAATATTCAGTGACAAAATAGAGGTACTCTGGATCCTGAAATGTTACCACCAAATCAGTTATCCAAGGACTTCTTACCTGCCGAAGACGGAGCTTTGCATCGGAAAGAAGATCACGCTCAGTGTGAACATTTAATGACTGGTGCCTCTGTATAACAAGATCTTTACGAATTTTTTTCATTGCGTAAACCACATCAGGCTCCTCTGGTCTCCAGCATTGATAGACTTCTGCAAAGGAGCCACGCCCTATTACTTCACCAACACAAAATTCATCCGCAGTATGCTTTTTTTGACGAGCATGTGAGTGTTCTTTAGCAAAAGTTTCTTTTTTACCTAACATACCCATAACATAATACTCACCAGTATATTTCTTGGCTATGACCACTCTGGCATCGGTCGCAACTTTTGATTTGCTCTCATCAGTCATGGTATAAAACGGTTTGTCAAATTTAAAGACCCACAATTCTCTTCTCTTACGATGTTGTCGTTATTTAAACTACTCTTTTAACGCGCAGTACGAAAGAAAGAAAAACTTTAAAAAAGATTCTTCAAAGAGGGAAAAAATATATCAAATTAACAACAGAAGAAAAAAAAATAGAAAATGAACATTGAAAATGAAGATAAGAACAATATATATAAAAAAAAAGAATCAGAAAAAGAAAAAAAATAGTAACAAAAAGAAAAATGTAAATTAAAGAAGCCTTTTCAGTTTTTGTCGTTTAACCTCTTTCGACTTGTCCACTATATCTTTTCGAGGTTGACGAAACTTTTTCTTCTGCGTCTTCATATTTCTTTTTAAAGTTTTTCGAATTACAGGATTCTGCCACTCTAAAAAGGAAGCTTTTCGTATCTCGGAAGGAAGGTGAAGCAAACGAATATTAGCACCTTTTATGAAAACGCGTTCCTCAACAGAAAGCGAAGAATCACGTTTTTGACACCTGACGTCGGTCAACTCAACATCACCATGCTCCATGTCAAGACGACAAAGACGACCTGTGTACACAGAACAATCCAAAGTCTCAACTCGCACTATAAAACCTGTGGACTCGGCAACAGCCAATAAAGGAGCGTCGCGAGACTCCATCTTATTCTTAAAAAAGCAAAAAATAAAGGAAAACATAAAAGGAGGAAAAAAAAAAATAGCATTCAAAGAAAATGAAACACAAAAGAAAAAATAACAACAATATAAATGTAAAACAAGGCACAAAGATAAAAGTACAATATCCAAAAATAAATAATCCTTTTAGATATTGTTTTTTTGGTTGCGCATTGAGAAATGACAAAAAAAAGCCTACACATGTAGGAAGCAACAACCACACTTAACACAACCAAAAGTCAAAAAACTATATAGACGAAAAGCAGCCCAACAAGCATTAAAAAAAAAGAAGTGGAAATGGAAAAAAAAAAAAAGGTTCTCTTAAAAAGGATGTTGCAGACAAAAAAATTAAAAGCAAAAACATCAAAAGATACAGAAACAGAAAAAAACTTCCGTAAAAAATGCGAAGCGACCCGCCTCTCGTACCACATGGATTACTATTCCCTTCCTCCGTGAGCAGAATAACATAAAAAGAAACACAGGGACCGGCGGCCACCAAAACATTAAAACGGTCCTCTGACGTGAACGTGGTTTACGGCGCAAAACAGCGTGATTTTATATATTTCAAACAGCAGTGTTATGATGGTGCGGCGAATGCGGCATATAAGGCCCACGCCTCCATATATCTTTTTTTATTTGTTGTATTTGTTCCTGCCCCTCCTTGGTGTTGTAACATCGGTTCTTTCATTGGAATTCTTTGGATGTGATGCATCCAGGGACGCTGTGTGTGTGTTGTTGGGATTTTTGCTTGGTTTCCCCTCAAAAGGTTTGCAAAGATCCCCCCCCCCCATCCTGCGTTAAAAAAACCTCGTTGGGGCGTCGTTACCCTACGGCCTGTTTTTGTGCTTCCTTACACATATTCAGGTGTTTTTTATTGCAGTTACATCCATTTGGTTGCTTCGGCTGTGAATGCCCTTTTTTTTTCCACTTTGACGGGTTTCTCTTTGTTATTATTTTTGTATTTCTATACACATAGGTGTTTATATATCTCGTTAGATGTTTAAACATAATGTTGTTCTCTTTCTTGTGTATATATGTTGAAAGAAGAATCTTTTCTTTTCATGACGCAGCATTACATTACTTTGTTTTTTTTTTCTTGTACTTTTTACTTTTTGTTTCTGTTTATTTTTTTTTTCTGCTTTTTTGTTTTTTGGCTGCTTGAAAAAGGAACAACTATCAATTATAAGAACAAGAGATAGAAAAACTATATACACATATAGTTTTTTTTTTTGATTTAAAGAAAACAAAAAAAATAAATAAAGAAGGTAACGTATGTCATCTTCATCTTCGTCGTTCTTTTCAGAACCAGGCTATCGGTATCAGAGCAGTCGTAGCGCAAAATTGATGTATGCAGAGGTAGTTGTATCATTTGCTACTGCTGTTGGACTTCTTGTACTGAGTGTTATTCAGCTTCTTTACCGCTCAACGCGTCGCGCGAGGCGAATGTGGAGAGCTGAAAACTTGATACGGTTTTATGCGGCATATATTTTAAATAAACCACCTGGTGATGTTAGTCGACGAATAATTGAGTCTGGTATTGAAATCAATGCTAAAAAAGATGTAAAACCACCACACGTCATGCTTCCAGTTATTGTTGCTAATGATCGCGACGCTAGAACGGATTGTCTTGCTATGTTAGACGAAATTCGAGGTATATTTAAAAAACAATATGGCGAATCTGCACGTCTAATGTCGATGCGCTGCTGTTTGTCCTGTGTTGAAGGTGTTCTACCAACCGCACAAACTGAGGAATTTCTACGAATTTATGAAGCTATTTTGTTTGGTCAGCATCGTGTCGATGGCGTCAGCGTTCCTCTCAGCAACGACGATATTAAATTTTTACATGGTTTTTTTCACAATACCGTGTTGAAAGAGATTCGTTGGTAGTTATCTGCGTATTAGAACGGAAAAGAAAAAAAGAGTAAAATGAAAGTTGAAGCTAGATTGCGTGTATTATAAACTTGATTTTCTACTCTAACAAATAGTTACTATTTTTTGTTGTTGTTCTTCTTGGAGGAGTGCCATAAACAATAAGCTGGTTAACTATTTCTTTCTTATATATATTTACATATATATATATATATTCTCTATTATTTTTATTTTCATTTTAGAATTAGTTTTCTTTTTATTTTTACAACTTTTTATTTTATTTTTATTTCTCCTTCAGAATGAGCGTAACAATCAAACTTTCCAATGGAACTCAGCAAACGGTCGAGGTACCTGATTTAAATATAACTGTAGCTGCGTTTAAAGAACTCGTTTCTTCGCCCATAAGTATCCCACCGAGTGAGCAAAGGGTTGTACTTCGAGGGAAAGTGCTAAAAGACACGGATGTTCTGTCGTCTTTTGGGTTAAAGTACGGTCAAGCTGTTCATATTGTTCGCGGAAAAGCATCTGCAAACACTGAAAATACTACACCTACACAACCTGCAACGAGTGAGCAAAGAGCTCCTAGCAGTGTCAATACACAAAACCCAACTGAAGCGAATAATCCGTATGCAGCGTTAACCGGTAGTGCATTTACTCCAAGCGCACCTGGAGGGACTAACCTTTCTATGTCATCCTCACCATATGGTGGTGGTGGTGGTGGTGGCGGTTTCGGTGGATCATCACAGTTTGACATGAGTGCGCAACTAATGCAAAATCCAGCGTTTTCTCAATTAGTTCAAGAAACAATGAGAAATCCACAACTAATGCAACAAATCATGCAAATGCAAATGCAAATGTCTCCTATGGGCCAAACAGGCAATGACCTAATGGGTATGAGAGGAATGCAACAGCTTCAAGATTCTCCTGCTATGATGCAACAAGCTATGCAAATGATGGGTAATCAAGAATTTATGGGGCGTATGCTTGAATTAATGAATGCAAACGCTCAAGGAGCTTCTTCCTCTTCTTCTTCTGGTCAATCAAACGAGCGTCAAAATCCTCCCTTTTGGCCAGGCATGTTTCAGCAAATGCCCAACATGACACCACCACAACCCTCAGGTGATCCACGAGTTTTATACCGTGAACAACTTCAACAATTAAGAGACATGGGTTTTCCAAACGAGGAGGCGAATTTGGCAGCCTTACAATTCTCCCAGGGCAATGTTGATTTTGCAATCGAAAGGCTTCTTAATGCATAAAGAAAAGTAAATACGAACAAAAAGAACAACAGCACAACAACAGCAACAACAACAACAAAAGAAAGCATGACGGGAAGAAATATTGCGAGGAAAAAAAAAAATCGTTTAGAAATTGTCGTGAAAAATGGTTATATATATTTTTTTATTGGTATTTACAATTCATCTTCTTTTTATTATAATTTAAGTTTTTGGCAAATACTCTTTTATTTATTATGTCATTGTTTAATGGTGAAGTTTTTGAAGTCTTATTGTTATTTTTTTTTATATTGTTTCCTTTTTTATTTCCTTTTTTTTTTCGTTTTTTTTTTTTCTGTATATATTTTTGTCTTCCTCATTGTCTTTCGAAATGTTTGTGTGACTTGTTTTATCTACTCCTTAGGCACAGTAAAACAAGAAGAAAAATGTCAACCCTTGGAACGCTTACAGGTCGACCCCTTTCGTCTGGCGCTCGAGAGCAATTTGAGCGATACAATCGTATGGATATCCTGGGAGAAGGAACATATGGTGTCGTGTATCGTGCTGTGGACAAAGCGACAGGACAGATTGTTGCCTTAAAAAAAGTAAGACTGGACCGTACGGAAGAAGGTATACCCCAAACAGCTCTTCGAGAAGTATCTATCCTTCAAGAAATTCATCATCCAAATATTGTGAATTTACTGGATGTTATTTGCGCGGATGGAAAGCTGTATTTAATTTTTGAATACGTTGAGCAAGATCTAAAGAAAGCCCTTGAAAAAAGGGGCGGTTCTTTTTCTGGTATGACCCTTAAACGACTTATTTATCAGTTGCTTGATGGACTGTATTTTTGCCACCGTCACCGCATTGTACATCGCGACCTCAAGCCGGCAAATATTTTGATTACTTCAGATAATGTTCTCAAACTTGCCGACTTTGGTTTAGCTCGAGCTTTTCAGATCCCTATGCATACTTACACGCATGAGGTTGTGACACTCTGGTATAGGGCCCCTGAAATTCTTTTGGGGGAAAAACACTACACGCCGGCTGTGGATGTATGGAGTGTGGGTTGTATTTTTGCTGAACTGGCTCGAGGTAAAGTTTTATTCCGTGGAGACAGTGAAATTGGACAACTTTTTGAAATATTCCAGACTCTTGGTACACCAAAAGATGCTGAAGGATCATGGCCAGGTGTTTCTTCGCTTCCAGATTATCGCGACGTTTTTCCACGCTGGCCAGGCAAGCCTCTTTCCCAAGTTCTTCCTCAGCTGGACAGTGAGGCAATCGATCTTCTTTTTCGTATGCTTAAATATAACCCAGCCGAACGAATTTCAGCAAAAGAAGCATTATTACATCCATGGTTCAGTGACATTAGATCCTAGACGTTTGAATACGTAATAGAATAGAGCCCTTCGCTTTTTCCTATGTTTTTTTTTTTTTCGTCCCTCGTATCACCTTAAACAAACAAACAAAAGAAAGACTTACAACCCTTTTTGTTGTTAGTGAATAAATGCTAGAAAATGAGAAAGTTGTTGTTTCTTTTCATCTTTGTAAAGAGAACAATTTGATTTTCAAATTCAACATTTTCTAACATGTGTAAGTTGCTAGAAACTATTTTAAAACCCACTTCTCTTTCAATTTTAACTTTTATAGACACCTTTATTGTTTCCTCGCTCATTTGTGTATGTTTCATGATTTTCTTTATATTTTTTCTTATTGTCTGTTTATATATATATATATATATATATATTGAAAAGCGAAGAAAAAGAGTAATATATATATATATATATATATATTTACAAAACAAATACTGGAAGATGACGGCTCTAACAATAAGTGAAGAACAACTTGCGAGAGCAGCTGTGGAGGAAAATGAGAAGTTACGCAGACTTTTGGACGAGCATCATAACGAAGGGCGACAACATGACGATTCAAGCACTGCTGAAAACGATATAGACAGCGTTTTCGCTCTACGGCGTAAGAACGATGTTCTCAGAGGGGAGGTTACTGATTTACAGGATAAACTTACTGCTTTTGATACTGTGAGTGCTGTTGAGACTGTTCATGAATACAAACGTTTAGAAGCGAGACGAGCACACTTACGAAATGAGGTACAAAGTTTGCGCAATATTAAAGCGCATCAGTTACCGAAAGTACGTCAAGCAAACCGTACAGTAAATGAATTGCAGCAGTTTAAAAAGAAAAGCGATGAGAGAAATAGAATATTTAAAGATGAAATTAAACGTTTGAAAGAGAGAAGAGAAAAGGAGATGGACGATCTATTTGTTTTGAATCGCAAGGAAGCGCAGCTAAAGGAGCAACTCGAACAGATGAACATGCCATCAAATACGCTTAACCCGCAAGAATTGAGGTCTGCTGTTGGAATGAAAGAGCAGGCAATTCAAAAACTTGAAGAAGAGATACAGACCATCATTTTCTCTCAGAGAAAGCAAAACCAGCGTTCTAAAAGTGGAACTGACAGTGAAATAATATCTCTTCGCGATGAGTATGCTAGTCTTCTTGAAAAAATAGAAGCTGCGCGCCAAGAAGCATAGGAAATGTAAGCGTAGTTGAAAAAACTTTCACTTTTCTTTTCATCTATCCATTATATACGTGCACACACAAAGGGAAAGATAAGCTCATATACACAATTCTTATATACATCTATAAATGTATATGCTTTTGATGTGGATTTGTGCTTGAAATCGGAAGGAGGGAAAGAAAAGAATAGAAGAGAAAAAAGATGTAATATTATCTTGTTTTTTAAAATGATGTTCACTATGATTTACCTTACCTTGCAATAGTAGGTGTTTTTAGAAAATTAGAGGTCTAAGGAGATGTGTGAGTAATTCGTTTTCTTGTCCGGTCTGAATTTCGTGCTTCCTTTTTTTTTTTTTTTTAGATTGCTTTCAATATTATTATTATTATTTGTTTTTCTGTCTTTCTTCTCTTTTTTGTCGCTTTTTCTTCTCTTTCTAAAAAAAAAAAAAACTCTTGATGTTGCAAGCTAACAATGAGGCGATTTTACCCATTTTCTATTTCAAAGATCGATGGATTACGGTTTGCCAGTTCGCAGTTTCTTGCCAATATTGGTAAACTGAGAAATATTGGTATCAGTGCACACATCGATAGTGGTAAAACAACCCTAACAGAGCGAATTCTTTTTTACTCTGGTCGAATCGACAAGATTCATGAGGTAAAAGGTGGAACTGAAGTTGGTGCCACTATGGACTCAATGGAACTGGAAAAAGAAAGAGGTATTACTATTCGCTCAGCAGCGACTCAGTGCAAATGGAATGAACACATTATCAATGTTATTGATACCCCAGGTCACGTAGATTTCACCATAGAAGTTGAGCGGGCTCTTCGAGTTCTTGATGGAGCAGTTTTGCTGTTATGTGGTGTTGGGGGAGTGCAAAGCCAAACTCTTACTGTAGATCGTCAAATGAAACGGTACGGTGTACCACGTGTGTGTTTCATCAATAAACTAGATCGTGACAATGCCAACCCACAGCGTGCGTTAAAGATGGCAAAAGAAAGACTGGGTATAAATGCGGCATTTATTCAATTAAATATGGGTATAGCACAAGATTTTGAAGGTGTTGTCGATATAATAGAATCTTACGCAGTCTACTTTGATGGCTCTAACGGAGAGAAAATGCGGATAGAGAAAATACCTGATTACATCAAGGATGATGTAGAAACAGCGAGGAAAGAACTTATTGCAAAACTTGCTGAGTGTGATGCAGATATGGAAGAATTATTTTTAAATGATACAGAACCATCTGTGGAACAGATTCATGCCGCTATCCGACGAAGTACGCTTGCCAATAAATTTGTTCCTGTTCTTGTGGGTTCTGCTTATCGAAATAAAGGTGTTCAACTTCTTCTTGATGCTGTTTGTCGATATCTTCCGTCACCGTCTGAGCGACAAAACATGGGCTTTTCTGTTAAGAAAACAAAAGATGATGAAGGAAATGTCACCACTGTTAAGGAGGAAAGCGTTGAGTTGTTGACAGATGATGAAAAGCCCTTGGTTGCTATGGTTTTTAAGATTGAAGAAACAAAAAAGACAGGTCTTTCAAATTATGTCCGTGTTTATCAGGGTAAAATGCGAAAAGAGCATCTTTTTAATGTGCGCACAGGCAAAAATTTTTTACCTCCAAAACTGGTGCGGATGCACGCCGATTCTTCAGAACAAATTGATGAAGTCAAGTCTGGAGATATTTGTGCTATACAGGGGGAAATTGACGCATCATCTGGAGATACGCTTATGAAAGCAGGTCCACAAAGTACTTCGAAGCTTCTCTCTTGTGAAGACATGTATGTCCCACCACGAGTTATATCTGCTTCTGTAAAGGTGAAAAATGACAGAGATCTCAACAGGCTACGGGAGCGAATGAGTGCATTTATGCGCGAGGATCCAACATTTGCGTTTTATCGCAATTCAGAGACCAATGAAGATATTATTGAAGGTATGGGAGAACTACATTTGGATATCTACGTTGAACGTCTGAAAAGAGAATATTCGCTCGATGTAGAAATTGGTAAACCCACTGTGAATTATCGTGAGGTGATCACCGAACGAAAGGATTTCGATTTCGTGTTTAAACGTCAGAGTGGTGGCGCAGGTCAATGGGCACAACTAAAGGGTTACATTGAGCCACTTCCTATTGATATGTCTGTCGAAAAAGGTGTCAAGAATAAGGTGACTACGAAATGCTCAAATGGTGATATTCGTGAGGCTCTTCAGAAATCAGTTGTTAAACAGTTAGAGCGTAAAATTTTTATTAAAGGTGAGATGATGGCGGCTCCTGTTTGGGGAGTTCACTTTCATCTCAATGGAGGAGCTATGCATGAGGTGGACTCTACAGATATGGCTTTTAAGAATGCCACACAAGAACTGTGGGAAACACTGCTACCCCAACTGAAACCTACCCTCGTGGAGCCTTTTATGGAAGTGGAAATTACAGTCCCTTCGGCTTACATGACAGATGTCGCCACAGAGTTTGCAAAGCGTGAAGGGATTGTCACTGAAACAGCTGTTAACGGCGCCGACGCGGTCATTCAAGGAGAAACAGCTCTGGATACCATGTTTGGTTTTATTTCGGATCTCCGACGACTCACAAAAGGACAAGGTGACTTTGGTATGCAGTTTAAGGAGTATAGACCAATGCAACAGTACAAGGCACAGTTACGTATGGATGAGCGCAACAAAGAACTTGGTCGTAAGCAGTACAAGCTAAGCGGTGAATAGTCTTTGATAGGAATTTATTTTAAGACAAGGAAAAAAGAACAAAAAAGAAGATAGTTTTATTATAATTTTTTTTTTTTCTATGTGTTTCCATTGATGCATTCAGGAGACTGAATGCACCTTTTTTTTTGCTCTTTTTTGTATTTCTTCCTCTTTGATGATCACATAAAATGCGCAAGCTGGGATACACTTCGGCTTACTAAAGAAGTCAGAATGAGACCCATTTTGTATCTCCCATCACAATATTATTTTGAATCATATCACAACAACATCAATATATATATATATATATATATATATATATATATAATATAAATAATGGAACAGTAAAACTGATCGAAAGTTTTCATAAAGCTCTTTGTGAAAAGTGCGCAACAAGGCTAGCGTGCTTATTATTATTATTATTATTTTCGTCTTCTTCTTTTTTTTTATGTTTAGTCTGCTTTTTTTAACGCTACATCCACAACAGGTTTGACAGATGAACCCGCCGCAATCTCTGGACAAGGTGGACAAGGCTACTCTGCAGCTGGGAATGCGTGTGCAAAGCTACACTGGGTTGACAGGTACCATAAGATGGAAAGGTAATCTAGAAAGCAAAGATCACCCCCCGGAAGGCAAGGGTTTTTACCTTGGTGTGGAATTCGATGAGGCAACTTTCCCAAATCTCAGAAGTGACGGAACGTTAAACGGCAAACAGTACTTTAAAGCTGACCCCGCAAAAGGATTATTTGCTAAAGCGAAGAATTTCTTTCCAGAAATTAATCCCCAATACATCTCTGCATTGCGTAAGCATTATGGAAACAAAGTTGATCATTGGCATGATTTTCAGCTTGTAAAGTTTTGTATTGCCCGTAATTATGATATGACAGCAATACAAAAAATGTTGGATGATCATTTGGAGTGGGAAAAAACTTTTAAACCGTCGACCGATGAGTATTTTCCGGATAAAATGATTGAGGATTACCCATGTGGCTATAGTGGAGCCGTTGACTACAATAATAATCTTATTTATTGTGAACGACCGGGTAATGGAGGTAAATGTACTCCTTCACAGTTTGTTCAACGTTACGAAGCTTCAGTCATTACTCGTTGGCATGCTTCTGCAATGGAAATGGGGAAGAAGTTAATGTCTGAAAGTGACTATAAATACAAACGTGTATGCTATATCGTGGATCTGACCGCTGTAAGTGTCACCATGAATCGTTCTCTTATAATTTTTGCGCGCACCGTGGCCACTCTTGATCAGGCCAACTATCCTGAACACTTGGCTCGGCTATTCCTCGTGAATTGCCCAGCGTTATTCCGTATTGTCTGGAAAATGTTCCGTGTTTTCATAGATGAACGTACCACAAAAAAGGTTATATTTGCTGCCCCTAACAATGGAGTGGAGTTACTGAAGCCGTTTATGCGTGAAGAAGATATTCCGGACTTTGCTGGAGGTCCCAGTGCAGCTTGGAGAAAGCATAATTGCCGGATTGGCTCTTCTGATCCATCGAAGACTTTTAAAGGAGAGACAGTTTTTCAAACTGTTCCATTTACGGGTGATATTATTGAAATCGATGAAACACGTGGTGATCCTTTAGATGATGGAGATGTTACGAGTCCTAACGAAACCAGCCAACTGAATCAAGCCCTTTAGTAGTGAAAAGTGACGATTTCGGTTGTTGCATACCTCTTATTAACAAATTTGGGTCAAGTGTGAGTACATAAAATTTTATATATTACTAAGAAGAAAATTCTTTTTTTGTACCTTTTCCAAGTGATACTAATAAGAAAGAAAAAAAGTTTTTTTTTTTTGGTTGTTATTATTTAAGCATCACGTGACCCCTCATTCAACGTATTATATATATATATGTATACATATATACGTGTATATATATATATATATCTTTTTATATGTTTCTGCTGTTTTCCCCGCCTCTCAAGACGTTTTCCCATCGAAAGCTAGCAGAACCACGAGCGAAAAACAAAAAGAAAAAGAAAGAAGTAATGGATTTAACAGAAAAGAAAATATTCCGATAGGAATTAGGCAGTGTAACCACAACAACGGAAGAAGCGTGGTAATGTCCTCACAAATGTGAGGAGAGAAACATAACTATCGCGAAATTCATGTGAAGACATGAACAGTCTCTGTTTTTTTCTTGAGAGATGATGATTTTCTCATGTGCGTAAGTTTTACGCTTAAAGAGATTTTTTTTTTTTTTACTTGGGTTAGTTTATATATTTATATATAAATGTGCATTTCTTTGCGTGACTAAGTGTGTTTTCGGCCTCCACATATATATATATATACATGTATACGCACATATATGTACATATATTTGTATGGTACTGGATGCTTCTTACAGAAATCCACGTAATAGTTTTCATGATCGCAATTTTGCTATTAGGGTTGTGGCATCTCATTGCGATACTCAAGACGGTTAGAGCGCAATTGAATCATGAAATGGTGAAGTGATGAATCCTACCGACATAGAAGGAGTGCTCCTGATTGCGCACTTCTCAATTTATTGGACAAATACACGTTGCAAGCGAACGCACAACTAATATATATATATATATATATTTTGTTTTTCATTTTGGTTGTGCGACTTCTTTTATTGAAGCTGTGCACATATTTAATCTGCCTTTAGTATTTAACGATGTGTCATGAATGAATTGTTGGAAATATTCCCTTTTGTATATCTACTGTGCAAAGAAAATTATATATATATATGTATATATATATATATATGGATGCGTTTATACGACCCTGCTTCTTACTACTTTTTCCCTTTTTAAAAAAAAATATTTCTTTTTTTCTTGGTGAAGTACTGCGGCCTGCCACCTTTTTTTTTTTTTCTATTTATCAAGTTAATGAGCTCATACTCAGGAAAGATGGACGAGGCCCATGCCCTAAAAGACCCATGGTTCTTGAGTTACATCCCGCAACTCACTCCAGACGTAGTGAAGTATGACTACAAGGGAGATTGGACTCTCGCAAAGCAGACGCTTCAACAACCGCTCGATCACATCCGTACTGTTGAAGAGTTGTGGTCAACTATTAACTCACTACCTAAATTGCACCAACTTGGCAACGGAAGCACTTTTATTTTTGCTCGAAACAACATTGATGCAAGCTATGAGGCGTTTCCAAATGGCACCCGTCTTCTTATAGATTTGTTTAATTCGTCCGTCACAGAAAAGGCTGTGGAGGTTGTGTTTAGTGCCGTCATGGGAGAGGCGCTTGCAAGAGATGCGTGTGATGGGAATTCAACCTGTGATGTGCTGCGTCTTTCTTCACGTCCCAATCAGGAGTCACCGGAGTTGGTGCGTCTGGAGGTTTGGTTGAATAATCAATCGTGTGCAAAGGCGGTAAGTGCATATATAAAGAAAGGTTTAAAAGATGCTGGATTGCCTTTCACTAAGATTATTGTGGGTGAATCATCCTTCGAGAAGAAAACAAAACCCGCAGGAACCTTAAAGAACTGATCGCTTTACCGTACATTGAATGGAAAGGAAAGGAAAGAAGAAGAAGAAGAAAATCAAAAAAAGAAAAACAACAACACGAAAGACAACTATTTTCTTGACATGTTTTTTAATTTTTTTTTCTGTAATTTCAACCTGTTTCCAAGTTCTGCGTACTTCCTGTGACGACGACCATTGGCTCTGCTTTTTCAAAACAGTGTATTTCGTGTTTGTTTGCTTGTTTATTTACTTTTTTTTTTGTTTCCTTTTTCTTGATGCGTACTTAAATCTGAATGGTGCAATGGAGTGTGAAGTTGTATTTTATTCTGTCTTTTTTTTTTTTTGCACATTGAAAGGGAGTAACGATTTGCGTTAAAGGGTTACAAGACGTTGTTGCTGGGACGACAAAACATAGTCGACTATAAACCTATATATGTATTTGTATAGCTGTATAGCCTGTATGTGATGATTGACACATTATATTTTATGGTGTGCTTGTGCTCATTAGCATTTTTCTTTTTCCTGTACCCTTGAGTGATGCATTGGATAGAGAAAAGAAATAGAAACATTAAGTGAACAGGTATAAACACACATGTGGTATATTAAAAAGCGACCGTGATAAACAAACAAACAAACAAAAAGAGTGCATGATTTTTTTTTTGTTTTCCTTTTTTTGTTTCTTCTTTTTTTTTTTTTCGCTTCTCTCATTTACCCTTCTGCGTTCCTCTTTTTCGTATTACCAAACATGTGGCTTTACATGTGCAGTAGAAGTAATAGGAGTATCTAAAATTTTTTTAAAATTCTTTCGGCATGTGCAAATGAACATTCTAGAGTTTGACATCTATGAGTTTGAGGTTGCTATTCGTCAATCTCCTCATTACCTCTTGAATAAAATCGACGACGAAAGATTGAATCCTACGCAACGTGTAACACCACTGTGGGCGTGTTGCTCCATGGGTCGTCATGAGTTAGTTGTGCAGCTCTTCGCGCTGAGTAAGGAGCTTCATATTGCCATGGATGTTGACTTTAGACGGGACGAAGATGGTGTTTCCTGTCTATATATAGCGGCGCAAAATGGTCACTTGGCGTGTGTTCGTCTATTAATGGAGTCCGGACACGCAAATGTAGACCTTCCCCGTCATACAAGGGCCACGCCGCTTTTCATTGCGGTGCAAGAGAACCATGTCGAGATCGTCAACTATCTCCTCCAACAAGGTGCCTCCGTGGATGCGGAGAATGATCAGCAGTGCAGTCCGCTTGTGTTGGCGTGCAGTTTGGGCCACACCGCCGTTGCGCGGGCCCTTATGGCGTATGGCGCCGACATCTGCCACGCCCGCACCGGCCACACCCCCGCGCAATGGGCCGCCCGCCGCCAACACGCAGCGCTTTGCCTCGTCCTGTTGGCCGCCCGCGCCGAGGCGGAGGCGGCGGGTCGGGCCCATCACGCTCGGCGAGTGGCACTCCGCAAATGGGCGGACTTCTGTCGACGACGGGCGACGCTTCGTCGAGTGTTGGCGTCTGCGCGGGAGGCGCAACGCGTTCGACAAGACGTTTGGCGCCATTGGATCGCGCTTTGTCACCGCCGCCGACGTGAGAGGGAGCGGTGGCGGCGGCGAAACGGTCCGTTTCCCGCCATCGATGAGCTCCTCGGGGATGATTGGGGGAAATGGGGGAATTTCCGTTTCGGTTCGCTTTGCAATTCGGAATGTACCCCGACGGTGTCGCCGTTGCCGCACCGCACACCGCGCCAACCACGCGAGGAGTTATTTGCTGGAGTAAACGACAAGAATCCGTTTGGTGATTTGTTGAATGTGTATCGTCGTGCCATGGGGAGTATACGCCGCGAGTGTGAGGACAGAGTGGCTGTCAGGACGAATTGTGAAGGCAAACATAACACAACATAACATACTTACCCAAGTAAAATTGGAATAAGAAGAACAACAACGAAAACCAACCAAATAAAAGTGAAGCCATTGCACCGAAATTGTGCAATGCTATATCGACTAGTCAGTCTTTTTTTATTATTTCTTATTATTTGCTGTTTGTCCATGTTTGACACCCCAGCCAGAGAAATAAGCAAACGCTCTCAATCACACACACACACACAAACACAGATAATGAGAAAAAGTATTAAGTTTTCTTCTTTGTTCATTTGTACACGTAATGATGTTTGATGATGTCATTTTCTTGATATATGTATATATACATTTGCTTCTTTTCTTATCTAAAAAAATATTTCTTTTTTCCTTTTTTTGTACTTCCCATACACAATTATACTACACACAACGATATAGAAGGAAGCCATGCAGCTTTTCGTGAAGTCTGTATCGGGAAAGACCCTTACCGTACAGGTCACCGAGCAGGAGACGGTTGCCAGCCTTAAGGCAAAGGCGGGCGTGAGCGGTGGAAGTCTCTTCTTTGGTGGCGAATGCCTCAGCGATGAGGTCCTTCTCGCGCAGTACGGCCTTCAGCGCGACAGCACCATCCAGGCGGTTCTCCCCGTGGAGGGCGGTAAGGGGAAGAAGAAGAAGAAGAAGATCTTCACCAAGCCCAAGAAGCCGATTCACCGCCACAAGCTGGAGAAGATGCGTGCCCTCAAGTACTTCAAGGTGACGGAGAACGACGACGGCTCGTACAAGGTCGAGCGCACACGCAATGAGTGCCCCAACACGGGCTGCGGAGCGGGTGTCTTCTTGGCGCAGCACAAGGGACGCAATTACTGCGGTAAGTGCCACCTCACCTACATCCAGTAAAAGGTTTTTGGATGCTGATGGTTCCAGTCTTCGGTTCCTTCATGTGTTTCCTTTTTCGTCTTGATTATTTTTCATTTTCATTTTTGATCTAATAAGTTTTCATTTTTCTTTTATCTGGTTTTTCTTTTTCTTTTGCGTTTGACAGTCTTTTTCATGGAAAAGACTTGCAAACATGCCTGAATTTTTTCTTCATTTCTTGTTACTCGTCTTTTTTTGTATACATATGTGTGTATATTGATTTCTGTTCTTTTTTTTCTTTTTTTCTTGTTTGTTTGTGATATTTTTAATTTTGCACTTACGTAAGTTTTTCTAATCTGCGCATAAAGCCTGCCAAGACCCTCTTGATCAGCGTCCTTATTTATGGGATTGGAGGATATCGATGAATGTGACCCACCTGTTCAGGCTAGGCCTGTCCAACGTCCTCAACCAACGAATGCGGACAACAGGACAACCAACATGAGTAGTCATCCCAACAACAGCAGCAATGTAAAGCCTGTTGATTTGGGTGATCTTTTTGGTGACCCTCAAGTTCATAGCGTCCCTCCTACTGCATATCGAGTTGCGACCACTACAGCCCACGCATTACCGCCACAACCACAGCCACAGCATCAACCATACCGATCGCAACAACAGGGAGTCACTTTTCCACCCAATGTGACCCCCGCAATACCAAGTAGTGACCCGTTGGACGCCTTCTTCAGTGCCCCGGCGTCGAGCACGCAGTACAGCCAAGCACCAACAACGACTGCAACAGCGATGCAAGGTGGACCATCCAATGATTTGTTTGATTTTTCCAAACCGGCGGAACGCGCGCGGTACACCGATGAGCGCTCTTTTCTCGAGGCGTTTGAAAATCAGGTAAAGGGCCGCCGCGGCGAATACCCACGCGATGGACCATCCCTCGCGGATCTTAGTAAAGGCTCCTCCAACAACGCTGTGAAGGCCCGACTTTTGCATATGATGAATTACTACGACGTCCTTGGTGTCACGCGGGAGGCCACGGAGGAGGAAATACGACAACGGTATAAACGCAAAGCGTTGGAATTGCATCCCGACAAGGTGGGTCGCGGTCAGACACCGGAGGAGGCTGAGCTGTTTAAAGTGATGACAAAGGCACATGAGGTGCTTTGCGATCCTGAGGAACGGGCAAAGTATGATGCGGAGCTTCAACACACCTCAGGAGCAGGTGATGGGGACTCCAACTGGTTCTTTCATCTAAAAACACAATGAGAGGAGAGAGGATAGTTGAATACGCAAGGGAAGAAATGGGCACACTCGGTGTGACGTATGCGGTGCAATCGTACTACCCTGCAGTGTGCATCTTTTTCTTTTATTATACATATATATATATATTATTTTACTTTAATCCTATTTTTTTGTTGTTGATATTGCTTGCTTTCGCATTTTTTTTTTTTGTGTTCTTTTAGAATTTTTTTTTTTTTTGTGGTGTACATTTGTTCCTTTTATCGTGGCTGAAATAAGTATTACTTTTGCATGAGTTTCATGGTTTTTTTTTTCTCATTTTTTTTTTTTTTTTTACTTTTGATGTTTTATCATTTTTCTTTTTTTCTTCAACACATTACCTTTTTTTTTTTCTTTTGTGCAAGAAAGAAGAAAAGAGATAATCTGTTAGTTTCCTCAACGAAACCATGATGCGCCGTTCTAGCATGCTCCTCAACGCCACGTGGCGTGAGCAGGGTATCAGCTATCTCCGTTACCTCAATGTGTGCACCGAAGCACTTCACACGACGGTAAAAGAGAGTCGCCGCGCAAAGTACGAACGCTTTTCCTCTCCCGGATACATTACCCAACGGCCAGACGGTAGTGGTGCATACGAGATTATCAACAAGGTCCCTTCCAACACATCTGATTACTAAATAATCGGAAGAGAGGTACACGTAGGAGTTCAGGTTTAGCTATGAATTTAGGAACAAGTGATCACTCAAGTAGCAGAGGGAAAAACAAACAAACAAAAAATAACAGCAACAACAAACAGCTATACATTCCCCATTTTTTTCTTTTGTTACTTGTGGCGGATGTGAAGGCTGCACTTTTTTGTATCCGGTGCTTTTGAGTTATCATATTTTATTATCATTTTTCACGTCCTTTTTCCCACGTTCCTCACACTCATTTCCGGTTTTCTTTTTATTTTTTTGTTTACATTT
The DNA here is from genome assembly GCA_030849715.1 of Trypanosoma mega. Lineage (NCBI taxonomy): Eukaryota > Euglenozoa > Kinetoplastea > Trypanosomatida > Trypanosomatidae > Trypanosoma > Trypanosoma mega. Next base: position 159,566 of record JASANV010001581.1, on the reverse strand, counting down.
CTAACTAGTGAGTGACTTTTTAAATTAAACACATCTATATCTCTATATTTATATATTATTATTATTATTATTATTATTATTATTTAGCTTGCTCTGTTGTCAGTCATTGCGATGCCTTGGTATCTTAGTACCTTTCGAGTTGGTTTCTGCGCCATCTATTCGTACTTTGCGTATGCACAGACACGGTGGATTTTTGATGCCGAGGATCGCTATAAACGTTCCCTCACATGGAAACCAGCTGTTGGCACTATATTTGATCACAAGATTGTAATGAAGCGCGGTGGATCCAGTTATGTGCAGTACCGCTTTGATGTAGACGGCAGCGAGCACACGGGCGATCGATTTCGTAGTGGTGGAGTTCACAAGGAGGAAATGGTTTCGAATCCGGCTTTACTAGGCGCCGGGACACAACTCGTTGTTTACTACAACCCTGCCAATCCAAAAGAGAGTGCCATAAAGCTCCAGACAGATCGTGGGGCAGAGTCTGTCTTCTTTTTAGGTATTCTCCTTTCCCTAGTTATCGCATACCGCGCGGTTCGCTGTGAGACGATTTTGCCTAATATGTTTTATAGCTTTCTTGGGGTGAATAGGCGCATTGGTGGGATTACGGGTCTCAAGGAGGCCCGCACGCATTCACGACAAAAAATGCGATATGGCAAAGGTACAGGGGCTATTTAATATACACAGAGAAAACTGGAGAAGGGTGGGGAAGGGAAAGGAAAAAAGCCAGAGTTTGTTTGAACAGACCACTTCCTAAAACAGCAACAAAAAGTAATCATGTATTTGTACTTTTTTTTTTTGTGTGTGTAGGTTGGTATTTGTAGTCTTGTACATTCAGAGAGCTCATGGAATTTGTGCTTGTTTTATTCTTCTTCACCTTGATCAAGTGAATTTTACTTTGTCTCAATATGCACAAATAATAAAAAAAGATGAGAGGAACAATTGCACCTCATTTTTGTAGTTCTCGTCTAATTACCCCAGGTTTCCCAATGTTTTGTGTGATTACAATTATTTCCTTTTCTTCTTACATTCTTTTTATTGTTGTTCATTTGAAGGTGAAATCCTCTTGAAGGAAAAAGAACAGTGAAATTTAGTGCACTGTCCTTTTTTTTTTTTGTTATTGTGTGTGTGTGTGTGTCTTGTCTTGTTTCATTATCTATCCATTGTAGATAAACAAGCAGCCACATAAGATACATAAAAAAGATCAAGCTGCAATACATTTGACAATAACTCCTTCCTTTTTTTTTTGTAGTTCCGCTTACTAGAGCCTATGGCCGATCCACGATCCACGGGCGGCAAAACCCTTAGCGGGGCTAAGCGAGGCCGCTCCGAGATTGAGATGGACGTCACGGAGCTCAAGCAAGCGCTGGACTGCACGGATGATCACATGGTGCTTGGCATTGATGAGGCCGGTCGAGGTCCTGTCATTGGACCAATGGTGTACGCTGGCGCCATGATCTCCCTGCGCGAGCACGACCGCCTGGTAGATTATTGTGGTGTGAACGATAGCAAAGTGCTTGGCGAGGGGCAACGCAAGGATGCGCTGCGCAAACTGCACGAGCTTCGCACCTTTCGTAGCTTTATGGTGATCGTCTCCCCGGACGACATCGCGGCCGCCATGACGGGCACGCACGGCGCAAACCTCAACACATTAAGTCACGACGCGGCCATCTCCATCATCGCCGACGCCACGCTCGAGGCGGCGGGTTTGCTCTGCGCGGCGTACGTGGACACGGTTGGACCGCCCGAGTCGTACCAGCGGCGCCTCTCGGGCCGCTTCCCGCACCTCCGCGTGACGGTCGCGAAACGGGCGGAGTCGAAGTTTCCCATCGTCGCCGCCGCCTCGGTGGTGGCGAAGGTGGAGCGCGATGCGCGGGTGCAGCGGCTCGGGCTCGACGTGGGCAGCGGGTACCCGAGCGATGGGAAGACGATGCAGTGGGTCCGCGCACACATACACCGCTTCTTTGTCGTGCCGCGCTGCTACGCGTTTGTGCGCCAATCCTGGGGGCCCGTCGTGCTCATGGCGAGGAATCCGGAGGTGTGCGTGACGCTCGTCTTCGCGGAGGACGCCAAGGCAAAGGCGGAGAAGAAGCGCGGGGGGAGTGGGGATGGGAAGAGACAGTCGCTGTTGAGTTTCGCTAAACCACCGCCACGACGCCACACGGTGTACACACACCTTCTGGGGCTCAAATATATTGCTACCATTGAGGACACAAAGCATCCACCACTGTTGTGATGTATATATATATATATATATATATATATATGTGCTTGGAGAGTAGTGGAGGATTTGTGAAATCTCCTCTATCCTTTCTCTCCCCCTTTCCCTTTCCGTTCTGTGGATTTGAGAAGTAATAAGTAGGAATAGGGAATGACACATTCACAAGCCAGAGCTTTGGCGTGCGCTTTGTAGAAATCATAGAACGTACTTATAGAAGACCAATATCTCCGAATTCGCCGTCGTTACGATTTTAATTCGATGAGTGCACGGAAAACGTAAAAATGAAAAAGAAAAGTAAACAAACAAGCGACCAAAAAAGAGCATAGTAACTTTAAACGAGGAGAGAAGAAATTGAGCAACATGACATTATAAAGCATTGCCTATATATACACATGAATATATACATATATATTTTTTTTTCCGTATTCTTTTTTTTTTTTTTGATTTTCGTGAAATCATCATTGTCTTAAATACGTATATATGTATGATGTTTTATTTGTTTAGTAATTGAAAAAAATAAAGTCACGAGTACTACAGAAATCCTTCACCACTCAAAGACGCATACAATCGCATACAATCACATACAAGGGGAAACTAAATAGATAGAAAAAAAAGAGAAGGAAAGAGAGAAAGAGAGAGAGAGAGAGAGAGAGAGAGTCGCACACAGAAAGACGTAAAGAAACAAACAGAAAAAAGGATAAGAAACGGGAGCCAAAAAAAATAAATAAATAAATAAGAATAATAATAGTAATAAAAAGAAAGGCGTATCTTCTTAACAACCGCAACGACAACTTGGAAATGAGTGCCACGAAGTTTTTTGCCTATCCCCTTGTCGCCGCCTTTATCACACTGAGTGTTCGACTTGTTGTCTTCTCGTGTAGAGATTACCTTTCGCTTCCGTACCGCTTCGGCATCACCACCCCCAACGCGGATGCCGAGGTGTGGAAGGAGGCCGTCTTTTGGCAGCAACGCTTTGGCCATGTCCCGGAGTACCTCTCGACGGTGATTCCATGGTACGCCCCGCACATTCCGCCCGCCCCGTCGTTGGTGTATGTCATTGTGTTGTGTGTGTGTGATGCGGCGACGGCCTTTCTCGTGAGCGGATGGCCCTCCGCCACCCCGCAGCTGCTCTACACGCTGCTTGTGCTGAATCCCGTGATGGTGCTCCTCCCCGTGTTGGAGTCCCTCGCGCCGCTGCAGAGCCTCGCATTGACGTTTGTGTTGGAGTGCATTCGCCGCCGTCATGTATACCCAAAGGCGCTTTGGTTGGCGCGCCTCTTTGCCCCCGCGTTGGGTTTTTTCTTTCTCGCCATTCACGTCGCGCTGTGGATGCCATTGGCGCACCGCACCGCGACGTCCGCGTCGATGGCGGCGCTTTTCGGTGCCGCCGGAATTGGGGCGATGGCGATGGCGTATCTTTATTGGGGCGCCGCGTCGGGGGAGCGGACCTCACTCTACGCGCCACCGGATAATGGACCAATGTGGTATGTGCGGCTTCTCATTATTCCCGCCTTTGCGCGTTGTTTGGAGGTCTTTCTGATTCAACTCCCCGCCCTTCTCACACTCCCACTGGTGGTGGTGGTGCCCCAAACGGAGCGGGTGGATGCGGAGCCCGGAACAGTGCCCGCGGACCGTCGCCTACTGCTCGTGCTGTTCGCGGTGTGCGCGAGTAAGCTGTGCTGCCATCACCTCCTCCTCGCCGACTACGCGTTGGTGGCGCTGTTTATGTACACGCTCCTGGGGAGGAAGCCGAATCCGCGTGCGGATGGGAAATCCATGTTTGAGGTGATGCGGGAACAGAATGTGTTTGTGCCTGTGTATGCGTTGCTCATTGTTGTGCCACTGCAGCATAGCTTTTACACGGGATGGGTCATGTGGGACACGGCCAATCCTAATTGGGTTTTCTTTCCCCAAGTCGCCTTTGCTCTCGTGGGAACCATGTTTCTTCTTATGTTTATGAATGTTGTAGTGACCATGGTGATGCCAAAAAATGAGGAAAAGGTGAAAAAGGCATAAAATACATTACGAGGACCTTATTCTTAGTTGTTTTTTGTTTTGTTTGTTTGTTTGTTTGTTCGTTTGTTTCTTTGTTTGCCTTGTTCTGTTGTTCTTCTTATTTTCCTCACTTTGTGCGGAGGAGTAATGGATGGTTTCTTTTTTTTTTTTACTATTGGTACGATTATGATTCGTATTTCTATATGCAGGTGTATGTGTGCGTTTTTATCTACCTCACTCAACGGAGAGTAATGTTTCAATTTTTTTTTTGTTTTGCTTTGCAATAATTTGACAATGTATACTTTTTGATTGTTGTCCTTTTTTTTTTCTGATTTTCTTTAATCCTTTTTGCATTTTCTTCACCTATTCAGTGCTTTTTTTTTTTACTTTTTTTTGTGTTTTCTTGTCATTATTATTACCTACTTTTTTTTTTTTTTCTTTTTCCAAAAATTCCTTCTTCTCTTTTCCATCTTGTTAAATGACTTTAACGTCTCCAAAAACACGCACCCACACATCATCAAAAACCGAAATTTCCTTCTCGTTTGCTTCCTCTAAATTGAACCCAAGGAACCAAAGCAACAGAAAACGAGACATTTCTAAGCGAACAGCAAAGCCAACCAGAAATAGACCCCCCGCGTTGAGTGCCGAGACGGACCAGAAGGACCGGAACGACCCCCACTTTGATGCGTCTGTGCGCCCTTTTCCTCCTCGCCGCTTCCCTTCTCATTCTGCGCGTTTGTGCGGAGTCCCCCCCGCCGCGCGCGCGCCCCTTCGTCTCCCTCTTCGCCGTCTGCGGGGCGGAGCTGACGCAGTTCTGCGCGTCGGACCGCGCGGCCGGTCTCAAGTGCCTTCTCCGCCGCCACGCCCATTTGCGGCGGGACGCGCCGCGCTTCAGCGAGCGCTGCAGCGATTGGCTCGTCGCGCGCGAACGCTGTGTGCGGGCGGTGCGCCGGGAGGGGACGTGCGCGCAGACGGAGAGCGCGAGTGAGTGCCTCCGGCGCTTTCCGCCACACGCGCCGCCAAACGGGTGCCGAGGAACGGGATACTACGCGAGCGTCATGCTGTACGGCGAGCTCAGGCGGAGGCGGTCGGACGAGTAACGCGCAAACAAGAAAAGACAAGGGAACGGAACAGATGCGGAAGGTTGGATTGTCAATGTGGTTTGTTTTTTCTTTGTTTGTTTGTTTTTTGCCTAATTTGCGTAAGCACTTTCCTATTCCAGTTTTTTTTTTTTTTTGAGTTCGCTCTATTTACAGTAATAGAAATACAACAAAAGTGAAAGGAGAAAACAAAAGAAAAGAAAAAAGAAAATAACCGAACAAAAAACGAAAAGACAATAATGAACTGAAAACAAGAAAAAAAAATAATTAAGTTTGTTTTGTTGCTTCTTTTTAAGAAGAAAAACAAAAGTTCAAAAAACAAAAAAAAAAGAAAAGACATACACACACACACACTCAAAGATAAAAGAAAAAGCGGAAAATAACAACAATCAGAGATAACGAAAAAAAAAAAAAAGAGAAATACGTTGAAATCAACGGTAAAGCTTTTATTTACTTTACCTTGAAAACAAAACAAAACAAAACAAAAAACAATTTTCATTTACCAAAAAACGCTTAGAAACATTAAATGTTGGGCGAAGGTGTGTAAAGATTGAATAATCAAAACTCGGCGGTCGAATTTGTTCGCGTTTCGACCACATCCTCTGTGCTCATGAGGAGGTGAAGAAAGACAAACAAGTCATTAGAACAAAAAGAAATAAAAAAGTTATATATATATACATATATATATATATATATATATGTTTATTGATTTATTCATATTTATATGATTTTTTTTTTTATTCTCGAAAAAGAGTGTGTGTGTGAAGTGAGACCGGTGATGTTGATGTTTATCATTTTTTTTTTTGATTTCCTGTGTTTTTTTTTCATTTCCATTTGTATTCGATCATCACCCATACACAGTCCCAAGGTACAAATCACGAAAAAAAAAACTTCATATATATACATATATATACATAATATGTAATATATCTTTGGGCACTAAAAAGAAAGAAATACGCACTTCTGTTTCAAATTATTTATTTATTTATATTGTTCGTTTCAGTTCTTATTGAAGTGTGGAATTTCCTGTTAAAAATGAATTTTTTTTTTTTTTACTTGTTGAACGCCGCCTTTCTGCAAAGCGCACTCAAACACACAAAGTAAAGAAAGAAATTGTATATGTTTTTGCAGAAAGTGGACATCCAAGATTAGACTTCTGTACAAAAAAAAAAACCTGAAAGAAATGCTTTGATTTAACATTTTTGTTTTTCATTTCTTTTATATCTGCTCTGCTGGAGGTGGGAATGAGTAGAAGGAGGTCCGTTTCAATCTCCTCCTTTAAACCAAACTTAACTCAACAACACACTTTTTTTTCTTTTTTATTATTATTATCTTTTACTTCTTCTGCTTTTTGGAAGTTTCATTTGTTAACTGCGGTGTCTTTCACACACCAGAAGTGAGTGGTTTTGTTTGCCTTTCTGTTACACGGACCGTTTTTGTTATTACTATTATTACTTCATTTTTTTTTTTTTTTTGGCCCTGTGTGACATGAAAAGTCAAATTTTTATGATAATGAGCTTTCCGTTACATTCATTTTTTTTTTTTTCATTCATTCTGTGGGGCACTAATTCTTTCAGCAAATGTGACTTATCTGAGTTTTTTTCTTTTTTTGTTATTCTCGTAGTGATAAAACCAAAAAAAAAAACATACTATATATATATATGTATATGTATTTATATATATATGTATATTCATCATGTGCGGCTGGAAAACAAAAAATGAGCGTTTGCGGGTCAGCAGTACAATGCTACATGTTTATCACCAACGGGAAAATAAAGGAAATTTGTTTTTATTATTACTTTCTCGTTTGTTGTGTGAAGAAAGTAAAAACAGGGAATAAAACCTCTTCTTTTGTTATTTTCATTATGTGAATCATTTTGTCCCTCAAAACAGAAAATAATGGGTTCTTTTTTTTTTTTTTCCTTTTTGAACACCTTTTCGACCCTCTTTCTAATATTTTTATTTAATTTTTTTTTTTTCAGTTTAGTTATTACTTTAAAAAAAAATGTGAAAGAAATTCTATAAACAATGCTAAATATTCATCTCTCTTTCTATATATATATATATATATATATATTTACATAAATCTATTGTGATCCTTTTATGTTCTCATTTTGTGTCCTTTAAACTGCCTTTTTGACATTAATTTTGTTTGTTTGTTTGTTTCTTTTCCTTTTCTCTTTAAAGTGCAAACTCCCAAATACACACCCACGCAGCGAGAAAAACCGCCTTATATATATATATATATATATATATATATATATATGTATACGTATATTGAAGGAAAATAAGGAAAAAGCGCAATTGTAAGTACACACCAAACACACAGACAGTCGTGCAACAACAGCAAGAACGAGAAGCCAGAATTTATTTGTGTTGTCTAAGACATCAGCAACCACACCAACAACAAGTTATCATGTCAAAATTAACATTCTTCGCTATTGTGGGTATTTCGTACATTGCATGGGGCACAGTGCAGACGATTAGCATTAAGTGGGCAGACGCTCTAACAGCCACAGATCGTTTTGGTATTTACACATACTCCTTTGCCCATCCTTTTGTGCAAGCACTCATCATGTTCATCTCGGAGAGTTTATGCCTTGTCGCTCTTGCAGGGGTTATCGGGGTAAAGAAGCATTTGCGCGGCGAACTGATTGAAAAGGGAAAAGACATTGCATTGCCGTGCAATCCACTTGTATGGATGCTTCCCGCCGGGGCGGACTTTTTGGCGTCTATTCTGCAAAATGTCGGATTAACCTTAACGTATGCGTCTGTCTATCAAATGCTTCGTGGTGCTGTGGTGATTTTTATTGCCGCACTTTCGTATGTGTGGTTAGGTCGCCGCTTTACACGTTTGGAGTACACGGGTATAGTTTTGGTGGCGCTTGGCCTCACACTTGTCGGCGTGAGCTCCATTTACCGCCACTCCTCCGATAAGCCGTCGGGTGCCAACCGTAATCCGTTGCTCGGGAACATACTTATCATCACCGCGCAGGTGCTGCACGCCTACCAGGGGGTCTGTGAAGAGCGGTTGTTTCAGTTGTATAGCATTCCACCACTTCAGATGGTCGGCACGGAGGGGGTGTATGGGATCGGAATGGCCCTCATGCTTTTGGCGTTTCTTCAATTGGTACCAACAGCTTCGTTTAGTCACAATGTGCGAGGTAGTTTGAACGGCAATGGTGTAGCGAACACAACTCTCCGTGCCCCGTTTGATGACGTCATTCTCGCATTTGATCAAATGCGTCAGTGCTCTCCATGTCTTTATTCCATGTTGTTGTATATCGCAGCAGGTTTTTGTTATAACACTTGTCAATTGACTATTATTAAACACTTTTCAGCGGCCGCGTGCGTTATGTTAGGTTCCTTGCGCAACGTGACTGTTTGGATTGTTGCGCTTGCTATCCCCTCCATATTTGAAGAACATTTTGATTTATTGCAGTTAACGGGCTTTCTTTGTTTGTTGTTGGGTAATGTCCTCTTTCAGCGCGTGATTCCTGAAGAGTGGTGGGGGCGTCACTTCCCTTTCTTCGTGAATAGACAATTTGAAGAAGAGACCGCAAGAGGACCCGCGGCAACGGATTTGGTGGTGGAACCGATGAATGTGAATGAACGGACTGCGCAACCTTTAGGTGAACACGGAGTACAATATCATAGTAGGTGAAAAAAAGTAATGGAAGGTGGTTTCTTTATGAACGCTTTTGTGTTGTTCTCTTCTATCTAGGTGTTTTTATACCTTGCGTTTTTCCATAAATCCTTTTTTGTTTCTATCCCTCTTTATTCTTTGATTTTAAAAACAAAAAATTTTTTTTTGTCTTTACTATTCTTGACGCTGCTTTAGCGAATGCTTTCTTGCGCGTACAAGGGTTGAAATTATTATTCTTACACACAGTATATATATATATATATATATATGCATATATATGTGCATACAATGCTAAAAGAGAAAAAAAAGAGAAAAGAGAGGTATAGGAGTTTAATTGCGGAATCAAAAATATAGTAACGAAATGATTTTAGTCTCTTTCACCCATTATCCTTTGTGTCAATCTCACTTAGCAGATTCATAAAAGTGAAGAAAAAGTATATGCCTATATTTCTTTGAATTTATTAGCTTCATCGCAAGTTAGTCTTCGTTTGCTCTTGGCTGTGTGTACAAAACATGAGAATGCAATTCCAAAGTGGGGGGAGAAGTGAGCCTTCCTATATATATATATATATATATCCTTTTTTAAAATTCACTCCATCTCTGGTATTTCTGTTTTTTTATTTATTTTTTGGTTTCCTTTATTTTTATTTAATTTTTTCCTTTGTCATCTCCATCCTACTTGGTGTTGAGGCAGTAACGTAGAATAGAGTTATGCCGACACGTGGTGACTGTGTCAGTGAGTTACGATGAGCGTCCCCGAGAAGCCGTTGCGAGCCTCCGAAGCGGTGTGCTTTATGTTAGAATACTCAGAAGACATGCGCCGCGTAGAGATCGACGTGCTGGAAAACGCGGAGCGCAGAGGGCTTTATCGACAGTACAAGAGATCCTTTGCAGGGGTGGTCGCCCAACACGAGCCGCGCAATCCGCGCCGTCCGTCGGTTTCCCCGTTGTCGAATTCCCCCAAACCGGCGGTCTTTGGTGCGGTGCGTCCCCCTCCGCCAACGCGGCGCGCGGAGCGGTTATTGTCCCCCTCCCCGCACCCCGACTTCCCCAACGCGCTGCATGACAATAAGAGTAGAAGTGGAAATGGGAATAGAAGTGAGAATGGGAATAGAAGTGAGAATGGGAATAGAAGTGAGAATGGGAATAGAAGTGACAATGAGAGTAGAAGTGAGAATGGGAATAGAAGTGAGAATGGGACACTCCACGCGCTGTTAGACGCGCTCATTGCGGCGGGCGATGGCGTGACCGTCTCACTCCGCCGCGCCGCGCCGTCTCTGCGCGTCGGCGCTTGGGACGTCGTTGGAAAACCGCGCAGCGGAAGTGTTTGGTGCGCGGCGAGTCATTTGCGTGCGCCGCCGCCGCGTGCGTGGCGTCTGACGCATCGAACGCCCCCCGACGCCGCCGGCATCGCGCGGGAAAGCGCTGCGGGAGAGCGTCCAAACGCGCGGCGCGTTGCGGCCGCCAGATGGGCGTGGGAAAAGAAGGTGCAAAACCGCCGACACGCCGCCCTCGTTGGACGCTGCAGCGAATTATGACCTCCCAAGCCGCTCCTCTTCTTTTTCGGCTTGTGTAGTCTTTGAATGAAGATATATTTAGATTTATCGCATAATATTGCCTCTTGTTGTTTGTTTATTGTTATTCTTACTATTGCTGTGATGATTGCTTCTTGATTGCGTGTGTGTGGGGATGTGTTACTTTTTGCATCGCTCCGGTCTACTTTCCCGTTCCTACTCCTCCCTTTTCTGTTTTGTTAGTGGAATGCACTGCAGCGCTGTGTTTTGTGGGGTGCGGCGTGTGCCGCTTTCCCGTGCGGCCGCGTTGGCGCATGCCGCGGGTGTGTGTCGGCCGCCCGCCCCCTTTCCCGGGCGCGCCGATGGGCGGCGGGCGGCGCGGCTGTTGGGGGCGTCCGCGTTGGCGGAGGGGCCGCGCGTGGGGGCGGCGGCCGCGGTCGACGGCTCCGCACACGTGGAGGGCGTTGTGCGGCGCGTCGGGGGCGGCACGGACCGCGCGGACCGCGTGCTGCAAGTGGTGCTCGATGTGCCGGAGGGCGAGCGGTCCGTTCCGTTGGCCGCGCATTGGCGCCCCACGCACGCCGCGGAGGAGAAGTTGGGCGATGCGGCGTTGGAGGCGATGCGTGCGAAACTTATGGGCCGACGCGTCGTGGCGAGCGGGCGGCTGCGCATCGAGGAGGCGTGTGACGAGACGGGAACGGTGATGCACAAAATCCCTGTCCTTCTTCTTCTGCCAACGGCGGAGTTCGAGCAGACGTCCCTCGCAATCCTCGAGTTCTAGACGCGTGCATTTCCTTACCATGATGAGGGAATTTGATATATATATATATTTGGCATCAAATTTTTTTTTTGCTTGCTTTCGTTATTCGTACGTGAAGAGACAAATATAAGTGCGCACGTCCGTTTAAATATATTTACACGCCGACAGACATCTGCATACCGTCTTATTGAGACAATGAGAACAACAACGGCGAAAAAGGATTTTTAGGGTGCGCATACACACGTGTTGCTGCTTTTTCCTTTTCTTCACATATGATAATTGGTATCTATGATTTTGCCGTATGTTTATGTGCTCCATTTCTCTGTGTTATATTTTTCAATGTGTTATTTTTCGGATTGTTTCTTTTTTTTTTTTGCTTCTTGTTGTTGTTGTTTTTCATCTCATTAGTAGGAAAATATATTCCTGTGAGGCTAAACACAGGAAAAGTGAGCAAAAAACCAGAAGAAAAAAGATAAAGGGAAATCGAACGGGAACGATTGAGGAGCCGTTGCGGTGTGATGCTCTCGTCTACGTGTCGCCGTCTATTTCTGCGCCGCACCGCCCAAAGCCGATGCAAAAGCATCAACAGTGTGACTCTCGTCGGCGTCGTGCACGACATCCAAAGCGGCTTTGTGTATGAGGACGCCGTCACGCAGTTTACGCTAACAACAACGAGCATCGACACAACCCACCCGACGCAGGAGGTGGTTGTGGAGAAGGATCACCACACCGTGCGCTGCTTCGGTGAGCTCTTCTCGGCAGAGGTGAAACAAAAGATGAAGGAGGGAAATGTGGTTTGTGTGAATGGGCGATTGCGCCTCAACCCACAGCTGGAGCCAACGTGCGGGAAGCACTTTTACTTTCCGTACATTCAAGTGCAGCCGCCGCATGGACAGGTGGCGGTTATTCACGGGGACCGTCGCACCGCGCCGGAGCCGATAAACCCACCCGTTGAGGAAATAACGGCGGAGAGTGAGAATGGCGGAAAGTCGACATAACGCGCAACTTGCCATTCGCCTCGCATTTTACTCACAGAGATGGCGCATAGGAAGGGGGATACATACATACACGAGATATGAACAGAAGGAAGAGAGTATCTTCAACGTTAAAAAAGAGGGAAAGGAGTAGGTGAGGCAAACAAAATAATGGCATGTACGCTTCATGCAATTGAACACGGAGAATGTGAATGCGTCCGATGTGTGTATGGAAGAGTGCAATTGGGACTCACATAGTTTTTATTATTATTATTATAATCTATTCTTTATTCTGTTTATTTGTATATGTATAGATGCATGAATGTTTTTTTTGTCTGTTTCTTCATGTTGTTTTTACTTCATTTTTTTTTGATTTTTTCACATGCTATACACACACACACAAACAAACAAATAAAAAGAACGAAACAGCAATAAATATAGAGGTCTTGTTGCTGTTGTCGTTTCTGTTGTTATCTGCGCCGCGAGAAGGGAGGGAAGTTATTCTAGAAATTCCCCTCTCCCCCCCCCCCCCAAAAAAAAAAAAAAGGAAAAAAAAAGAATCTTTTTTTCTTCTTCTTTTGGGCATTTATTTATATATATATATATATATTTATACACAATAACTTTTTAATTGATTGGTATGATTCTTAAGGAGCAGTTGGTTCTTGAAAAGACAAAGGCGGATAATCTTGCGGCTGTGCGAAACCTGAACCTCTGGGGTGAAGGCCTGACAGATGTTTCCGTTGTTGAAAAAATGACGAGTATTGAAGTTTTGGCCTTGGCGGCAAACCAAATTTCTACTCTCACCCCCTTTGCCACGTGCACGACCCTGCGGGAGCTGTATCTTCGAAAGAACAGCATCACCTCACTTGGAGAGGTGAAATACATTAAGGACCTTCCGCTCCTTCGCACCCTCTGGCTCATGGATAACCCATGCGCCAGGCACCCAAACTATCGCAACTTCCTAATCATATGTTGTCCACACTTGAAGCAGTTGGACAACATTGAGGTGACCGATAAGGAGCGCGAGGAGGCGCGCAAGAAACTCCCCGACAAGGTGGTGCAGGACATGCTCGAGCGCGGCACGATCGATATCTGCGACAACGGGGCAAAGCCGTCCACTCCCGCGCCGAATCGTCCGGTCGCCGCCAAACCCGCGGAGAAGCGCGTCGCCGTGGTTGGGAAAGTGGTAAAGGAGAAGTCCAACAGCGCCCCGCCGAGTCGCGAGCGGGAGGAGCATGAGGGCGCGAAGGGCGGCGCGAAGGCACACCCATCCGGCGATGGGGCGACATACACAACCATTCAAACGCAGCGGGCCATGCTGACGGCCATCATCTCCCTCGTGTCGGAGCTCACGGTGGACTCGCTGGAAATGCTGCAGAAGGAAATTCGATGTGAAATTGATAGGAAATCATCGCATGTTCGTTCCAAGGGTAACTCTTAATGCGATGGGTGTATATCCTTAACTCATATAGTCGTACGTGTGTGTGACTGTCATATGTGGTTATGGGTGTCTGTTTTAAGTCACTTTTCCATTTGTTCATAAATCATCCCTGTGTTTATTACGTTCTTTGTCTTTGACTCCTCTTACGGTTTTAGATAGTGCACAGTAACGCTAGCAGCGAAAAAAGAAAAAGAAAAAAAAATCTTCTTTTTTTCTTTTAGGGGGTGGAGGGTGAGGAGCCGTGGCTTCAGGAATTTGGTGAAGCACGACATGAAGAGGAAAAAGGAAAAAAAAAAGAAAAAAACTAATGGGAAACCGAAGAGGCTACTCAATGCAAAGTTCCTTATTACTTTTACCCAATTTTTTTTTTTTTTTTTTGGAGAGAGTGGGAGGAAGGTTTTTTTTTTTTTTTAATTTTCTCTTCTCCAGTTTGTCATGTTTTTTTTTCTTTTACTACCCCAGAGCTCACTCTTGGAGGGCGAGCGTAAACACAATGCATGACCTCAATCGCGTCATATTCATTGTTATTGTCATTTCATGTGTGTGGGCTATTTTACCTTCTTTCTTGTTGTTGTTATTTGTTGCGTGTTTGTGCGTGTGTTTGATAATATTGTCTTATGATGTGGTTCTCGGTGTTTTTATTTCCTTGCAAAATGAGGTATTTGTATTTGTATACAAAGAAGAAATTTTTTTTTCATGATTAAATGTAGATGCGCCTGTTACCTTCATCTATGTATTTTTATTTAGTTTGTCTTTTTCTTGTCACTTTATCATTTTGTTCATATTTTTGTTGCTGTTATTTTTATTCTTCTTTTTGCTTATTAGTGATTCAGAAGGGGCATTAGTCGCTCCAGCAAACGTAGAAGCCATAGTAGAGACAGCGTTCTCTGGGAGAAGCAATAGAAACAGAAAGAGAACAAACACCAACAAGAATTTAAAAAAAAAGAAGAGAAGAGAAGAGACCCTCAATACAAGAACAACAACCAAAGAAGAATAATATATAACAACAAGAACAACAAAAAATCTGCACCTGAAAAAGGCAGCAAAACAAAGTAATAGTTAACCGCTTGAAGAAAAAGAAAAGTAAAGAGAAGAGAATACATCAGAGAGTAGAGACCCTTTTACACGAAAAGAGGAGAATAAGAAAGAACACAAACAAAAAAAGAAAAGTAGAAAAAAGAAAAGTAGAAAGAAGAAAAGCTGCAGTAAACGAGAGAAGAGATCAAAAACCAACAACAGAGTAAAATAAAGAAAGAAAAAAGACGGAATAGGAGGAGGAGAAAAACAACAACAACAACAACAACAACAAAAAAACAACAACCCAACATCACACAGAAAAAAAAAAAAAATTGGAAAAAAATGTCGTCTGAGATAGAATCCCACATTGTACGAAAGTATGAAATTCAAGCGCAGTTAGGACAGGGAGCGTATGGCATCGTTTGGCGAGCTGTGGATCGTCGCACACGTCAGGTGGTCGCATTAAAGAAAATATATGATGCTTTTCAAAATGCCACAGATGCCCAGCGTACTTTTCGAGAGATTATGTTTCTTCAAGCCCTGAAACACCCGAATATAATAAAATTACTTCACGTACACCGTGCAACTAACGATAAGGATATCTACCTCGTTTTTGAGTATATGGAAACAGATTTGCATGTTGTTATTCGTGCAAACATTCTTGAGGATATCCATAAACAATTTATTATATATCAGCTTTTGAAGACGATGAAGTATCTTCATTCCGCTGAGTTACTGCATCGCGATATGAAACCCTCGAATCTACTTGTCAACAGTGACTGTACAATGAAGGTTGCCGACTTTGGTTTAGCACGGTCGATCCTTTCGCTTGAGAAGGAACAAGTGGCGCGGCCGGTTCTCACAGACTACATCATGACGCGTTGGTATCGGCCACCGGAGATTCTTCTCGGCTCCACGCGCTACACCAAAGGCGTAGACATGTGGGCCGTTGGTTGCATCCTCGCGGAGCTCATTCTAGGGAGACCCATCTTCCCGGGCCGCACAACGATGAAGCAGTTGGAGCTCATCATCGGCGTCCTCGGCGACCCGACGCCGGAGGACATTGTCGCGACCAACTCACAGTTTGCGGAGGCGATGCTGCGCGACATACGCCGCACAAACGTGACGACCTTCACGGAGCTCCTCCCGAAAGCCTCCCCCGACGCCCTCGACCTCGTGCAGCGGCTGATGCGCTTCAACCCGAACGAGCGCCTCACCGCGGAGCAGGCGCTTGAGCACCCGTACGTGGCGGCCTTTCACAAGGCAACGGACGAGCCGTCGGCGCCGACGCCCATCACCATTTCCCTCCCGGACGACACGCGCTTCACGATGCAGGAGTACCGCGAGCGGCTCTACCAGGAGATCGCCAACGCCCGGCGAAAGGTGCGGCGGGAGGCGCTCGGCGCGGGAAAAGGGGCCGAACGCGACGCCGCCGCCGCCCCGCGCCTCACGCCAACCGCCCCAACACACACAAACCCGACAACGGGGACGAACCCGACAACGGGAGGGACGAACCCGACAACGGGAGCGGGGCGCCCCGCGTCCTCCGCCGCAACGCGCACAACGGCGGCGAGTCGGGCGGCCGCCGCCACACGCGACGGGGACCGCGTGCGAGCAGTGCACCACAGCCGACCCGTCGTCTCACGCGCGGGCATTAACGGGGCGCGGGTAGCGCACAAGGAGCGCTGAGCCGGCGGAGGACGAGCGCGCGACGTGTTGGGTTGGTCAGGCGTAGAGGGAACAGTGATGGCGTTCATGGTGCACAGCGTGGTGGCGCGTAGAGGGAAAGGGGGGGGGGGAGGTGAACGTAAAATAAAACAAAACAAAAAGAAAAAAAGAACGGAGAAAGAGCAGAAAAGGACTACATGAGAGGAGTTCATCATTCAAAACAAGTAAAACAAAAAGGAAGTGAAAAAAATAATAATAATAAAAAACAAAGAAAAAAGAAGAAGATAACATCATAACAAAAAGAAGTTATTCCAAAGGGAAAAGGAACTGTAGGTGGCGAAAAGAGGCATCGCATTTATATATACATACATTGCTGTTACGTTTTTACTTTGCTAATATATATATATTCTCTCGCTTTCTTTCCCATTGGCAGAGGGCTTCTTTTCAAATTATGGCCCTTCTACCTTTCCTCACCCCGCTCAACGACAGTAAGAAAGGTACATTATTCCTATTATTATTATCATTTTATTGTCATACTCGGTGCTTTGATCTTCTTTTTGTACCCTTTTCATTTCCTTTTTTTTTTTTTGGTTTTACTCAGCTTTTTAGTCTCTTCTATTGGATGCTAAATGAGCAATAAAATTAAAGAAAGAAAAGCGACAACAACAATAGTAAAAGTAACAACGGAAAAAAAAAACAGAGATAAATTTTCTTCTTTGCTCATATTGCTATTATTAGCCGTTTGAATTCATACACTAGAAGTGTAGTGCATCCTTAATAGTGGTCAGAGGAACACTTACATCGATTGAAATAAACAGACAATCAATTGTATTTCGAATACGGGTGAGAAGGGGAAAAACAAAGAAACTAAAAAGAGAATCAATAGGACACGAGCAGAAAAAAAAAAAACCCAAACAGAAAATGAAAAAAAAAAGAAAGAATGAAGCTAACTCACTGAAATCGATACGCGGTTTGGTCATATGTCCATTGACGGAGAACAGTTTGAGACGGAATAGTTGAAAAGAGAGAAAGAGAGAGAGAGAGAGAGATAGAGCGAAAAAGGAAAGATGATTTATTTGTTAAAATAGGGTTGTGGAGGAAAAAGAGACAGCGATCTTTGCTTCTCTGTTTTTTTGTTTTTTTGTGTTTGAGGAAGGAGGAGAAATTAGATGTTTCGTTCTCTTTGTTTGCTCTTGCCGAACTCTTGTTTGCCTAGATTTATCAGACTTTTCTTTTTTTTTTTCCTTTTTTTCGTATATATTCCATACATATATATATATATATATATGTATATATTTACTTATTCATGAGTAGGAACATTGATTTTATTGTTTAAAAACTATAAAATTTTTTGCGCTGCATTTAGAATCAACCCGCCGCCGCTAATGTCAATGAGCTTTTCCGTTGAAAGGGGAGCCGCTGTTTTTTTCTTTTGGGGGGCTGTGCCGCAATGATGATATATATATATATATATATATATTTATATGCTTTTTGTTCCCTTTTTTTTGGTGTGTTGTCGTTAATGTTGTTCTTTTGCAAAAGAGAGTGTTGACGTAGATTGTTTGTGCTCTTCAATCTGTAACACCCGAACACGCGTGCAGTATGATTGTGCAGAGAACAACGACGACATGAGCAACACAACTTTTTTTTTTTGTTTGTTTGTGCGTTCAAGTACGTGTGTGTGTGTGTGTGTGTGTGTATTTGTGCAGTTGGTTTATGTGTGCTGAATATATAGCTGATAATATTATATATTTATATATATCGATATGTTTATGTGTTCCTTTTTTATCCCCCCTTTTTCTTTTTGTTGCTATTGTTTGACTAACTCGCATTTGCAAGTGGTGGTCTACAAGCTAAGCCGAAGAAGCAACACAGGAGTCTGAGACGCTACGGTGGTTGACGTTGTGGTTTTGAGACGTGTGTTTCTGCGCGCGCCAAATCGCTGGCGCGCGTCTTTTTTTTGGCTTTTGACAGTTCCTGTCTTTCTCATTTTTTCTTTTTCTCTTCATTTTATTTTTATTTTTCCTTGTTATTGTTGTTGTTGGTACTGTGTGTACCTATTTACTTCCTTTCAAGCCACTTGACCGTGACGATAGTGCTTGTTTGTCGCGCAACTTTTTCCCTTGTTGAAAAAAAAAAAAATGCATGTTTATATGAAATCTTTTTTTTTTTTTGCTTACTTTTTTTTTCGTTTGTTTATTTTACTTTTAATTGTCATTTTGTGTATCAAAAAAACACAAAAAGGTCACATACAATGTTTTATGCAACCCACATGCACACATATGTGCCCACCGCACAAGTGAAAAAAAGAAAATGTCCCGCTCGTTGTTTTGTTTTTCCCTCCTTATCCCTCACCATTTCTACTGTGTACCTTAAGTGGTATGTAATAATGTTTTATTTATTTTCTTTGCCCCTTTCTTTTTTTGTGGTGTGTGGGTTTACGTTGTATTCATGCATATCTATATGTATATGCATATAGATATACATATCTATACGTAAATGTATACTTATTTATATTTGTTTACAATGACTATGCTTGTGTATGATACTCTCCTTCCTTTTTTATTTTTTTTATTGATAAATACATTTTTTACCTCAAAGGAAGTTTTACTTTAGTGTTATCCTTGAAAAAGGAAAAAGGAAAGTTAGTTAAAGGGAGCTTAAGACCGAAAAAAAAAAAAAAGAAAAAAAAAACACCCATATTCAAACAAAGAAGAAAAAAAAAATTTTTTTTTTTTGTTTGTTTTTAGAGTTTTTTTTTATCTCTCTTTATTATTATTATTTTTTTTTTTGCGGGTTGTTGTTATTAACCTTCGCCGTTTTTATTTGTGGCATCGCTAAAAAAAAAAAAAAGCAAGTAGATTGCCTTCAAAACAAATAAAAAACAAAAAATACCTCTTTTTGTGATTACTCAAGCAATGCGCAGAAGTCCTCCTATGGGTCCTCAGCATAGGGGCGAGCAAATACCTTTTTATCAAATGGCACGCCGCAGCAGTAATATCAGCCCTATGAGCGGTGCTCGCAGCCCACCATATCACGAGCGTCATTCCGCCATTCGTCTTGTGTGTCCATGTTCTAATAAAGTCATTTGCACCCGCACAAACCGTGTTTTACCAACAGCAGCCAGAGCTGTAAGTGGTGCGGCTGTATGTGAGGATTTTTTGTATACACAGGGATGTCCTCTAGGGGAGATGTGCCCCAAAGTTCACGTCCATTCAGCTCATACATGGAACTACATTACACCGGAGTTTAACCGAGCTACAGGCCTTTATGAAAATAAATTCTTTATTCAGTGTTATGATAGTTCAATGAGTAAATATTACCACATTAAGAGTGAAAATGTTTTGCCCACCGCCGGAAGTGCGGAGTACATTACTATGCACAATGACCATGGACAGTTTTTCAAAAAGAAGTTTAAGATATGCGAATCCATGATCACCCAAGGAACGTGTAATTTGGGTCCTACCTGTGAAGACATTCACACTATTTTCGCAGATCTCTCCTCGCATGAAGCGGATGAGACCCATTTGGCGGATCCCGAAGCGCTGGCCCATTATCCTCGTCTAACGCCCGACGTCATAGTTCGTGTGTTTGAGCAAAACAGTAACGAATCCTATCATGACTTTACCGGTGATCAAATTCTGGTGACTGCTGGCGCGAAGCAATACCTCGCCGCCCTCGAGGCGGAGGGACAACTCCCAAAGAAAAAAATGCAACACTGCGCGCACTTTCGAACAAAGAATTTGTGCCGCATGGGTGAGAACTGCCGCTTTTTGCATGTTGTGCCCGACTTCAACGCCGGAGCGGACTCCTCCCAAACCAATGGAATTAGTCCGAACCGCCTCTCCCGCGGCGATTCCCCGACGTCGGAGATTAACGTGAATATCCGCGTCCGTCCTCCCGGGGTGGGAATGTCGGGCAGTCAGGCCGCCGCCATGGTGGCGCAGAAGTACGGACAAAACGCCTCCCCAATGCACGGAAGCATCAACCAAAGCGGCCCCACCGAGGCCGACTTCAGCGGGAGCAATGCGGAATACCAAAGCAGCATCTATGATCGACATGGGCGGCCCATGCACGGGCAGCGAAGCCCGGCGGCGGAGCCCGCGCGGGTCGTGTTTCCCAGTCCGGTGCGCTCCGCCAATGGAAGCACACGGGGACGCGTGATAAGTCCATCGAATCGACACGATCCGTACAGTCAGTCCCCCATCGCGGATGCACTTCAGCCCCCACAGCAGCGGCCAACACAGCGGCAGCCATACAATGCGACAAATCCCACTCGATAGCCACCACTCAAAGTGTACATGAGTGGGAAGGGGTATGTGTAGATGTATGAGAGAGTTTGTCTGTATATATAATATATATATATATATATATATATATATATATATTTCTTTCTGTCTGTCTGTGTGTGTTGTGGTGAAAATGAGGTTGAAGGTGAAAGAGGAGCAATTGGATGCGCTTCACATTCGTGGTGCGGCGAATGGGCCCTTGCACGATATATTTCCTTCAACCTTTCTCAGAAAAGGTCTTCATGCTTTCCTGCCTCTGAATGATTGTGTGCGTTTGTGTGTGTGTGTGTGCAAAATATATTAAATCGTGCTCGCTATTTTTTTGTTGTTCTTGCTGTGAGGAGCGAGTTTCGCAAAATGGATCGCACGGATCGAGAAATAATTGCGAGAAATAGAACATCAAACACACACAACAAAACTAGAAAGTGAAATGGAATACAAACAAACAAACAAACAAAAAAAAAAAAACAAGAAAAAATGGAAGAGGAAAAAAAAAAAAAACATCACTCTTTTTTTTTTTTTCGTGCCACGCTTTTGCCATTTCCTACTTACGAGGATTCTCAAAACTTAGAGCAAAAGTAATTTTAATTCCCCCCTTCAAAAAAAAAAAAAATGAAAAATAAGGAAAGTTAGAACTGTACGGAGAGCGAACGCGACGAGAAAAAAAAAAGCGAGAACTATAGCGAGAGGACACCCGAAACAACAATAAATAGGCTGCAAAACATTCAAAAAGAAAATGCAAAACACATAACAAAGCGATGCGAGTGAACCGAATGGAAAGCGCCCCAACTCGTACAGAGACGCTTAGGGAATAGTGAAGGCATACCAACGTGTGCATTTCTCTTAAAGTCTTGCAATGCCAGAAATGTTGTTTTTAATATCACCATCTACTTGATTTTCTTATTTAATTATTAATGATTGAAAGAAACAAAATCGCAAAAGAAAAAAAAGAAAATAAAATAAGAAGGAACGAGAAGAAGAACAACGAAAGAGCACCGAAAAAGCAACAACAACAAGGAACTTAAAAAGATCAATTTAAACAACAACAACAACGAAATAGTGTGGAAAAGAACGCGGAAGACGTGAGGACCCAAAAAGGGCGAAAAAAGAAAATAAAATAAAAAAAGAATAAAGACGATTTAGCACCACTTGCAGGTTTTAAAAAATAAAAAATGAGAAAAGGCTGCGGAAAACAAAGTAATTCCATACATTGATTAAAAAACTGAGAAAATTTTAAAAAAAGAAAGGAGAGAAAGAGAGAGAGAGAGAGAGAATGAAAAGGGTAAATGGATAATTGTATTTTATCTGAAATGCCTTTAGGAAGTGTGTGTATGGTATTGACTGTTTTAGTTCTTCGCTAATGACAATTGCTCTTTTTTTTTGTTCTTTTGGAGCTTCTACTGTTTGTGCGTGTTTTACTATTATACTTGCCTATAAACAGACAAAGAAACAACAACAAAAATAATTCCCTTTTTTTTTCATCTAATGTTGCATGTATTTATGATTCTCTTTCGCCGTTTTACTTTCGGCGTAGTTTTTTTGTTACTTGATTGGCGTTACCTCAACCATTATTTGAACGTCTGGAGTTTTTTTTTTTTTTTTTTGTTTCTTTGGGACATTTTTTTTTTTTTTATGTATGTTTATATTGCATATACGAGCTTGAAAGTAAACGAAGAATGCGCGCATAAAAGAAAAAGAAAAGAAAAAAGAAAAGTAGCGAAAGATTGCTTTGCGTGTTTTAACGAACATTCGAGGCAATGTAAGACGACTCGTCGTATTTTTGTTTTTTCTTTTCACCTCCTCCCTTTCTTTTTTTCTGTCCCCTCAAAGAAAAACAAAAAAAGAGAGAGAGAGGAATGAGTAATTCGAAGTTTCAATTTTGAGCAGCGATACACAACGAAAATCATAAAAAGGACGATATATATATATATATATATATATATATATATATATATATATATATATATATGAACATATATGTAATGGAGAAAATATAGACATGCAATTAGTAGAAGCGTTCTTTTTTTGGTTTGTTTGTTTGCTCTCGAGGGCAAATAAAACGCACAAAAACAACAACAGCAAAAAGAAAATCATAAAAGACAAAGAAGCACAAATAGATGATGTAAATCTTCTTGTGCTCCGTCATCAATGCCAAAGATTTTATTCACCAAGTCGACTGTTTTGTTTGTTTTTTTCTTTTTAGACGGATTTACTGTTCTGCTCTCTTCTCTTATTTAACTCATCTTCCGAATGTTTTTTTTTTCTTCTTTTTTTGGAGGGGATGGGATTTCATTTTACATTTACTCAAAACAAAAAAGAGAAAAATGGGAAGCACTTCTGCGCTTCAACGAAAGACTGAAATTAATCCATTCTTTGATTTGCGTGTGCATGTTTTTTTTTTTTCTTATTGTTTTTTTTTCTTTGTTTATTTTGTTTCTTTTGCATTTTTATTTTTGTGTACTCTTACGGACTTCAAGGCGCGAACAAAAGTGAGTGAAGGAGTGCGAGAAGTTGAAAGAGAAAGAGAGCTGTTTGACGATAACACGTGTTGTGTGGCCCATTTCCGGCGCACACCCCAACAAAGACAAGAAACGTTTCAAAAACGACAACAAAAAAGAAGAAGTAATGAGTAAAATGAGGACAGAAAAAGAAAAAAAATGAAGATTTACATTAAGAGGAAAGAGAAAATATATGAATACACTTTCTTCAAAGAAAAAAAAAAAACAATAATAATAATAATAAAAACGGTGTCGATGAAGATATTTGTGTATTATTATTATTATTATTTTCCATTTTTTTTTTTCGTTCGTTCTTTGAATGTGCAATTGAAAAGGAAGAAACACGTGCAAAATAAAACGGCTCTCCCGTTCAACACCGTTATGAATCAACGAAATGAATTCCCTTTTTCCCTTTCGATGGGCGTTTTGTCCACCAAACCATTTTCACCAAACACACGCACACAAACAGACAAGACGAAAAAGGTAATGAAAACAAAAAAAGAAAAAAAGAAAAAATGAATTAATCGCAAAAACGAACAAACAAAAAGAAATGTACAGACAACTGTCCGTATTACAATCTCCGTTTCCTTTCCGTGTTATTATCTTTCTCTCTCACAATTACTTTTATTTCTCCCATGTTTTATTTTTGTTTTTTTTCCTTCTTGGTGTTTCGAACCTTTTTTTTTCTTCTATTGACCCTTTTTTTTTTCATTGTTTTTTTTTCTTTACATGCTGTTTGAATTAGTTTCATTACCTCTTCACAGCAAAGAACGTCTTATGTTTTCTATTGCAGGGTATGTATTTTTTCTTTTTGATTACCCAAAGCGTTCTTCATTTTTTTTTTCTTTTTGTGCGTATTTTTGTTTTTCCATTGACTTTTATTGACGCTCAATTTTTTCTGTTTTCTTCTTTCGTTTTTTTTTTTTTTTTTGCATTGCCTCTATTGCGCTTTTCTTGTTTGTTGATTTCTTAAACTTTTTGTTTTTACTTTTAGTGTGTTTTTTTTTTTCTTTTCTTTTTGGTATTGGGGTTTCTTTTTCATATTGGTGTGATTTTTATGATCCCATTTCTCCTTTCTCCCATTCTGTTTCTGCTGACACGAAATCTGCTGAGGTGGGAACAACGAGAAGACACACAACGGAACACAAACAAAAAACTATTCTTCCTTTGTTTTAATTACAAAAAAAAAAAAACAAGAAAAAAAAATGTTTTTTTTTTTTTTTTATTGTTGTTCTTGTTTTTATTTTTAATCTTTTTATTTTTCAACTTTCATTCGCCCCCTCACACATTCCCTCTGTGGTTTTTGGGGTTTGGGAGAAACGCGGACAACAAACAGTCAACGGAATTTGCCCTCTCCACAAATCTCACCTCCGATTGTGTGTGTGTTTTGTTTTACTGAGAGTATGTGTGCGTCTCACTGGTTTTTTTTTTTTTCATTATTATTATTTATTTATTTATTTATTTTTATTTAAAAGAAATTCTTTTTGTTTTTGCGCTTTTGGCTCGACGCAGCATTGAACGGTAATGAAAAAAAAAAAAAAAATTTGGATTTGTGAATGACAAAACAAAAGAAATAAAAATAATTTTTTTTTTGTTCTTTCAGGGAGACAGATATGACGCCATACTTAACAGGTGATTATTTGAATGTGAAGGAAAATATTTGTTTCCACAAAAACAAAAAAAGAAAGAAAAAAGAGGAAAAAAAAAAGAAAAAATCATGCAACGAATTAAAGTAAAGAAAAAAAAAAATAAATAAAGTAAAAAAAAAAAAGAAAAGAAAAAAAGTACTACTTTTTTTCCGGAAAAAAGAAAAGTTGTGAAAATTAAGCGAAATTTTATTGTTATTACTATTTAAAGAAAAAAGATGTTTATTTTTCCACCCCCCCCTTTTTTTTTTACTTTTTACTCTGTTTTTTGTCGCGCTTGACAGCGTGATTGACATTGACGTTTTCTCTCGCAACCCTTTTGTGTATGTAATTAAATAAACGAACAAGAAATCTTTATATATATATATATATATATATATATATATATTTCTCTTTTATGTTTCAGATTAATTCTGTTTGAAGGAAATAATTGTATGAAAGACTCAAGGAAATGTTCATTGAATTAAGTTTCACATGCAAAAAAAAAAAGGGAGGAAGAAGATGCGCTTACAGAAACCAAAACCAAAAAAAAAAAGAAGAAAGGAACATAAAATATGAGACGAATTCGAAAATAAGAAAAGATTTTTTTTCTCTTTTTTTTTTTTTTGCTTAAAAAAAAAAATAATAACAACGAAAGGATAGGCGTATCACATTGGATGCCTTTAATGTAGATATTTTTCAAAGAACTCAAAGAATAAAGTGTGAAAGTAAACTGAACGATGCAATGACATCATATTTCAACGATTTTTGAGTACAGTGTACTTTTCATGCATAGCGCATCGTAAAGCTCTTTTCCCTCTTTTTTTTTCTTTGCTGTTGCCATTCTTTTGTTTTTCTGTTTTTCTTTATGGAGTTGCAACAGTTTTTACATTTGAGGTATCAAACAAATAGAGGCAAAAAGTAACACACGTGGGTGCGCGTTTCAAAAAATAAACTCATAGTTGCGCGTTTGCGTCGTTTTATCTTTCTTTGTTGTTCTTCTTTTTTTTCTGTTCAATTCTTTACTTTTGGTTTTTTTATTATATATTTTTGCCTCCTTAAGCAGAAATTACTTCGATTTTTCATTACTGAAACTTCTTGACTTCTATCTTTTTTTTTTTTTTCCTTTTCTCTGCCAATTGAAGTAGATGCTCGAATCACGATGTTTTACAGGATTAAATGATTTACTCATTCCTTTTGCTTTCCAGAAGGAGATGAGCTCATTGGTTTTATGACTGACTTTGATGTCTTTTTTTTTTTGTTATTCATGTTTTTTTTCTTCTTTTTTTTGTTATTGTATGGGATTTTTACTTCTGTAGATTCTCTTTTTTTTCATATATATATATATATATCCCTTTTTCATACCCACGTGAGTAGTGTTGAGCGATTTGCTCTCCGAGGAATGATGAAAGCAAAGAAAAAAAAAAAGTGAATCCTAAAAACCGAAGAAAAGGCAACCGAAAGGGAAATTCGAAAAAAAAAAAAAGTGACTACCTTCAATCATTCTTTTTCATGTTTATTATGAGGATGTTTGCCTTTTTCTATGTTTCTTTTTTCTTATCTTTCGTCTACTTTTTTGTGATTTTTATGTGTTTTATTTTATGTTGCCATGCCAATCGTGTTTACTGATTTTTCTTTTTTTCCCGTCTCTTCGTATTACGTTGTTTTTGTTGTTTTGTTTCTTTGTTTAATGTTTTTTTTTTTTTGTTTCTGTTTTACAAAATTTGTTGAAGGAGGCAAAGAAAAAAAAAAAAAACAAGCGAGTTTGTTGATAAAGTTGCATACACTCAAAAGTAAACAGCAATAAAAATAAAATGGACGCTGCGGAAAAGAATTTATTACTATAACTTCTAATTCTTACAGTAATGTAATCTGAGAAGCAAAGAATGAAAAGCTGAACATCTTTTACCTCTCCTCATCTAACAAGGAGGAAAAAGAGCAATGCGGGGTGCGAGATTTTTTTGTTTTTTGTTTTATGGATTTATCCGAATACTTCTCTTTACACCTTTTTTTTTTTTGGACGTTGTCGATACTTTTGTGTTTTGTTAAAAACTTTTAAGTATGCTATTTATGTATGCCCTTCATATTCTACACTCGGACTTTTCTTTTTTCTTTTTGGTGTTTGACTGTTTTATGGTTGTTACTTTTTGATGATTGTACCTCTTTTTTCGACAGTTTGTCTTGTGTTCCTTTTTTTTTCTGTTTTATCTTTTTTTAAGCTCTTGTTGTTGATGATGCTTTTTTTTTTCTTTGCTTTATATACCTTTTATTGTTATTATTGTTGCTCATAGGGGGTGACCGTTTGATGTCTTTTTTTCTACTTGATTGTCTACCGGCACTCGTTGTGCATCTACTTCTTATATATACGTGTAAAAATAACCTGACCTCTTTTTTTTTGTATATCATTATATATATTTTGATATAATCATCAACAACAACAAAGAGATTCTTGTGAGTTTTAATAAGAATTATATACCTAAAAAGACGCATTATTACTTGTACATTTATTCATATATACATATATTTATTTATGTTTGTATATGTGTATCTGTGTACGAATATATTAATGTTTACCTTTTATTGCTTTATACACTGAATTGTTCAAAAGAACAGTTGTTCTTTGGCGCTTAAGCACAAAGTATTGAATAAGTGTATATATATGCCTTTTTCACCATTTTTTCAACAACAATTTTTTTTGTTTTTTTGCCATGTTGTGCTACTCTTACAAATTTTTTATTTATTTATATATTTGTTTTTATTTGACATTACGATAAAAATTTCTTTTCTTTTCTTCGATTTTTATTGCTCTTTTTTTTTTTTTGTTGTTGTTGTTGAAGAAAGTGTAGGATTTTTTTTTTTCATTTCGTTCATTTTCATTCTTCTTGCGTTATATACATATATTTATTTACATACATATTGTAAACAAAGCAGAAGGCGGAAAGGAGGGTGAAACAAACAAAAAAAAAAAATAAGGAGTGGAAATTGGAACGTAGCAAATTTTGGTATACACAAGGAGTGACTCTTAGGGATTTCGTATGTCTTCGTTGGCTTCAGCACAGCCTAGACTAAAAACGGTCAGTGGAAGGTCATGCGCGGTTAACCCGCCATTCACATTGGAGCGTCTCATCACGGCGGCCGTGGATGAACTGCAAGTGGATCGGACAACACTGAAATTGTACCTAAAAGGACGTTTGCTGTGCGCTGCCGCATCTCTGCCGTCGGATGACTCTACAACGGCGAAAGATGAGATAGACGTTCCCGATAACGCTGTTATTCTGGTTGTCGGGAAACCAATGAAGGCGGTGGAGAAAAGAGAAGCCAAACGATCCCTGGTATCTGCTGCCACAAAGGAGGTAGTCGCCGACTCGCCCAAAGCGGTGAATATTGCTTCGCAAAAGACTTCAGAGGTACGAACAGCTCCTTTTAAATCTGAATTTGACGATGATGAATCGTGTCTGCGCATTTATACTGGTTTCAAACGAAAAGGACTTTACTTTTATATGCGAAGTTGTGTCTTTTTGCATGGCTGGCATGGGCTGCACGAATTGGTGCGGCGACGTGATCCGAATGTTTTTCGCATCTTTCGTCATTTTCCGACTGTGGTGAGTATTGTGGAGTATGTGGACCGATGCCCCGCTCGTCTAAAGGAGGTTTTGATATCTATCAAGGAAGACGACCCGTGGCTTTTCCGATGGATTGAGAATAACGCCGAATTTTTCCTTGACGTCATCAATACACCCCCATCAGGAAAAGACGAGTCGTCACCGAAATGGTTTATTCGTCAAGCAAAAGAGGCGTACACCAGTCAGACTTCTCTCGTTGGCCCCACTGCTGTCCAGTCCAATGCAAGGTCGAGTAGAGACTCCACACGTTGTCTCTCAAAGAGCTTAACGTCTCTTTCACATGAAGGTGGAAACGCCTCGATATCCTCAAGCAAGAAGGGAAATGAGCGTAGGCTTCAAAAAACGAGTGCACCCTCTTCGTTAGAATCGGATGAAGGGAACCCTGCCGGGAGTAAAGATGTATGGAAACGGATGCATCGCGAGAATCCTCTCTACACGGAGGTCGCACATGAGGATACATTGCGTCGAGTTGCCATGAAGAAATGGAACGCCACCGCTGAATCGGAGAAGCACCCCATCCTAGAAGAGACAGTAACCCAATTGCGTCAAACTACTAGTGTATTTCTCCAAACCATATCCCGTTTTCTCTTCCTGGATACTGAAAAGATTTCTATGTTGAATGTTTTTGTCCAAGTAGCGAAGAATAGTTTTGAGGAAATGGAGTCCTGGCTCGTTCAACAAGAGTGTATCAATGCGGCTTTTGAGACATCGCTTGGGCGACAACTGTTTGAGTTTGCTGCGGAACGCATCGCCACACCAACAGATAGTTCCTTACCCCCAAACGATCCCACGTTGCGGTGGATCACCCTCGATGGACCCTCTACACTGGCGAAGGAACTTCAAGAGTATAGTCTACGCGAGACGTGTACGCTTGTCATGTACAGTACGCTTTCCCCTCCCCGTGCCTTTGCCTATGTAGTCAAGGGGTATGGCATCGGCGTGGCCCCCATCCTCCTCGATGAGACGGCGGATCAGGAGATGCACGACCTCCGACGCGTTTGTGCGGTGCTGGCGCGTCCCCCCACCGCGCGCAAGGCCCACACGTTACGGAAAACCCTTCAACAGCCGTGGGCCACGCTGATGACGCGCCTCTATGCGCGGCTGATTACCCCGCTCGAGGCGATGCTCCCGCCGCCGGCACGCAAGGCGAGCGACCACCCCGCGTCGGTGCAGCAGCTCTGCTTCATCAGCCCGTGGGCGGCGCCGGCGCTCGGCGTCCCCTTCCACGCCCTCCGCCAGCCGCTGAGCGGGCGGCCGTGCGCGCTGCAGTGGGCGCCGTTCGTCGCGAGCCGCGCGTGGCACCTCCTCGTCGCGCGCGCCGTGCCGTGGTCGAGCCCCGCCGTGTCGTCGCCGGCCGTCACGCGCGTCGCGCTGCCCGTCGCCGCGTGGCCGGCGGACCGCCGCGAGTCGACGGCACCGAATCCGACCGCCGGCGCCGTCCAGACGACGTCCGTCCACACTGTCGGCGACGGCCGCCGGCGGCTGCGGCGCGTGCCGTGGGACGACGTGCCGCTCCCCGCGTGGCTCCGCGGCGCCCTCCGGGGGGCACACATGGCGCTGCCGGCGACAAAAAATACCGCCGGCGGCGCGACGGAAACGGCCGGCGGTCGGACCGCGCTGCTCATCCACGAGGCGTCGGGGGGGGCGGGGGGGGCGGGGGGGGCGGCGTGCCACGGACCGGCGGACCTCTTTGTGTCGGACGTCTTTGGGCGCGCGAGTGGCGTCGGGGTGCACCGCGCCGCGCTCATTCCCCTCTTTCACGTCGCCGGACGGCCGCTGGCGGATTGGACGCACACCTTCTTCCGCGGGCTCGTCGCGACGGGGGACATGACGGCGGCCAAAGCCTTTCGTCTCGCGCTTCTCACGTCGTGGAAAGGGGAGTGCAAGGAGGAGCCGTGGCGCTCCGCGAGTCTCGCGCTCTTCAACTACGGCGGTCCAATGCGGACGTTGAGCACCTTGCACGGCCGACAGCTGAGGCAGTGGCAGTCCAAGGCGGGACGACCATCCTCCGCGGCCCAAGAAACACGTAACGGGACACAAGCAAAGGTACGAACGCCATACCGCGAGACACCGGAGGGGCGATACATTGAGGCGCACGCCATTGACGCCATTTATGAGGTCCTACTGCAAGACTTGACTGCGCAACAACCCATCGGGGAGGTAGCCATACTCGACAGCCTCATTCACTCTCTCGAGACGAACCGAACGAAGTTGGAGGGCTTTGTGGAGGCACGGCAGAAGGCGGCGCGTGGGAATGGACCAGCCGCGCCTCCTGTGGCTACAAAAAAGGAAATTGGAACACATCACACCCCATCAAATGGAATGGCAGCGGGCGGTCAGAGAGAGAGAGGGTCCGTCTCCAAATTTGTTTCAGCAAAGCGAAATATGGTGCATCTTGGTAATTGCACAGCGCCGGAGAAACAATCATCGAAAGGAGGGCTTCAAGAAAATACTCGAGACTCTTGCAATAATCCCAAGTAGGAAGCGCGTACACACACACAAGCACACGGGCAAACGTGTATATAATTGTATTTATACATTTACATATATACTGAAAGTTTTCTATGAAGGGAAATCGCATCGTCTCTTTTTTTTTTTTTTTTTGTTGACGAAAAAAAAAAAAAAGGTTACTTGTGTTTTCTTTTCTGATTGATGAAAAGTTTTTTACTGTGGTGTACGGAATCCCTCTATACTCTCCTCATTGTTCTGATTTTTTTCTTTTTCTTTCCTTCTTGGAAGAAATCGCTGTTCTTTGTTATAGTGTTTTGATGATGCGGGTAATGTGATATTCATTGTGTTTGTGTCGAGTCTGATACTTTGTTTGGCTGGTTACTTGAAGGCAATATATATATATATATATAACAAGATTGTGCATATAGATTTTTTAAAAAATTATTTATTGAAAAGTTTATATTTACCTTTAAGAACAAAAAAAAAAAGAAGAAGAAGAAAACGTAGCAAAACAAGTTTTCATAACATGGCAAGCAGAAACATGTATTTTTAGAGCGCAATTTATTATTATTATTATTATTTTCTTTTTGAGGAGGAAGAAAAAAAAAATAAAAGAGGAAACGAAGGCATAAAATTTAAATTGAAAGAGAAAAAAAACAAACAAAAGAAAAGAATGCGCTTAAAGTGAGTCGCTTTGTCGCTGTACTTTTTTATTTTTATTTTTCTTTCTCTTTTTTCAAGTTTATTTTTATCTGCGTTTTTCTTTCTTTGTGTGCGTGTGTGTTTTAAACGACGATAAGATGAAACCAACGACACGGAGAACACGCAATGGACAAAAAAAAAAAAGAATCTGAAAAAGAGGGGAAATTGCGAAAGAAAAATGGTGTGATTTGATGTTTTTTCTGTAACAATAACTTGACAAGATGCAATTTTTTTTTCCTCGTTTTTCAGTTCTTTTCTTTTCGTTTTGAAATCGGTAGGAGAGAGTGTTCATTTTTATTTTTCTACATTTAGGAGAAATTGAGAAGAAGAATACGCTATATGTATGGGTTTCTTTGCTCTGTCTTTATATTTGCGTGAAGTGTATGGGATTTTTTTTTTTGTCATAGTGTGTATTTTGTTGCGTTTGTGGTGGTCTGTGTCGCTTTTTATTTTTATTTATTATTCCTCATTCATATTCTCATTTGTGTTTTTTTGATTCCATTACTTTTTTTTTTTTGATTGTTTGATTTTGTTCCCTGCCGGTCTCACCGCTCCACTTTTCTTCTCGTCCCAACACTTTGTTTGATTTGTTTTTCCCCTTTTTGTTTACTATTGCTGTACAAGAGGTGGAATTGCGCGATCTTTTGTTAATCTTTTTTTTTGTTTTTGTTATACTTGTTGCGGACCTTTTACAGTTGGATTTAAAATTTATGTTTCCATATTTCTTTCTATTATTGCTATTTTTCACTTTAAAACTAAAGGAATAGTTTTTTTTTTTTACCTTTCTTTTGTTTTTTGTGGCTCTTGTTTCAGGTTTCCATCTTGCCCGAGCGGAGACCAAACAAGTTCTCCACCTCCCCCCCTCCCCCCCTACTCCCTATAAAAGAAAAGAAAAAAAAACAAGAAAAGCGGGGTATTAAATCAAAAGAAAAGGAAAGTCCAAAGAGAAGGAGTCCGCGTCATGAGTGTGCGTCACTTGGGCGGTGTCCTCCGCTGGGTGGTGATCGAGTCCCTCGAGGACCGTCTGCAGGCGATGGAGGAGGAGTTGCGCTGCGTGGAGCCGCTTGGGGCGCCCGTGTCGAAGGCATCCCGCGGCCCGCCGGAGTCCCCCCTGCTGCGCCGCCGCCTGCACGAGCTGAATGAGCTGAGCGCGACGATTCTCCGCGAGCTGGAGGTGTGCCGCCGGGGCGGGGCGGAGGCGCACCGATTGGGTGTGCTCGAGCGGGACCTCTGCCGCGCCGTCGACCTCCGCGCGTGCGTGACGGCGCGCCTCCAATCCGCCCAATCCGCCCAATCCGCCCAATCCGCCCAATCCGCCCAATCCGCCCAATCCGCCCTATCCGCCCAATTCATCCAAACCGCCCAAACCGCCCAATTCGAAACGGAGGCGGCCGACGAGCGCCCCCCCCGCCCCCGGGAGACGGTGCGACCTGCCACCGCCGGCGCGACGGGGCGTCGGGCGGAAACGTCGTCCTCGGCGTTATTTCGGGTGTACGGCGTTGGGGTTGCGCCGTCCGGCGTGGGCCGGCGGCGCGCGGTTTCCCGGCGGGAGGGAACGGCCCCCGCCGCCCGTCCGCCGCTTCGGCGCGCGAGTCACGGGCACCGGGAGGGGAGCGAGGCGGCCGCCGTGGCCCTCGACGCCGCCATCGCCGCCGCCGCGCTCTCCTCGTCGACGACGACGCCGTCCACCCCGCGCCGGCGCGGCAGTGCGCCGTTGGCGGAGGGCGCGTGGAGCACACGCCGGCGCCGGGAGTGTTGCGCCGCGCCGCCGACGCCCGACGCGCGCTTTGTGCAGTCGCGCCGCGAGTGGGGGAATCGCTGCGTGCAGGAGCGGCGGTATGACGAGGCGGTGCGGGCGTACAGCGAGGCGATGGAGCGCGACCCGATGAATGACACCATTCGGTGCAACCGCGCCGCGGCGTATCTTTTGCTCAATCAATACGCCCTCGCGCTGATGGACTGTGAGTGCGTCCTCCGCCGGGCGCCGTCGAATCTGATGGCGCACTGGCGGGCGGCAAAGGCGCTGCTGTACACAAACCGCGTGTCCGACGCGAAGCGGCACTATCGTGTGGCGCAGGAACTCTGCCTGGACCCGGTCGATTCGCGTCAGCTCGCCGACGAGGCCCGCGCGGCGCAATCGTTGGAGACGTACTACGCGGACATGCGGGAGAGGCGGTGGGCGAACGCGGCGCAGTGCGCGGCGCATTTGCTGCGTGTCTTTGGAAGCAGTGGGGCGACCGCCTTGCCGTGGCGCTGCCGGCGGATTGAGGCGCTTCTCCACCTGGACGCCCCGCAGGCCCTCAGGGAGACGGTGCGGCTGCGCGAGGCGCACTCATCACACGCGGAGATTCTCTTTTTGCACGCCAAGTGCCTCTTCTTCACCGCGCACGACGTGGACTCGACGGCGTCGGCGCGGCGCCTCGTTCGGGCGGCGATTGTGCAACGGGCGAATGTGGGCGACGCGGAGGACAGCCGCTACGCACATTTGGAGCGCACCATCGCGGGCTTTGAGCGGCATCGCGATCGCGGCAATGCGGCGTACAGCAACGGGGAATGGTCCGAGGCGTATGTGGCGTACACGCGTTGCCTCGCCATCGACCCGCTCAACCGCGCCCTCGCGGCAGTCACGTATTGCAATCGCGCCGCCGTTTGCATGCAGTGCGACCGTTGGCCCGACGCCCTCGCCGACGTGCAGCGTTCTATTCAAATCAACAATAGTAACCCAAAGGCCCACACCAGGCGCGCGCGTATTTACGTGCACCTGGCAGAACGGAAAGGGGGCATAAAGGGCATAGAATACCTCGACCTCGCCGTAAATGACCTCAACCGGGCGGTGGAACTCGCGCCAACGGAGGAACACAGACGGCAACTCGCGGAAGTGATGGGACTCCTCGAGGCACGACGCGGGGAGAAGATGGGATCACGTGCAGAGAATGACACCGAGTTCCGCCGCCCCAACACTTCCCCCTCCTCTACACGGGTGCAATACCTGCGCATACTCGGACTGGTCGGCGAGATGGAGCCGGCGGCGCAGTCCATTGCAAAGGCATACCGCGAGGCGGCGCTGCGGTGGCACCCCGATAAATGGGCAGGCGCCGGCGACGATGAGCGGCAGGTGGCGGAACAAAGGTTTAAGGAAATTAACATGGCATACCAGTCACTTAGGGAGGCCATGAAAATATCCTAGAAAGTTGGGATTCTCACTAACACATTATTTATATATATATATATATAGAGAGAGAGAGAGAGAGAGAAATATTTATAGAATGAACGAGAAACTGACTGCCACAGAGAGACAAAGTGTATCCATGGAAAGATGATTAATATTAGTATTCCTATTATTGCAACTGTTCTTACTACTACGATTATTATTACTATATATATATATATATTTTTTTTTTCGAGGGATTTTTTTTTTGTCGTTGTTTTCGTTGTCACTCTGTGTGTATGGGGATGTTTACTTTTTCATTTCTCTCATTTCTGTTTAGAGAGAGAGTGATGCGAAGGTGAAGACTTACAACGAAGGCAAAGAAAGAGAAATTAAAAAGAAAAGTTATGTTCTATTACTTTTTTTTTCTCTTTTTACTTTTTTATATCTTGACTCGTTGTTGTAAGTATAATTTTTTACCCCTCACCATTTTTTATTCTCTTGTTCGTTGTTGTTTTACTATTCTCCCCTTTCTCTTTTGTATCTCTTACTTTGTTGTCGTTGCTGGTCATCATTTTTTACCGGAACGAACAGGAGGATGGACTAAAGAGTCCATGGTCTCTATTATACCACGAAGTTACCTTCTTTAATTCGAACTGTCGTCGCTATTCATTTTTTTTTTGTTCCTATGTGTGTGTCTGTTTGTGTTTCGTTTTCTGTTGTTGTTGTTGTTGCTGTTTGTGTCGTTATCTGTTCTTATTAGTATTATTTTGCTTAGTACTATACAGTTTGGTGTTGTACCAATCTTCCATTATTCGTTCTACTTTTTTTTGTTTTATAATTGTTACTTTTACTCTTCTTGGCATGATTATGGCACCATGCCTCATTTTATTGTGTGCTTTGCGCATTAAAATATCAATATTGGAAAACAGACCATATTGTTTTTTCCCCCTTTTTTTTTTTATACTAAAGTAGTGGGGGAGGCCCAAGAAAAGTATTTACATAACAAAGGGAGAAAACCTTAAAATCATTCAAAGAAACGTTTCCAAAGAAAACAACAACAACAACAAAATTTATATATATATAACTCCCCCCCCCCTTTCTTCCCTCTGAAAGAAAAAAAAAAAGAAAGTTTAAATATTTTTTTTTTCACTTTTCTTTCACCCCTTGTATTTTAAAAGGTGTACATTTGCATAGGGAAGACGCGAAGAAGATAAAACCTAAGAGGCGGGGGGTGTGAATTCGAAAGTGGCACAAAATCGGGAAAAACATTGAAGAAGCCTCCAGGAAGTGGCAGAAAAGGCGAATATATATATATATATATATATATATATATATTTATTTATTTATTTATTTATTTATTTAGAAAATAGTAAAGGAGAAGAGTCATCCTCTTCTTCAAACACGTAGAAGCCTTCTTTTTATTATTTTATTTGTCGTGTAGTATCGCTGGTACTCCTGTGGTTAGTATTTTTATTATTATCCCTCCCTCCCCTTCTCAGGGTAAAGCAACAACCACCAAAACAATAAAGAGACCACGCACGCACCACATGGGCTCTTCCGCAATAAAGGAAAAGTCAAGCTCACGGTTTGGAGCGGGGAAGTTCACGCAGTCCGCGGAATCCACGAGATTACCGTCTTTATTGCCAGGCATCCCGCTCTCGGCGATGGAGGTCTCGTTAGGTAAACCAATAGTAAAGAAATCCGTGTTGATGCCGTCATCCAT
The DNA here is from genome assembly GCA_030849715.1 of Trypanosoma mega. Classification (NCBI taxonomy): domain Eukaryota; phylum Euglenozoa; class Kinetoplastea; order Trypanosomatida; family Trypanosomatidae; genus Trypanosoma; species Trypanosoma mega. Next base: position 123,165 of record JASANV010001581.1, on the reverse strand, counting down.
GAAGCTCGGCGGTGCCGCGGCGCATGGGATGGACGCAAACACCACAAAAAGCGGCGCGGCGGATCGAGCGGCGTTTCCGCGCGTAACGCTAGCGGAGGAAAAGGAGCGTTCCTCCGCGACGGATCAACACAAACCGATGAGCTCCCATGTAAGGAACCGCAGCATCACGAACAGCAGTAAACACGACAGCACCAACATCAGCGATCTGGAGGATGAGGAGGATGTGGTGATTGTGAAACACATTCCGCACTCGAGTCGGTATTGGAATTCCCGAACAGACGCGTCGTCGATTCGGCACCGAACGCTCGGCTTCGAGACGAGCGCACGATCGAGCCCCGTTGCCAACGCCACCCTCGCCGAGGAACGCGAGGAGGAACCCGAAAAGGAACGCGAGGTGGTGACGGAAAGGCTAACGAGGCGGCACGTGGCGAGTATGCGAGGGAGTAAAGTACGGGAAGCGAATCCGACGGCGAAATTTCTCTCTATTCAACGTTGGCTGGCTGCCGTGGATGACTCGGATATACAGCGCGGGTTGCGCAAGAGGTGATTCTCCTCCCTCTTGGAATGTTGGAAATCGCTGTCCTTTACACTCACACACACACAAACCTCACTTAGTTCTCTCTCCCTCTCTTGGATCATCGTTCTCTTATTGGCTGGTGTTGGCGTTGGCGTTTGTTTCTTATTGTACTATGTTTGTTTTTTCTATATATAAATTTATATTTACATTTACGTATATATAAATTTGTATAAGTACATATACATATATGTATATATATATATATATATATATATATTTATATATTTATATATGCTTTTATATATACCTTTATATATATAAATATATATATATATATATATATATATGTTTTCTTCTGTTTTTTTGTTTGTTTTTTTGTTTTTTATTACCTTTTTTTTTTTTTTTGAACATGCTTATGTGTTTTCATTTTTTGTGTGGGAAGAAAATTTTTTTTGCTGTTGTTGTTCTTGTTTACCTTTATTTTCGAGAATACTCTCAAGGCCATCTTTAAGATTTGTAAAGTAAGAGGCAAGGAATTAATAAGGAGGAAACCGCTCGTTCATCGATCTCATGAAGTGAAAATAATATCTTTATACAATGATGGCGGAATCTAATTTCTGAATATTACCGATGGAGCGAAAAATAGGAGCGAAACGAAGAAAAAAAAAGAAAAGTGAAAAGCTGTCAAGCAATAGGACTACGTGGAATACATCAAACGACCGTGAAAACGAGTATCTATAACCCACTTTTTTTTTTTGTTGTTTCTTTTTTCACCTCTTACCTATGATGAACGTTCATTTAAAAGCTGTGGTACCTTTTTTTTTCATCCTTTTTCACCCTTTTTGATTTTTTTTTTTTTTTGTATTCTCACACAGTATGTGATGTATTTGGCACTTATTTTGCGCTTTTTTATTTGTTGTATAAATGACCTATTGTTTTTTTTTTTTTTTATGTATTTGGCTTTTTATGTGATTTCCTTTTTTTTTTTGGACACACTTTCGGTACCTTTTTTTTGTAAAAAAAAAAAAACTTATTGCCAAAAAAGAAAAAGTACAATTTTAACTTCCTTCCCTACCGTTGCCCAAATTTATTATTATTATTGCTGCGTGATCCCTTTTCCTTTTTGTTAAATTTCCTGCCCTAATGTTTTTTTTTTTTTTTGTATGAAATGAACGCCAATGTTGAACTAAGTTTAGAGAGAAGAATGATGGTTTTGACACCTCAAGGGATGTAAGAAAAAAAGAAAAATAATAATAATGAGAGACGATTTGAGAACAAAAACCTTTTTGTCTCCCCATTGTTTGTTGAGGCGAGAACACAATACGAATTGTGAAACTTGGTGATTTATAATTTGTGAGTCTTTCTTTTTTCTTTCTTGCAGTTAGTGCTTTTTTTTTTGTAAGTTATATGTTCATCACATCTGGTGTGTGTGTGTGTACGTGTGTGTTCATTCCTCACTTTTTATCCTTTTTTTGGTGTGTGCGTTGTCTTCACAGAGGACTACTATTTCCTAATGCTCTTAATTGTGCTCGCTTTCTCGTTCTTTTTTTTCTTTTTTTTTCTTTTTTGTGGGATTATACCGTCTCAAAGAGGTAAAAAAGGAAATTGGAAAAAATAAAAACAAAGTTTTTTTAGTAATACAGAAAGGAAAGGCCAAAAGAGAATAACAATCGTGGGAGATCATTTTACGCTGGAAAATCTTCTAACCGAATTCCTACAAAAAAAAAAAATCCACTCCAAATAGACGTTTCATTTCATTTTTATTTATTTATTTTTATAATACACGCACTCTCTACACTGTGCTATGTCCACGTTGGACAGCAGTCTGCCATGCTTTATAGACCATTACATTCTCCTTCTCGCGGTGCGTTTCAACGCCCCATTACACGTCAATGCGCTCCGTGTAGATGATATGTGCGATGCGGAGGCGGCCGTGGCGTGGGAGCGCGTGTCGCAATGCGTGCGGGACACCCTTTCCCGCCCCTTCACACCCGATGAGGCGCGTCAACTCCGCCATGTGGATGTGCGCCACTTCACCGCCGCCGTCTGCCGCGCACGCGCACTGCACTTTAGCTTGCAACAGCAACAACAGGAGACAGACGCCACGCGACGAGAAGAGACGGGAAAAGGGGAAAAGACGCGCCGCGCAAAAGGCCCCTCCACGTTTGATGTCACGAGGGAATCGCTGCGCAGCGTGGTCGAGCGCATCCACGCCGCCGCCCGCGCGCGGCTTCCAACCACCATTCCGAACCCCCAAAACAACGAAAGCGACGAAAGCGACGAAGGCGATGGGGAGGAAGTGGCGGTGGTGGAGTTTCCGCTCCGCAGCGCGGCGGAGGTGGAGCGGGACATGGCGGTGGCTCAGGCACGCGACGCGCTGCTCACTCGCATCCAGTCCATGCAAGCGGCCTTCTTTGAGGAGCACAGGCGCTGGGTCGATGTTCCAATGGATTGGGACAAACCACAGGTGGAGAAACCTCGAGAGGATGTGGTGGAGGCGTTGCGGCGCAGTGTGTGCGTGAGCCGACCGCCGCGGCCGTCGCAAATGCGGGAGGAGGACTACACCACAGCGTGCGCACCTATTGGGGATGCGAGCAGTGATTTGGAGGCGGCGTTTATGGAAAAGATAAAGTCAGCTGGTCATCCCGCGGGACAGCAGAGTAGTCCAAGTAAGCAACACGAAGAGAGAGGACAACAACAACAACAACAACAGCAACCGCAACGTTCTCAGGAGCAAACTGTAGAGTTGTTAACACAAAATAGGGATCGAACAAATCGTTGGACTATTGTCGAGTACGATGGGGAGGAAAGCGATGATAGTGATGTCATGGATTAAACGAATACAGAACTTTTTTATTTTATTTTTTTCGTTGTTGTTTTGTATTCAGGTTTTTTTTTTTTTTGTGTGTGTTATCTTCGTCATTCTCGTGGAGGTTTTTCTTTCTCTCTCTCCTCCTTCTTTATGAATAGCAGCTTTCATCGCAACCACAATTATCAACATTATTGCTTTCCTTCTCCTTGTTTGGTTCAGTGCCTCTTCCTTTTTTCCACAAAGCGGAAGACAACAACAACTCGGAAATGAAAGTTTTTGTTATGTAAAAAAGAGGAAAATAAACCAAATTTTTTTTTTGTTTTGTGCCCTACCATCGGATTTTGAAAGATGAAAACGAAAAGGGATAGTAATATATATATATATATATATATATTAACAAAAAGAGTTGATAGAATCAATCCTTGTCAAAGAGTCATGCGTGTGAGTCTTATGCTTGCAGTCGTTTGACGTGACAGAGAAAGATGCCCTTACGACGAATACATCAACTTTAACTTGAACCTATTTTTATTTGTTTGTTTGCGTGCTTTCACTCTCAATGATGATGTTGTTGTCGTTCATTTTTTTTTCTTTTTTCCTTTTTTGTATTTGTGTGTCCTTTTGGTTGCGTGTATAATACCATGATGGTATTAAGAAACAACGTGACAAGGGCCTTTAGATTGGCAGCAAGTAATCTGAAGCGATCACAAAAAACAGCAACGAGTCGAATAAAGAAAAGTGAGAAGTAACTAAAATTGTTAAAAGGAGATATCAAAAGAAATCTATACCTACAAAGAAAAAAAAAAAGAGACGTCGATATGTCTCTAATAGATGCTCCCGTTGTGCGCTGTGTGCGTGGTGCCACGCATTTAAACCACGTTCCAGCAAAACCGCGACGTGCATTATTGGTGGCTATTCTTTTTTGCACGACAATTATGTTTGTTGAGGGCATTTGTGGTTTAATCGCAAACAGCCTTGCGATACTTAGCGATGCAGTGCATATGCTCGCTGATGTATTTGCGCTTTCCATTTCCCTGTTTGCGCTTCATGCCTTGTCTTGGGGCGCCACGGCCACCCACACGTATGGATGGCGCCGGGCGGAAGTGGTTGGTGCGCTTTGTTCCATTCTCACAACGTTGGCACTTGTGCTGTGGATTCTCCTTGGTGCCGCGGGTCGGACGGTGGAGCTGATTCAATGCGCGAGGGACACGGGGCGTATGCACTGTGAGGAGATTGACGCCAAACTCATGTTTAGCGTTGGCGTCTTTGGACTGCTTATGAATGTCGTGCTGGCGGTCGTGCTGCACGCGGGCGGAGGCCACGGACACAGCCACGGCGCGCTCTCCAGCATCCACACACACGAACACGCACACGCACACCAACAGGACCGTTGCCACAGTCATGCGGAGGAGCACGTGGAGCACGGCGCCGAGGTCACTGTGGAGGCGTGCGGATCGGACGACTCCTCGCTGCACTTTCACTGCGCCGATCACACCGAACTGCTGGTGCATCCGTGTCAGCCCTCCTTTGATCATGCGCACCAGCGAAAGCGTACACAAAGTGAATCACAGGGTAACATGAACCTGCGAGCGGCCATGCTTCATGTGTTTGGTGACTGTTTACAAGCGTTGGGAGTGGTTTTGGCGGCAGGTTTTATTTGGTTAGGGAATGTTTCAACGGGTGGTAACGCGAGCAGCGCTCATAGTTACTTTAACCTCGCGGATCCACTGCTATCTGTTCTCTTTGGTGTCATTACTGTTTACACAACATTAAATCTGTTAAAGGAAGTTGTGGCTATACTACTAGAGCAAGTTCCGCTGAGTGTGGACTACGGTTCCATCTCCGATGCCCTTACGAAGATCGAAAACGTGGAAGCTATTGATGATCTTCATATAACCTCCCTGGGGCCGGGTTTCGTTGTGTTGTCCACACACTTGCGCGTGCATGGGTGCACCGCTTTGGCGGACGTCAAGCGGATTGTGGATGAGGCGTCATGGCGGTGCAATCACCTCGGCATTGACCACGCTACAGTACAAGTCAATCTGAGCCCAGTAGATGAATAGGCAGATATATATATGGTATGCGTTTTTTTTTTCTCCTCCTGAAAAGAAGAAAAGAGTGAAATCTCAATGAATGCTGAAGTGGGCTGTTTTATATTATTTTACTCTCAGTGTTGTTTTTGTAGTTGTATGCGTTCAGTGCAAAATAAATAAATAATTCTTTAAGTTGAGCTTTCTCTTTTTTTTTTCCGCGTAACAAACTTCCATCTCGTGCGATAGGTAATATATATATATATATATGTATGTATTAAATAACAACAACAACAAAAAAGCCGATTAACTTTTCTTGAGTGCTTCTATAGTAGCTATGAAAAGCCTTCGTGACGGTGTATATATATATATATATTCGTCGCACCAAACTGTTGAGAAGAGGAAAATGATGGAGAAGAATATACTCAATCCATAATTTTTTCTTCGTCATATCTTTTTTTTTTTTTTACCGCGACAACACAGTAAATAAAAAAAAGAGACAAGATGTTAGTAAAAAGCATTAAGAAGTCTTTCCCCACCCCAAGAAAAAAAAAAAAAACGTGAAAGTGGATCTACGACGACACTCTTTTTTTTTCCCCCTCCCCATCAAACTTGAGTTTCTATTATTACCTTTATTATTATTATTATTATTTTTTTTTTACTTCTTATGTGTGTGCTCTAGGCTTACAAAAGCGTGATAACTTAGAATAGAGAAAGCTATGAAAACAATGCTATTCAATGAACGTATTAAAAATAAAAAAAGTTGTCTCGCTGTTTTTATTCTTTCTTATTTTTTTTCCTTTTCTGCAGTCTATTCCATTGATCTTTTGATGCGAAGTTCCTTTTCTTTGCGTGTCCTTTTTTGCCTTTTTTTTTCAACACTTTTTGCTTTTCACCATGTTTTTTTTTTTTTCTTTTCTCCTCCTTTCTTTTGCTTCTTTCTTTGTTTGTTTCCTGTCGGCTTTCATATGTGCGTGTATACCTCTCCTTCTATGTGTAATGCGCCTTCAAGCGTGTGTTTGTGCAGAGCGTATTTGTTCTCCTCCGATGCGTGGGGGTGTGACGCGCGCGTGGTTGGACCACTCGCCGTCTCCGCGAAGACAGCATTTCGTCTTTCCGAGTAATCGCTCCAGTGCGAGCACCGCCCCACCAAACGGCTCCGCCTCTCCCATCGACGACGACGCCATGGAGGCAATGCGGCGCGAGTTGATTCGGCTGTACGATCGCAATACGGAATTGTCTGCGCGATTGGCACACCTCGAGGCCACGCGGGAGACACACAACACGACGCTCGAACGGGCACTTAATGAGGAACGAAAGAAAAACGATGCGAAGGACCAAATCATTGCATCCCTTCGTGAGGAATTGGCGCAGATGCGGGGGAGCGCAACGCATTTAGAGTGCCGTCACGTAAAAGGAGACACACACACACAAACACAGGGAGACGCAAATGTGTCGAATCCATTGCCGCGGAGTCCGCCCGTCTTCGTGATGCGTGGCTTTGCGCCGCAAACATTGGCGGAACTCTCCGCCTTTGACGTGTGCACACCGGAGAGGGTAAAGGTGGGGGCGGAGCCGTGGTACGATGCGGAGGAAGTGCGGCGTGTCGTCCTCTCCTCACGCGAATCGCGGCGGCGGATTGGGACGCCAACGTTACGCCAAACGTTGCGAAGTGGCGGAGGTGCGACGCCCACACCTCTGACCCCTTCTGTCATTGGGAAGCGATGAGGATGGCGGCCAGGATGCATCTGTTTTTGTTTGTTTGTTTATGGGCGTCATCATCGTTGTGATTTTTTTTTGTTTTTGTTTTCCCGCTTTTTTGCCTTTCCCTTTTTGTACTTTTTTTTTTCGTCACATGAGTTTAAAGATAGATAGTGCGGAATAAACAAGTATGGGGGAGAGGAGAGTCGTGAAGAGGGTGCCGGCAATGAGAATACGTGCGGTATCGTTGCTAAAATGTGTATACCTTTCTGTTGTATGGAGCACCATGTGGATCCACTCTTGTGTGTGTGTCTTGATTATTGTTCGTGTTCGCTATTCGTAGATTAAAGTTGCTTTTTTGTTTTTCTTCGTTGTTGTTATTGGTCGTCATATTTGTTCTTCTATTACTCAAATAGTTCTTTTTTTTTCCTTGTAATCTCTTCCATACTTAGCGAGGACGGGTGCGCTCAAGGATACTTTCTTGCGTTTTACTTTTAGAATTATATATATATATATATATATATATATATATTTAATTATTATTATTATTATTATTATTATTATTATATATTTTTTTTTGTCTGTTGTCGTTGTTTGGGGGTAGAGGGCTTTGTTTACCGCTCCATCCCACGCATCCTTCACATATTTTTTCTCAACACCATCCTCTACCGTTGGCACCCTGAAAAGGAGAAAAGGGAAACAAAAATAAATAATAACGCGAAATAAATCAACACGAACACACCCACGCACAAAGACGACTACGACAGTCGAAAGAGGTGCACCCGGCATGAGCTCCTCCTTTCTTGATGAGGTTCTCCGCTTTCCCGAGCGCACCACGCTGATGGCCGACTGCCCCGCTCTCGCGCTCCTTTGCCATCAATGCGTCTTCGCCGCCCGGCGCGGCCATTCGCGCCTTTCGGATCCCATTCCCGGCGCGGACGATGACGTCGCCGCCCTCCTCTCCGCCGAATCCGCCGCGTCGGTGGGCGACATGCTGTTCGGGGCGTCCGTCTCTGAGCGGCCGTTTTGGTGCGCACTTCGGGCGGCTTTGGTGTGCCAATGGGACCCGCGGCCCCCACCGGCCGATGGCGTTGTGCCGCTTTGCGCCGTGCGCGGCGTGGCGCGTGTCGATGCGTGCCGTCGGGTTCCGCTCCCGCGCGCGTCGTTGCGCCACGCGTTGCGCTCGAGCCGCCGCGTCCTCCGCGCCGCCGCCGCGTGCGCATTGGCGGGAAGCGCCGCCGCCCTCCCCGACCGCCGCGACGGGCCGCTCGGCGCGATGCTGCAGTTCGCGCGTCTCGTTCCCGCCAATGCGGAGGGCGCCACGGCGGAGGGCGTCGCCTTCGCGATGCGTCCGCTGCAGCAGCAGTGGTGGGCGCTCGTCGCCGTCGCGATGGACCGCGCCATGGCGCTCGCGTTTGGCAGCGAAGCCGCCGGCCCCGCGGCGCGCGCGCAGCTCTGGCAGCTTCTGGCCGTCCTCGCCGCGCTCGACACGACCCGCTTTGCCTACCCGTTTCCCGAGAAGCCGACGGACCCGCTCGCCTTCCACCTCTTTGCCCGACTCGCGGAGGTGGGATTGGTGTACCCGCTCCTGTGCGACGGCCGCCGTTGCTTCGCCGTCTCGCCGCACTTTCAACACGCCCTCTTTGGGGCCACACACGCACCACTCTGCGCCGCCACGCTCATTGAGGAGGAGGTGGATAACAGCCACGACAGCGACTCCCACGCCGATGCTAGAACACACACGAACACGCGCAATCATGCCACTAATGGGAGCGGTGATGGGAATGTCCTGAAAACAACCCGACGGCGGGTGCGTGGGGAGGATGAGGACACCATTATCACCGAAACGAACTTTCGACTCTACGCCTACACCCGAAACTCAGACCTCCTCCGCATCCTCGACCAATTCGCTCATAGAGAGGCGGAGGTGGAGCGCATGATTGTGTGTTACCGCGTCTCGCGTGCCTCCTTTGCTGCAGCCTTGCGAAAGGGTGTCACGGCGGCCAACATTTTACAGTTTCTTGCCGTGCGTGCACATCCCTCCATGCGGCGATCGGACTGCGCGGCGGAGGTGGGAACACACGTCGGTGTCATTCCGCAGTCGTTCTGCGATCAGCTCCTCGCGTGGGAGGGTGAATGCCGACGTCTTATGTTTGAGCGGCGCGTCGTACTGCTGCGAAACATTAGCGCAGCTCAAAGGGAACGCATTACAGATTATCTCACGCGCAACGGCGAGCGTTTCGCAGTGGTGAGAGAGGAAAACGGGCATCTTGTGGTTCGACGCGACGCCTATGAGCGGATCCTTGCCCCGCTGCTTCAGGCTGAGTAATTCTCCACAAAGGTATGCATTTATATATGTAAATATATTTATGTACGCTTTTTTTCTTTTTTTGGGTGTGTGTTGTTATTGTTTGGGGTTTGAATTCGTATTGTGACTACTATGACTATGATTTGGTGTTTGGTTGAGTGGGTGTATTGTTGTTATTGCCCATTTTCTGGGATTAAGTGAGAAATGGAACATGCAGTGTAGCACTTACTTCTTTTTTTTTGCCTGCTTACCATCCTAGTCTTAAACTTATGTGTGTTTGTGGATGTGGATGTGCGTGTTCCTCAAAAAGTGATTTTCTTGTTCTGGTGTTTTGTGTGTTGCGTATTGTTTTTTTCTTCCTTTCTCCCTTTTGTTGTTATTAAGACTAGAAATTTCTCTCTTTCTTTTTCTTTTCTTCTTTTTTTTTTTTTTGCAATATTTTTTTTGTTCTTTTTCGGGTGTATTGGCCTAGACGAGCGTTATTGCGTGCGCAAGGGAAGTGCACTTATAGGGACGGACTGAAGGGGACTGGGAAATTGTTTTTTCGCTTTCCGAGAAGGGGATAGGAATCGTAGAAAACTAAACAAGAATAGAACAGGGAAAGAAAATCATTTTTCATTTTTAGGACATTCATTTGGCTGCAATCTTTACATTTTGAATTCCCCCTTCTCATTTTTTATCTTTTGATTTCCTTTTCCCCCCACCACACACACAAAAAAAAAAAAAGAATAATTGCCGTTTTTGTTGTTCTTTTGATTACTTCACAGTTTCTATAGTTCAATTCTGAACTCTTTTCTCTGTGAGTGGGAACGGCGTAGCGGCACTGAAAAACGATAAAAAAAAACCAACACACAACAAAAAGAGAAAATTAAAAACAACAAGAAAACAATATCAACAACAACAACAAAAAAAACAAAAAAACAGAGCACTCAACGGGACTTCCATCTAGTGTGACAAGATGATGCGACGAGCCCCTGATTGGTTTACCCGCGGACCGGCGCGGGAGCGGTTTCACCGATTTTGGCCGTGGGCCCTCAGCACGACGTGTGCGGTGATGTACTTTTACAACCGTGAGCCCTTTGATGAGGTCGCCGCGACGGTTGTGACGAAGATTCGCAAACCGCTGCTGAAGACGATGGAGTGGATTGAGCTGCATGATGTGGACCCCGAGACGATGGCGCTGGAGCTTCCGCCCGACATGATCTTCGGTCCCCTCGAGTTTCCCCAACAGATGCGCTTTCTGCTCGCCGCGCTGCGAGCGGATAACGAGTTCGCCGACGGTTACCTCGCGCGGGTCTTAATTGACCACATGGACCTCTCCCTCGACCCGCCGATTCTTCGCGAGGCGGAGCTCCTCGCCGCCGGCGGACGCGATCTGCTCGACTTCGCCATTGACGACTTCCTCGGCGCGGGCGCACGCCAAACGCGGAAGCACGTCTTCTTCCGCCCCGACGAGTTTCTCCGCCTCGTGAACTTCCTCGCCGTGTACCCCGCGCTCACGGAGTACTTTGTGCGGCGGCGCGACGGGGTCGAGTTGGTTCTCCGCGCATTGCGTCACAGTCGCGATGAGTACGCCCGCGTTCTCGCCCTGCGCTCCCTCTCGCTCTTCTGCCTCACGCAGACGGAGGACGGCGATGTGGAGCGGCGCGTGTTGCAGGCGAACGGCATGCCGCAGATTGTGGACGCCTACAAGCAGAGCTCGGGGGATCCAACCGACACGCGCCCCATCACGCTGCTCCTCTCCTCCATCATGCGGCACTACCCGCTCGATGGGGGGAGGGAATTCATCGACGCCGATGGGGTGCAGGCGGCGGTGAATAATTTGAACATCGCCCGCTACAAGGGCCTCCCACAGCATATACGCATCTTACATGACGCACAAAAACTACCACGTGCGGCTGTTGGGAAAAAGACTGCCAATGAACGCATTGAGGATGCAGACTTTATTCCAGTCGCGATGGGTGTGTTGGAGGCGTTCCCGGAATTTTACGAGACCGCCGCCGATCTGCTTCGTTTGCTTGAAGATATTGTGCCGAGATGCGCCACCCCATTGAACTTGTTGGAATATCGCGCAATGCCTATTTTGTCAAAATTTTACGTTCGTTGGAAAGATGATAATATGTTTCGTACTGACGGTACCCGAACTCGATTGGTACACCTTTTTCGTTTGATGCTCGATGACCGCACGTGCAAGCGCTGCTTTGACCCGAGCGTCGCCTCCTATGAATTGCAGGAGTGCCTACGAACCGCCAACGAAGCGTTGCGAGAGGGAGAAGGATAGGAAAAGAGGTCACATGAATTACAACAAGAAAGAAAGGGATGGGGTGTGGGTGTGGGTGTGGGTGTTGCGCATCTTGGAATGTACTTTATACTTTCTTTTTTTTTTCTTTTTCTTTCATGCTGCCTCAACTCCTTTCACTCTCTTTCTTTCTCTCTCTCTCTCTCTGTGTGTGTGTGTGCGTGTGTTCTTTTGCCCCGTTTCTGATGCTATTGTTTGGTGCCATTGGTTTGTGTGTATGTGTTATTCTTGTTTGCTTTGTTATTTTGGTTGTGGTTGTTGTGGTATGGAAAGATGCCTGTTGGTTTTACATCTATGAAGGAAGACGGGAGAGTGATATTGGGCGGAAAGAACGAACAAAAGAAAGAAAAATTAGTCACATTGGAGAGATACATTTATGAACACTTCAAAGGAAGGGAGAAGAAATAGATAGCAAATATACATATTAATGTGCCTGTGTATCTCTTCCAAGTAATCTAAAGCGCATGGCTTTTCTATGCTTTATATGAAGATTAATGTTTCTTTTTTTTTTTTTACCCCCTCTCTTTTTTTCTCCTCGATAATCTTCAAATGAGCTATATATCACAAAGGAGAGACCAAAGGAAACATAAACTAGAGATAATAATATATATATATTATATATATATATATATATTTATTTATTTATTTTATTCTTGATCTTGTGGGTAAAAAAAAAGGCAATTGTAAATATTTGAGAAAACTTTTTTAGATTATTATTATTATTATTATTATTTTTTGTTGCTTCCGAGCGCGAAAAAAAAAAAAGAAACAACACAAATAAGCGGGCCACGGCGCGGTTTAGTAGAGGATGTCTTCGGAAGATGAGAAGCGGATTGCGTACTGTAAAGAACACAATGTGCACCATCTCTTTGAGCTCATGGCGTCCCGCTTGCTTATAGAGCGTCCGACCAATCCCTTTGAGTACCTCCGTCACCTCCTCGCAAACGTTGAGGAGTCTGAGCAGCATCGGCACACATACGACCCAACAGTTCTCCCGCCCTCCTTCCCCCCCGCCTCTGCCACGGCGCAGCCTTTGCGTAAAATCACCATTGGCACCTTTGGTCTTGACAATGCGGGCAAAACGACTCTCATCGCCGCCCTTAGTGGTCAGTTTGAGCGGAACGCGATCCCAACGGTCGGCTTTGCCCCGACTCGCTTTCAGACGGAGAAGTACGACGTGTGCATCTTCGACCTCGGCGGGGCGGCGAACTTTCGCGGCATTTGGGTGCATTACTTCCACGACTGCCATGGATTTATGTTTGTGATGGACTCGGCCGCCGCGGAGGCGACAGTGCGGGAGGCACTTGGCGTTTTTCGCGACATCGCGCAGCACCGCCGCATGCGCGGCAAACCCGTCCTCCTCCTCGCGAACAAAAAAGACGTGCCGTGCAGTAAGCGGGAGGCGGTGCTGCCGGATGGTTTCCTGCCGGAGGTGCTCGCCCCAGACACGGCGCACCGCGTCGTCGCCTCCTGCGCGATTGCCGAGGACGCGGAGGTGGAGGCGGGCGTCGAGTGGCTCCTCGAGACGATCGCCAAGAACTACGCGGAGCTCGAGAAGCGGGTCGAGGCCGACACAATGGAGGAAAAGGCGGAGGCCAAGCGGAAATTGGCGCAACGTCTGGCAGCAAGAGATGAGGAGGCGTAGATGAGAGGACAAAGGAATAATAATAATAAATATATATATATATATATATATATATATATATATATATATATATATATATATATATATATAAGAGAAGAAAATACATGAAAAAATGGAGAATTGGAAATGAAAGCTTTTTTATTTTCGTTCTCTCTCTCTCTCTCTCTCTCTCTCTTTTGGTGGGTGTGTGTGGGATGGAGGGAGGGAGGGTTGATGCTGTTTTGTCGTTCCTTTTCACTTCTAATGTTGCTTACGTTATATATATATATATTGTTGTTGTGCTGCGTGTTTGTACTATTTTTTTTTCTTATCTCTTGTTCTCTTTCATTTTGTCTGCGTTGTAATTCTTCTCGTGATGGTTCATTTGAGTTAACGGACCCAGTGGCTTTGTTTTTGTGTATGTATTTGTATCTGTGTTTGTGTGCTTACTTGTTTTTGTTTTGTTTGCAGACGCTTGAGGAGATGAGAGACTGTTTAAAAACTAGACAGAAGAAGAATGGGGAGAAAAATAAACGTCGAAGAAGAAGAGTAAGAAGAAAAACAACAACAACAAATTGATGAGTATTGTGTGTAACTCTTCTTTTCGTTCTTCAGCTATCAGACAAGCATAGATGTTCTTCTTTACTCTGCATATGAGTCTTGACAATAGTCCTCCCTCTCACTCTTTTTTTTTTTGCTTTTTTTTTCATTTTTATCTGACTCTGGTTTGCCATTTAACTGGACACAAGAACATGAATGAATAAGAGCAACCGCTCCCCCAAAAATGTGTTTACAATGATTGCATCCAATATTTTTCTCTCTTCTTTTTTTTCTTTTTTTTTTCTGTTTGTTTATGGGGGTTTTACTTTACATATTATTATTATTATTATTATTATTATTATTTTCTTGTATGTTCATCTAGGGTTTAGAGGGTACAGGTACGTCATTCCGCACCGAAAGAGCGTGCAAAGGCCGAGTCGCAAGGAGAAGGGATTACACTCCTTTTGCGCAGGCGAAAGAGGTAAACCCCTTCCCTTTTCTCTCGCCTCATCATACTACCCGCAGATCGAACCTCGTACGGAAGCGAGTAGCGTTACGCACGCATACAAACGAGAAAAATACACACACACACATATATATATATATATATATATATTTGTATTCCCCCTTTTATATAAATTTTTATATTTCGTGTATTAGTTTTATTATTCTCATATCTTTGTTATTATTAGTATTGTTGCTATTGTTTCCCTCCACGTTCTTGGGGTGGTGGATTCACATCAGCTGTCCTATTTACATTAATGAACTCCGTCCCGCCGCTTTGTATCCCCACGTCGCGCCAGCACCGAGGGAGCGATTCATCGGATCGGAGACCATTGTCTGCCGGTCGACAGGGTCTTCTAGCCAGTCCACGCAGGCCCATTGGACTCGAAAACACCTTTAGTGGGCTTTCCAGGTCAACACGGGGGAGCTTTTACTCACTTAGTACGACACCCCGGCGGATTGATCATGATTCTGATGACGTGAAGAATGCGCTTAAAGTGATGCAAAAACTTTTTTTACCTATTGTGATGCGAAAAATTCTTCGTCAACGCAAAAGGAAACGGTGGCCTGGTAAAACTCCACCACGTGTATACTCATTAGAATCTATTGTAGACGCAATCCGTTCCTCTCACTCTCTTATATCGAGTTGGCCTGAGGAAGCTTTAAAAGCTATTGCCCTTGAAGCCATTTATTTTTATCTTCAACCCGACGAAATTATTGTGTATGAAAATGAACGCTATGTATCATGTGGGATTGTTGTGCTATTACATGGTGCTTTGAAGGAATATGCTTTGGGAAATTGCTCTTCCATCCTTTCAGGTACCGCAAAGGTACGCAAAAATACTGCCCCGAATGTTTTTTGTGATCGAGTTGTCCTTTGTAGTGATGCATCATCGACTTTTTTGGCTGCTAATGATTATGCAGATGTGGCTGTTATACCTGCAAGATGGATATGGGATGTTATTAGCAGTGGTGTAGATCAGCTTTCTGAGACTGGTGTAAAAATATTGGAATGTCTACGGGTAAGTATAGTACCAATGAGTAAAAAACTCATTATGGAGACATACTATCCAACCCCTTTGCTTCTTCGTCGTAGTTGGCTTTGGTCACTTATGAGCTCTAGCGATCGTGCAAAACTGGCTCGAACAATGCATGTAAAAGTGCTATGCATGGGTGAAACATTGTATAATGAAGGGGATGTGAATCCCTTTATATACATTATTCGTCGTGGTACAATCACATCACTTATTCAAAAAGAACCTTTGACAGAATTTGACTCTGGAACAGCGTTTGGTGAGGTGAGTGCTCTCTTCAATGAGCCTCGTTGTTGTACAGTTGTTGCATCCAGTATGTGTGAATTTTATTGCCTTCATCGCAGCCAACTTTTACGACGCCTTCGTAAGCGTCCAGAGTTGTGTCGTGCAGTCATCGCATGCGCCATGGAACGACGCCAACGTTGGCTAGAGGAGGCTAAAAAACGTGGTCTCATGGGACTTTCTGCTCTCCTCAGTGGGGTACCGTGCCTCAGTCAGGCCACGGATCGTATGCGTCTGGAGCTTGCACAAACGGCCACATCACATGCCATACCACCAGGGAAAACTCTTTTTAAGAAAGGTGAACTGTGCGATCAGCTTTTCATAATTGGTCGTGGTACAGTGGTCATTAGTAAAAATGATATGCGAGGTACAGCTGGTTACGTAGGTGAACTCTGTCTATTGCCACACTTATGGCCTGTGGATATTGTAACCAAAACCTCTGTCGATGGATGGTCACTTTCAGCAGAAGCCATTCGTCGAGCACTTGCGACAATTCGGGGTGAAGCTCAGGCTACGAATATATCCCGTCAAGGCATTGACCTCTACCGTGCTCATCATGGACCAGATAGCATTATAGAGGAAATTCCCACTGAAAAATCCACACATCGGATGTCCCAGACACCACTCAGTGCTTGGGCAGTTGGAGCTGCCGCTCCACAATCCCCATCGCCATCACCACCACAAGCAGCAGCAGCAGCAGCAGCAGCAGCGGACTCAACCACCACAGCAACAACAGTCACAGTCACAGCCGCAGCATCATTATCATCTAGAGCAACAGTAGAGAAGAAAAGAGAAGGACGAGAAACGACCGAAAGCTATGACTGGGTCTCCCTTGTCCTCAACATTGATGATCAACCCTTGGAAGATGAGACAGTGAAGACAACCAACAGAAGTGAAGAGGAACGGGAAGTGGAACATGCTATTGAGCGGGAACTTCGACGAAGGGCAGCAGATTTAGTCTCTCTACCAAGGGATAATATACCGAGTGCCGTGGACTGTGATTTCCCTGGTGAGGTAGATTTGGTACAACAGATGCTAGTTGAACAGCTTCTTCTTCTTAAACCAGCACATCAACCCCGATTGTTACAGCAAGTGAATCGTAGCCGTGTAACGCTACTCGTTGAGGATGCCGCAGCAGAGGCTGCAGAAGAGCTCTCCTCTGGTGGCACAACGGCCAATAACCTTACATTGCCTCAATATGTTGTACAACCACCCGTTGTGCCCACACTCGATGGTATCAGTGATAGAGTTTTACCAACCACTCCAGATGTGCCCATGGGAATCGTCAGTCCGCGTGGTTTACTCGACCCACGCAGCCGTTCTCGTCCGTCGGAAGGGGCGTTACCTAAGTGGGCCACACTACAGCCACAGCCCTCGTCACCGCCGAACCGTCTCGCTGAAGACCTTGCAATTCTCGTACCGCGCAGTCGTCCGCAGAGTGGACTTTCCCCGCGTTCTCGCGGTGTTACACGTCCGTCATCCGCCTTTAGCTTTGGCCGAACCCCACCCCGTGCGTCATCGGCTAGCACAAGCCAACGACAATTGACTCCAAGCGTTAGCCTGTCTAATCGAACAAGCAATATCTGCTCCCACGCTCCCTCCCCTCCATCTGAGTCTGCCAGTGGGCAAAGTAATGGTAATAGTTGGGTTAAACCAACAAGTATCGACCTTTCACAACAGGCTAAAGTCAATGCTGCAATGTTTCAATCTGCCCTTGATCGATACGTGAAACTGGACGATCAAAGCTACTTTCAAGAGATAGTTCACGTTGGTCTACCGTTACAAACAGAGGAACAATGGATAGAAGAGGAACAAAATGAATCTAGTCAAGGTAAAAATGGTTTTATTTTACTTCTTATGCATCTTCGTCGCTGTGTGGATCTTGATATACAAAATACGGTAAAATTACCAATTGTAAAGGTGTCTTGTGGCTCCAGGGTACTCATTCGAACCCCAGTCATGACAGAACGTACACGTCCTATATGGACAATTGAAGTTGCTTCTTTTATAAGTTTTATTCGTCGTGATTCAAATCTTTTTTTTACTATATGCGATATGGAGGATGAAACTCAGATAGCCTATAGTGCTGTTATGCCAACCTCAGATTTTAGAGAAAATGGTGGTGTCGGATTGCGTATTATGCGGCTTACACCTGAGGCGTTTGGTACGACAGTTTCCTCAGCTGATAAAGTGGCACGGCTAGAGGTTTGTTTGATGACTATTACAGCCTCTAAGTATAGCACCTTACAAAAGCAATTAGCTGATGAATCTGACAAGGCGTCATCTATGGATGATACTAATACTGTATATTTACAAGTTTTAGGTGTACAAGGTCTCAAACATCGTATTGAGGCTGCTGTAGTCGTCTCGATAGAGAGTAACGGTGATTCGAAGGAAATTCTTCGAACTCCAAAAATAACTCCAAAAACACGTTCACCTTCTTGGCCTGGACAAAGTAGTTTTTGTGTTATTCAAAGTGATGGTTCTGTTAGTTTTGATTTATTCCATCGTGATCAATTCCTCGCATCGTATGATACACCTGTAGATACTTTGGCATTTGGTGGAACTGGTATTCGTGTATTCCCTCTTGTTCGTGCTCAGGGAAATGCTAGTGAAGTATATGCGGAGCTTGTTGTGTCTATTTTAGGCACTAAAACATCCTGTTATGATGATGAAGTCACTGATCGTCAACCTAAATATCTCGTAGTTCATGTAGACAGCTTTCATATGTGCCCATCCTCGCAGGACGAATTTATTCCAGATCCATTTGTTATTCTTAAGGGACCAAAAGATGAAGTAATTTTGCGTACACCACTATGTGTAGGTACTCACGAAGCTAAATGGTCTGAAGAGGAGGCATCTTGCTTTATCATGTGTCCTTTTCTTTTAGAGAGTACTGCTACATATACATTAGAAGTATATGATAATAATGAACGAAATATGATTGGTGTAGCGGAAATGACGATTTCAACTAATGGGACGTCGCGGCATCGACTTCAGTATAAAATAAGTGGTCGAGGTGTGCTCACGGTCTATGCACATTCCTTTACCGCTTATGAAATTCCACGACCACGACGCACTTCGGACCCTTACAAACTTTGTCCCAATTTAGCTTCTAATGGACTAGAGAAGGATGAAGAAGGGAAAAATCCATTACTTTTGCTTCATATTAGTGGTTGCGACAATTTACAAGGAACTGGCTTTGATGATTTTCAAATAGACCCACTCGTGACGGTTCGTGTGGGTCGAAGACGTGTAGTAATTGCACCAATGGTTTCGGGAAAAACTTCCCCACGGTGGTCCTATCCCAAATCTACCATTCTCCTACCAGTATGCCAAGAAATTATCAATTATGTAATTTTAGAAGTATGGGACACAAATATTGAGTTGTGTGATGTACTTGGTGTAGCTCGTGTTTCTATTGAAGATCTTTGCCAAACTGGTACACATTGTTTTCCTTTACAACCTCATAAAGATCAGGAATTTGGTCGAAAGCAAAATCTGGGGAGCATCATCGTCAAGACACGTTTCGGAAGGGTAAATAGTGAGGTAATAAAACCTGGATCTTCAGAATTTTTTAAATTGGGAACTAGCTACAGTGCAACACTATATGAATCACGTATGTTTCATACTCAAGGTAATGCCCCTGACCTACCTGTCACACGTGTGCGATTACATGTGTCTAACTGTAGTTTCATCACTCCTGATGTACCCGTTAAGTCTGTTAAAGTGATCGTATCATGTCTACAACATGTACTTTTAGAGGCCCAAAAGGTATTTAAGACTTGTATGGCATGGTCATTAGAAGAGGCACAAACAATTGTAGACCTACGAGCTATTTATGGCCGACCTATTATGCTAACTGTTTCCTGTTCTTCAAGAGCTTCAAATAGTCAATTTGCAGATGTAGGGGCGGCAATTGTACCTTTTTCTGTTCTAGTTTCCACAATGCCTGATGGTGTTTCTGTTCGAAGTTTTCCTCTACGAGACACAGCTGTTGTGGGTCACGAAATTTCATCCGAGTCATCCGAGCGAAGCCGAAATACGAGTGTCAGTACGGACTCTCCAAGTGTAACCATATCTCTCCTCGCCATCGACGCTGTTCAGACGCTAAGCCTAGACGAAGAAGATCGGTCCTAGTGTACATGTGTGTGTGTGTGTGTGTGCTGTTTTTGAAGTTTAAACGAATGAGTATATACCCCCAAAGACAAAAAAAAAAAGAAACAATGGAAAAAGAAAAACACTTGAAAAAGAAGTAGAAAAGACAATTTCGCAATACAAAGCTAATGATTAATGAAAAACGAGATGAATGTTTTTTTTTTTTAGTTGTTGTTTGTTTGTTTTCAGTTCTGTAGAAAAACAAGAAAAAGATTATTCAACAACTACTCACTCCCACCATCATCCCAATACCTCTCAAAGAGAAGAAAACAAACAAGATGTGAACTACGCTTTCGCTCTCCCCGCTGAAGTTAGTGCAAAAAAAAAAATCCCACTGCGCACTAACGCCATGTCAAGGGTTCGTAATATTCTTCAGAACATTTTATTTTGTATTGTTTCGCGCATTTGGTCTCAGCAAAGAGAACATATATATATATATATATATATATATATATATATATATATATATATTAATAAATTTAAAGTGTATTGATAGTGATTTTTTTTTTGTATTACCACTACGCCGTGTGTGTGTGTGTGTGCGTGTGTAGTTTTTCTTTATTGTTTTGGTTCTTCATTTTTTCCCTTTTGTTTAAAACTTTTAGACTCTCTTTTCCTCGTTTTGTCGTGTTTTCTTTCTGTTTTTGCACATTTTCACAGAGAAGCAAAGGGAAAAAAAGGTTTAGCGGCGAGAAAAAGCAATAAGTGGTACATCGTATCACAGATATTTGTTCTTTTTTGTCTCAAGAATAGGAGGGCTAGGAACAACAGAGAGAACTTACGTGTTAGTTACCCCTAGCGCAGAATCAGAATAGTTAGTGAGACTAGCAAAAATAAAAATAAAAAAAAACCTGGAAAAAAAAAGAGGAGTAAAGGTTTACACAAGAAAGGAATTTAAAAACAAAGAACAAGGACATCATAGTGGCGTGTGTGCGTGCGTGTGTGTGAGTGCGTTTGTTGGGGCATTGGAAATAACTCTATCGTCACATCCCAAACTAAAGTTGGTACCTTTTTTCTTTGTCTTTTTTTCTTCGATTATTGCTGTGTAACGCATATATTTGCTGTTGTACGGAACACGCTGCGTTTCATACCTCACACAGATAGGGGGGTACATTTAGGAAGTATTCCTCTCTTCTGTTGTCTCACGGGATCGGCAAAAGAAGAAAATACAAGAAAATAAAATAGCGAGTAAGAAAAGTGAACACACAAACACACGTACAAAGAAAAAAAAGGAGGAATAAAAGAAAGCCACTAAAAGGGTGAAAAAAAGAGGAAGAGAGAGAGAACGGAAGAAAGATAAAAAAAAAAAACTGAACGGAGTGTGAAAAATGCACAATGTACCGCAACAAATGCAACCCGGGTACAACATTCCCGGGTACTCCACCAGTTTGCCCACGCATGGGATGATTTACGGCGCTTATCCCCCAAAGGGAAATGGTGTTACTCCGTACATTAATACGTACGCGTCGACAAATTTAGCTGTGCATGGGCCCCCGACACCGTGTCCACCACTACCGTATGGGTACCAAATGAGTAGTGCCATGCCCCACACAACAGGCATTTTAAAGGATGACGTGGGTGGAGAAACCGTCTTTGAGGTACATGATAGTCAACTCAAGGCACCTATTGCGGTGAAACCAAGCTTTGTGTACCCATCCTTGGGGAGTCAACGAATATTTAGCACACAACAATCAGCAAGCTCAGGAACACGTAACGCCCCTCGCATTTGTGAAGCCTTTCAGGAAGGTAAATGTGTACTCGCTGATTCTTGCAATGACGTTCACGTTTTTCCCGAGTATCTTTCCTCCAGACGACACAGTATGGTATCCTGGTTACAAAATAAGGAACAGGAGTTTAAGAAAACCTTGGGACAGGATCCTCGTTCAGTTTTTCGAGTATTCTGCGCTGACCTAAAGGAAATTGTGGAGGTTCCCATATCTGCACTTCGTTTTACCAAGGGATTGTATGTTGATCCAAATTTACGCGCACGGCGTGCACGTGGAGGGCATCAAAATCAATTTGCCATAATGGCTTCTCAAGTTCCCACAGCGTGTGGGTTGTTTTCTGTCGATCCTGCACAGTGTAAGTGGGGACGGTGGTGTAATCAAGTTCATATTGAACAACAATGGATGTTAACCAAGAAAAATGAATTCGAATCTTGGTCAAACAATCTTGAAGAAAAATTTAATAGTCTACCTTCCAATCATCAATTTAATGTACATGATCCACATTTAAAGACTAGTTTGAGTCTTCCAAAAGCTTCCATCGCTGGGTTTTCACGAGGTTTATTTCAAGGTTCAGCAAAAAAGGCACCCAGTGTGTGTATGCTCTTTCAAAAAAATCGGTGCACCGCCTATGCATGCTGTAATCAAATCCATGTGATCCCATCATATCTCAATTTATACCGTCGTTTACTAAACGAAGGACATCGTATGAGTGAGGAAGAGCGTACGGATCTATCAGAAAAGATGCAAAGCTTGTTACAAACGAGCACCGCACAATCCCAACAAACATCTGAATCGAATAGTGACGCTGCCAGATTAAATCCACAAGCCAAACCTTTCTTCCCTACCCCACCAAATCATGCATTGGATGTTAATGAAGATACAGAAGAGTGCGAACAACAACATTGTGACTCCATGGATCATCCATTACGACGAGATAGTAAATCTGTTGACTCCAATGAAAGTTTTTCCGCTGCGCGTGCCAAATCCAGTCCGTTACGACATCGGCAACAATCTATGAAGGCTGTGCAGTTAGGATTATCTCCATCCCCTGTGAAAGATAATGGAAATGTATCGAAAAACAATCGGAGTCTCTCTTCCGGGTTTGTGATACCGTTGGGAGAATTGGTAAGTGTGGTTGACGGTGATGAACCATCCCAGTCTTCGCTTCAGGCAAGTCAGAGCAATGTAAGTCACACTGGGCGTAGTTACATCCATACAAATAACCCATACTCCCTAAACGGAAGTACATCCTGTGCGGCCACACCGAGCTTTGGATGGGTACAACCAGTTCGTAGCGCTGGTAATAGCCTGTCAACGTTACCTGGAACAAATTGCATCGGCCACGGTAGTGGACCTATTGCTGGAAAAAATGCATCCCTGTCGCATTTTGACGTGCGACAAGCCGTACTAGGCATTCATGGTCCCGATTTTGACACAGGTATGACCTTTACGCCATCACCCCTGCCGCCCTTTAATACTTCTACAAGTACTGCTCAAGGAAGTAAGGCGGATGCACTAAAGGTAGACTTTTCAACGCCAGACGCTGGTCGTTCTCTCGTTGACGGAACCGTACCAGTCTTTACTGGAGGCTCAGGCAACGACCGTACCCGCTAAGGGAAATACGTTTTGAGAAGTCGGGGAGAAGAAAAACCAAAACCAAAAAGAACATATGACGAAGAAAAGAAAAAGAAAAAAAGAAGAAGTAAGAGAATATACTTTAAAGAGAGAAAGAGGGAGAGAAGCTTCACGTATATTTTGATTGTGGGGAACACAGAGTGTTTTTTATTGTTTTTCATTCATATCCATCAGGATAAGTCAGATCAAAGTAATGAAACGAAATGAAGAAAACGAAAAAGGGGGTAAATATCTGCAAGTTATAAAAAAAGAAAAAGGGAAAGTGTGAATACACGAGAAAAGAGAAAATTATTATTATTATTATTCTATAAAGACAATGTGCACATACAATTATAAGAGCTGGTGTGTAAAAATGTTTTTTTCTTTTTTTTGATCGCTTGCCTGTTCACTTTTAAGAGACAAATGGAAAAAAAAAAATGAAGGCGGGGAAGAATAGAAGACTCATGACTTTTAAACCGAAAGGGGGGAGGGAAAGCGGTCGCTGCGGAATCTATCAGCGGCATATACTGCTTTGAGCATGGGTTGGTCATCTTTTTAACCACACAATGGCCAATTACCAAAAGGGACAAAAAAGAAAAAAGAAAAGCACGATTATATATATATATATATATATATATATATATATATATATATATATATATATTTATACATATTTATAGCATCGCTATGCATTTTTTTTTTAAAGTGGTGATCGAAAGCAAAAAGAAGAAAGTAACACAAATATCGTCCTGTCTACTTCTTTTTTGTTGACAACATTAGAAGTCTGTGTTCTTGATCAGAGCCGTTTCATTGGCAGAGTAAAAAAAAAAAAAGTTTTTTTTTTGTTTGTTTTTGACAGCAGTGATACTTATTTCAAAAACAAGAAATGGAAAACAAAAACAACAAAAAAGAACATATATATATATATATATATACATGAGATTGTTTTGATATATGCATGAATACAGGTGAGGGTGTAATCGAGAGTGGTATCCCAACAAAAATACAGGAGATTTAAATTGGCACGCCATTTCTTGATGAAACAAATGGGAATGGAATGCAAAGAGAAAGAAACAAAAAGGATTCGGTAGCAACCACACATAAAAAAAAAAAAGAATAAACCAGCAAATCAAAAAACAAAAAGGAATTTATATTTTTCTATATATATACATTTATTTATATAATGCAATTTGCGGTGAAATTTCCGCTTGATGGTTTCACGTGGTTTACTCTTGCTGTTGATATATCATTCATTTCTTTTTTTGTTTCGGTTTCTGTTAATATTTTTTGATACCTGTTTTGCGTGTTTTATTATTGTTACTATGATTGTTGTTATTTTTATAATTATTTTTCCGTCTTTTTTTTTTACTATTGATGCTGAGATGCCTTTATCATTGTTTGCATTTTGCATCCATTTCCTCTCTTCCCTATCTTTTCCTCTTCAACCCGTGCGCTGAGCTCGGAAAAGTATTCCGTTAAGATTAGAGCCTTTTTTTTCCTTTTGGTGATACGGAAAGCTGAAATGCATTTTTTAATGAATTGATTCTCATCTTAATTTCTTTGCTTATTTTGGATCGCCGTTTGTGTGTTTTTTCTTTTATATATTTATTTCTCTGATTGATTGCACTTGAAGATGCGAAATCTGCTGCCACCCATGTCATTGGAGCTAATTTCACTTGCGAAATCCAAAGAGAAGAAAAGTAAGATAATATATATATACGTTATTATCAATGAGGGAAAAAAAGGACAGAGAGAAGAAAGAACCATTTGAGCAGTGAATTTAGATGAAATTGGTTTCATTTTTTTATTTTTGCTTTCAGTTGTTGCTTTCCGTTTACAGAAAAAGAAAAAAGAAAGGAACTATATCTAAAAAAAAAGGAGGATGAAAGCGTTCAATAGGAAAGAAAAAAGAATGAGAAGTAAAAACTGGGGTAACAAGGAAGTAGAAAAGAAGAAAAAGGAAGAAGTTACATTTGATGAATTGCATTCCAATTGTGAACTTTTGAGACGTTTCAGATGAGATTTTTGATTTTTTTTGATTTTTTTTTTTTTTTTGTGTGTGTGGGGGGACGAGGGTGGCTTTTTTTTTTTTTTGCACAAAGTGTGTATAAACGCATATATATATATATGCACCAAAGCATACACCTGTGTGGTGTCGTGTTGTTATGCCGCTGAGCTTTTTTTTTTTCTGGTTTTACTTTTACCGCCTCACGTTTCCTTTTCTCACCTTTTCTTTATTTCAAAGTTGTGGCCACGCATCAAAAAAAGTAGCTGTAAAAAAAAAACTTGAAGCGCTTTTTTATTTTTACGCAAAGGTTCGCCGTTGTTTTACATTTAACCTCTGATCACTTTTTTTCGATGTTGTTATTCACTTGTTGTTTTTACGTTTGTTTTTGTTCCTAGTTTTTTTTTTTTAATTGTTTTCTTTACTTTAGCTGCTGGTGCTTAATTTACGGCTATGGAAAGCATGCAATTCGAAACCAGTGAAACCAAATTAAATAAAATTAACTTTGTGAGCGAAAGGAACAGAAGGAAAATACAAAAGAAGAAAGGAAACAAAAGTTATCTCCAGGTTATTTGGTAAGGGGATCAGGAAACCCCATACCCTATTCATTTATTATTTTTATTATTATTATTATTATTATTTTTCCCCACCTTCCACCTTTCTTTGTTGACTCGCGTTTTTTTTTTTTATTTATATTATTATTATTTCAATTCCGTTACCCTCCTCCCCCTCTTTATCCCTGGGCTCTTTTACTTTTATTGTTACTCGTTTTCTTATTGTTCTCCATACCTCAATCTTTTTTTTTTTTTCGTTATAGTTGTTGTTCTTCTTCTTTTGTTTTTTTCAATTTGGCTTTAAAGGCACATCTGTGTGGAGGAGTTAAAATGCACTTAAAGCATTTTGGAATGAGACGAAAAAAGGAACGAGTAGTATTATTAATTTTATGAGATGACGTTTTGTTATTCTAGGTGGGAGGGTGGGGGGAAGAAAATTATAGGAAAATGAAGTATCATCCCGAGAGTGAAAAGAAAAGAGAGTCCCATATACACACTTATGTTTGTATTTATATTTATATATTATCACTCCATGCTTTACCCGAAGAAACATTCTCACAGTCACCCTCCAGCCTTTACACTCCCTCTTACTAGAAGGAAAGAAAAGGGAAAGGTTAAATGAAGGAAACTCCTCCCCCCCCCAAAAAAAAAAAAAAAGAAAGAAACGGAATGAAAGAAAAACGAAAGAAAAAAAGGGAACGGGGAGAAGTTGCTACACTGACAAGATTTGTTTTTTTTTTTTTCGATAATTTGAAGAATCGTACCTGGCTTCGAGTTTTGTAAGAACGATCGTTGCTCTGATTTAATCTTCGCACTAAGGGACAAGAAAAAGAAGAAGAGCGACTTTTGACATCACCTTCTGTCATTTTTTCTTTTAAATGTATATATATATATATATATAAATATATATATACATACTCTCTCCGCACCCCTCACATTGTAGAAGGCTGCGTACTAGTGAAGTGGTCGAGCTGGAAAAAAAAAAGTGAGGGAGGAAGAGAACGCCAGTCTTTGTGTGATTATTCGTATCTCTTTTATTGCATTGCTTAGTTATCGTGAGTTTCTGACCATCCCAATTTGTCGCTCTACATGATTATCTAACTTTCGGCATTGCCTCTTCGTTTCTTGGTCATGTCTACTCTCTTATATATGTATATTTATAAAGATTGTTGTATGGATATTTAAAAGATTCTGAAAGCAACTTGTGCCTGACATGCAAAATACGCGTTAAATTATTCTTATTCTTTTTTTCTTCTTCTTCTTTTTTTTTATATTTCTACGCATACACACACATTCTCACTTTCTCTCCCTCTGGGATCACGTAACAACAAAAATATACTGTCATACAAAAAAAAAACCATATCACAGTTTCAATGAACAAGGAGGCGATAACAACAGCGGTCACGCTTCCCCCCGGTGTGTACCCCACCGCCCCTATAGATGCGTTTGGCAACGACAAAGAAGTGACACGTACGAGTTCCATTGTCTGTCATGCCACAGAGCGCTTCGCCAAACACCGCCGACTGCGTTGCGCCATCAACGCAAAAGCGGAGACCATGCATGCGTTGACGCGTCTCCTCCTCGATGGCGGCACCGCTCCCCCTCTGGCGGCGGAGGAAAAGGAACCCGAACTTCGCCGTCTACGTTTAGAGAACGAACGGCTGTTGGCGGTTGTGCGTGACCTGCGGCGCGAGTTGTCCGACGCGGGCCGCACATTGTGTGATCAAACCGCGGCACTCCGTCGCGTCGGCGCACAAATGGCGCGCCTCGATCCGCACCGCCTCGTTCGACAGCGGCGGGAACAGGAGCCGCACACACCCAACAACAACAACAACAACAACAACCACAACCACAACGAAGCGGAACACGACGAAGACGAAGACGAAGAGCTAACAGCGGCACAGCGTGTGGCGCGTCGGGGTTGGGCCGCGCGGGAACACGACTTACTTCAATACATCGCACTTTTGGAAACGCAAATTGGGCGAATGGAACGGCGCCTCTCACCCGAGCGGCCGTCGCGCGCGGCGCTGTTTAACCTCACTGTTGGCCTCTTGTCCTGCGCCGGGCTGCGGAATCGGCGGAACAACGGACTCGGGTGCATTGACCCGTTTGTGGTGATCTTTAGTCCGTGCGGGGAGCGCCTACTCGAGACGGTCCCGCGCGAGGACACCGACTGCCCGCGCTTCAACCCGAGCGATGACGCGGTGCATGTGAAGGCGGCGCGGGGATCGCCTTGGGGTGTCACACTGGAGGTGTTTTCGCGCAGCGCAAACGGTGGGCGTCTCTTTCTCGGACAGGCGAAGATCCCCGTTGGGCCCCTACTGGAGGAGCTGACGACCACACACGGCGGGTCGGGCGAGGTGCGGCGCACACTATCATTGCACCCGCGCGAACGCGAGGCGGATGCGACGATTGCCCGTCACGCCGAGACGTTGGGGACGGTGGATGTGTATTTGGCCGCGAGAGTCGTCGGACGCGTGGCGCCGAGGCGGCGTGCGGTTCTCCTCTCCCCACGACGCGACTCTCTGGAGGAGGAACGAGAAGAAGAGGAAGAGGAGGAGGAAGTGTGGTATAGAGGCAATAGGGCACGGCATGGGCCCACGCAGCCGTGTAGACGACGACAGGAACGGAATAAAAAGGAAAATGTGCGGTTTTTGCGCCTAGCTGGTGCACGTGGGGTACTCAAACGTGATGTGGATGTGAAATCCAACCCCTTTGCTGTCGTGTTTCGCGGCGGAATAGAAGTGATGCGTACCTCGCCCGCCGTGGCAACCGCAAACCCATCATGGGAGAGCGCGCCCTTAACACTTCGTGGACTGCATGAGGGGAGCGAACCGATTGTGGTGCGCGTGTTTGATTACGACAGTGAGGGAGTGGAGGACTTTCTCGGAGAGGCGCGTCTGTCGATGGCGCAACTCCTCGCAACGACAGAGTGGCAGGAAGTCAAACTCTGCCCACGTCCTGAGGAGACACTGTTGTACATTCGCGAGTATGAAAATCGCCTCGGTACGCTGTTACTGCAATGCACAAGTGAAGGGCCGTCGTGTGAGCGTCGGGGTAGGGTTTGGACACGTCGCCAACCATCAAGAAAAGGCACCGCGTCAAAAGTAGAAGTGACCTCATCGCCGGGGTACACCGATCCCACCTCAACAGCGGAGCCGTCCGAGCAAAGTGTGACGGATAGAAATGAACGGACCCGCGAAGAGAAGCAAACACGCAAGAAAGAAAACGTGAACGAAACCAAACGACAAGGTTCCATAGAATCAACATGTCCAGAAAAGTCCGAGGTGGGTGCGCCGACATCGTCCATGCAAACCGATTTGAAACCTCCCACAGAGTCCTCATTGTCGGCGGAAACGCCTTCCATCTCGGCAGAGACGGCCGCCAAACCATTTGTGGACTGCAATTTAGTGTCGGAAGTAACCACGGCAGCGAACATTGCCCCCACAAGTGATGCCCCTTTGCCTACACAAGAGGACGAAACCTCGGGGACACACAAATGCAACGAGAACGACCATACCCAGGTGGAGGATTCAGTAAGGAAATCAGACGCAGACCATGTGAGTGTGCGCGTGTACGTGAAGGGTGGGGCAGACCTCCTGGACTG
This sequence comes from Trypanosoma mega, assembly GCA_030849715.1. NCBI lineage: Eukaryota > Euglenozoa > Kinetoplastea > Trypanosomatida > Trypanosomatidae > Trypanosoma > Trypanosoma mega. The sequence goes on along the minus strand of JASANV010001581.1, from coordinate 93,852 downwards.
CGATGAGGCCATGTTTAACGTCCTTGGTGTCACAGACCCGCGAGTAATGGTGTGGGTTGGACCCGACCACGTTTTTACGGTTCCTGAAAAGCACGACACGGTAAACCCTAAATGGGAAACCCAGGAGGCAGAGTTTCACACCGTTGTACATGCGAATCAGATGTTTCGGTTTGACGTGCAAGATGTGGATGTCGCCGGATTTGATGCGATGGGGTCTGCAAAGATACACGTCTCGGAGATAATAAAGAAACCTGGGGAGCACACACTGCCTGTGGTCCTCCACGGTAAGCAATACGGAACACTGACGGTCCACTTCACTTTGGAATCATAAAGTTGTACCTCTCTTTCTCTCTGCTTTTTTTTCCCTTTTTTTTTTGTACGTTTCGCTCAGTCTTCCATCTCTCTCTCTCTCTCTTCTTTTTTTTTTTGCTTAGTTCTCTTGTCTGCTCCTCCTCCTCCTCCTTCAATTTGAGGTAATAACTCTTCTCTCCGGATATGGACAATGGGAGGGGTGCATGTTAAGCACATTTTGTTTGTTTTGTGTATTTATTTTCCCAGATTGAGTTTTTCCGTCACAGCAACCGAGTCATAGATCCATTCTAATTATCATTTTTACCCACCCGTGCTCTTTTTATTTTTACTTTTCAGTGGGTTAGGTATAAATGTTCAGATGGAGTCTTTTTATCATACATATATATTTTTATACATATTCACTTGAGCATCTTTCTTTCTTTCTTTTTTTTTAGGTGGGGAGGTGAAGATCCATACTTTAGCGAACTTTTATTTTTTAGACCTTTGAATGACAATAGAGCTAAAAAGATTCTTGAGGTGTACTTTGATTTGTTTCATTTTTCCATTTTTTTTGTTCTTGCTCTCTTTCCCTCTCTTTTATTATTATTATTTTGTGGAACTATTTTGCTTCGCTTAGTGTATAAGATACACTACAAGGTATATATATAAATTAAAAGAAAAAAAGCGAAAAAAGAAGCCCATACATATATATATATATATATATTTATACATAAAAATAAACAACAAAGGGAAGGCCAGTGAAGGAGCGAAAACGAAAGGCGAAGTCAATAGGTTGCATCATGACAGGTTTGAAAATCAATTTAGAGGATTTGGAGAGTGAACTCGAGGATGATGATCCGGCGCGAATGTGTGATGAGGGATTACGCCTCGGTGGTCTTATGGTGTCCGCGGAAGGTTTAACCACTTCCATGGGGCACCGCTATGGCCTTTCCCCGGAGGACGTTGTTGTGAGCGAAACGGAATTTTTAGGCCAAGGGAGTAGTGGCTCCGTCCGGCGAGCGGTTCATCGGTCAACGGGCAAAGTGCTTGCGTTAAAGGAAATCAAAGTGACTAGCCATGCACACATGCAGGAAATAAGACGGGAATTAGAGACACTTAATCATGATGGTAATCATTCGCCGTACTTGGTGGACTTTTATGGTGCTTTTCGCCATGAAGGTTCTGTTGTTATTGCTATGGAGTGTATGGATGGGAGTTTAGATAATGTGCCAAAACCACTTCCCGAGGAAGTTCTCGTTAGTGTAACACGCAGTATTGTTAGAGGTTTATGGTATCTTCACAGAAACATGCATCTTATTCACCGGGATTTAAAACCTAGTAATATACTTTACAGTGCAGATGGAAGGATAAAGATATCGGATTTTGGTGTAAGTTCATCTCTCGAATGCACCCGCGCCGATGCACATAGTTTTGTCGGAACAGTCACATATATGAGCCCGGAAAGATTAAAAGGAGACTCATACTCTTATTCCGCAGACATATGGTCCTTTGGTTTGGTTGTCACCGAACTTGTACTCGGAGGTTGCCCTTTTATGGAGCGATTGGCCCGCAATAACACCTCACCAGAGGCGTGTTTTTGGATACTTTTACAACATCTCGGTAGTGACCGCCCTGTGCTTGTCCTTCCCTCGTCTCTCGATCCATGCACCGCGGAGTTTATTGCAATGTGTATACAGAAAGACCCTCAAAAGCGTCCAACATGCGATGAGCTTTTGCAACACCCATTTCTTTCAAAAGGAGATGAAGAGAATGATAAACAGATCATTAGACAATGGATCGCTACATTAAAATCAACATCAAATGAAAACCCTTGTTCTAGGGAGAGGCATGATGCATCAGCCACTATACAGAATGGGGAGACACCCCTAAATCTTGATGACGAACTGAACAAGCTGCTACAGTAAAATTAAAAAAAAATAAAAAAGAAAGAAGGGAATGAAAGAAGAAAAAAAAAGAAAAAAAAAGCAGCATGTATGCAATCGCTTTTTTTTTTTTTGTAATTCTCATGTGTGATTCTCTTTTATTTTCCCCTTTTGGATGATTATTTGTTTCATTTTTTCTTTTTTTTTCTCTTTTTTTTCGTTTCAATGGGGGTGGGGTGGGGAATGTGGATGAGGGGATTTATTCAATGGCTCAAATCTTTATTTATTTCTGTGCTTGTATGAATTCATCTGATAGTGTATATGCTTGCCTGGGTGACAAATTCTGAGTTTAGGTACCTTTTTTTTTGTTTTCCTTTGTTTTAACTTGATTTTATCATAAATATATACGCATATATATATATATATATTGTTCAGGCAAGGATGATATTTCCTCTTTGCATTCAATCCATTTCCAGTTTTTTGCAGTGCTGTGCATTCTGTCGCATCAAGCATCCGTGTGTATGCTTCTCCTCCACCACATGTGACCGTGTAACATTGTTTCTCAAAAAGGCGAGAGAAGAGGAAAAGAAACGAGAGAGAGGATAAACCTCGGTTTGTATGCATTTACTTGTTGCAAAATTTCGCATCTCAAAGTACACTCAAATTTAAAATAATATTTAGTTGGGAGAAGAAATTTTTTTATTAGAGGAGAAGAGTGATATTAAAGTCACTTGAACTTTTTCTTCAGACGAGATTCCATAGTCCATTTCTTCCTCTATCTTCCTTTATTTTTTCTTTTGTGTGTATTTTCTTCGCATGTATGGGATACGAATGCACGTGTAGTGTTTTTATTATATATATTATTATTTCTTTTTTTTCTTCTTTCCATCGTTTTTTTTTTGTCTCTTGTGATTGCACATGTACCAGACCACAAAGGCTCAAATCGTCATGCTACCGAATAATATTATTTCTGATTGTTTTTTTTTTGTTCGCCATTTTTACTGTTTTCTTGGTCTTTTTTCTTTCTTCTATTATTTTCATTATTGTTCTTTCTGATTCTTTTCGTTATTTTATCTCTTCTCTTAACCTATTTTTTTTGCTTTTTGTTCAATTACTTCCTTGTTTTTTTTTTTTTTTTATGTCATACTACATCAGTGCGGACGAACAACAATAACACACAACGAACACCATTTGAAGCAAACGCCTCTTCCATGGATCGTGAGGGCCTTCGACGTGCCCAGCAGGCGTCTCGAAACGCCTTTCTTCGGGAGCAAACACTTAAACGTGAGCGTGCCGCCGCCGCCGTCTTGCAGGAAAAGATATCCGAAATCGAGGCGGGTGTCTTACCGCACTCCCTCACTGAGGCCGAGCTGCTGAGCCGCCGCGCGCGGGAGGTGCGGGCGGTGTCGGAGCTTCAAAGAGCGGCGCAAATGCGACAAGAACTTCTCGAGGCGGACGGAACGGCACCGTTGCGCCATGACGCGGCGGTGAAGGTGTCCGACGCGGAAATGGTAACGGAGGCGACAAATGATTCCGCCGATAACTTCCTGGCCATGGAGAGGTCGGTTATAGACGACCGCATCGCGCGGCATGAGTTTGTGGAGGAAAAGACGGAGGAACAGATCCAATCGGAGCGCGCCGAGGTCTTGCAGGATGTTCGGCGCCATCTGCAGGAGCAGCGCCGCGCTCTTCCCATCTTCGCAGCGCGGGAGGAACTCCTCTGCCTCATTCGGCGCCACGCGGTGGTCGTTGTCGTTGGTGAGACGGGCTCCGGTAAGACCACACAGCTGCTGCAGTACCTCCATGAGGAGAAATTTCACGAAGCCATGGCAGAGGAAAAGGGCCACAACGAAGGGGAAGGGGGTGCGGCGGAGAAGCGCCTCATATGCACTCAACCAAGACGTATTGCAGCGATTAGCGTGGCAGAACGTGTGGCGCAAGAGATGGACACCCGCTGCGGCAGTCTTGTCGGGTATAAGGTACGGTTTGATGATCGTACCGGACCCCTCACGCGTGTTCTTTTCGTCACGGATGGTATGATGTTAAAGGAACTCACCGCCGACCCCGACCTGAAAAGTGTTGCGGCTATTATGATTGATGAGGCACACGAACGCTCCCTCAATACAGATATCCTTCTTGGGGTACTGAAGGATATTTTGCGGCGCAACAAGCAGCTCAGGGTGATTGTTGCAAGTGCGACCATTAACGCTGATAAATTCAGCACCTTCTTTGATGGAGCTCCTATTTTCACAGTGCGTGGGCGAACCTTTCCTGTGGAAGTCTCCTACTTAACGGAACCTGTACCGGATTATGTAAGGGCAAGCGCCGAATCGGTTCTTATTCTACACGCAACCAAACCACTACCAGGTGACATCCTCGTCTTCTTACCTGGCCAAGATGATATTGAGAACTGTGCCACAGCCGTGCAGGAGGGTATTGCAGCCGCCGGTGGACAGCTGAGACCACTCTTGGTGCTGCCTATTTACTCATCCCTTCCACCACGTGAGCAGAAGCGCATCTATGAGGTACCCCCACCCCACACACGAAAAGTTGTCATTGCAACCAACATAGCAGAGACATCTATTACTATTGATGGTGTGGTGTACGTCGTGGATTGTGGACTGTGTAAGCAGGATTATTATAATCCTCGGGCCATGGTGGAGGAACTACGTGTTGTACCAACCTCGCAAGCGAGTGCAACACAACGCACAGGGCGAGCTGGACGAACAAAGGAAGGTGAATGTTACCGTCTCTACACAGCCTATACGTTTCGCAATGAATTACCACAAGAAACGGTTCCGGAAATTCTCCGTTGCTCTATGAGTGCAGTGGTTCTTCAATTAAAGGCTCTTGGTATTAATAATTTGTTGCAATTTGAGTTTATTGATGCACCCTCTACCGCCTCGCTGGAACGGGCGTTGGATCATCTCTATCTCCTAGGAGCGATGAAACAGGATGGGCGGCTCACTCTCACAGGGCGTCGAATGGCAGAATTCCCCATGGACCCTTCCCTTAGTAAATGCATCATACGAGCCCATGCGCTTGGTTGCTTGCGTCATATGGCCATTGCCGCGTCTATGTTGTCATTGGATTCCATTTTTGTCGCCTCACGTGATCCAAGTGAGAGGCGTGCCATGCGTAGTGCGCGGGATAAGCTTTTTTCTTCTGGAAATGGTGATGTTTCGGGGTATGTGCGAATCATGGAGGAATGGCTACGTGCAGGGCCAGGGATGCAGGATTTTTGTCAATCGCATTGTATCAATGCCAAATCCATGACTCGCGCCCGTGACGTGTTGGATCAAATCCTTCGCACATGTGATCGTCTCGGCCTTGATGGCGGAAAGGACGGAGACAACACCCTCTCTGTAGAGAACCTCACCAAGGCGTTGCTCTCTGGCTTCTTTATGAACGTATCACTCATTAACATTGACAAGTGGTCATACACGGTGGTGCGTCCCATTGATGCTACTGTGGGTCGTGTCCGCAGCCTCGCCGCGGCGGAGGAGTCGGCGACGGCGGAGATTCACCCGTCGAGTTACTTACACCGCGCGGGAATGCAACAACAGGAGGAGGATAGAAAGCCGCGGGGTGGCATTCCGCCAACGGCGACGCTGCAATCCACGGCGTCCGTTCTGCGTGAGCGACCGGAGCTGATCGTCTTTACGCAACTGCGTCGCACGACGAAGCGGTATATGATGCACTTGATGGCCATCCCCTCGGTGGAGTGGGTGCTCTCCATGGCGCCTGGAAACTACTTTGTAAAGGAAGAGTTGGAACGAAATTTGCGCAAACGCGCACGCGATTAATTCATCACCATGTGCTTTTTTTACTCATTTTTTTTTTTTTGCTTCTTCTTTGTGTGTGCGTGTTGTTCATCTTATTCTGATAGTCTTTTGTGCGTGTATTTCTGTGTATTATGGGATTCGGTATATGTATCTTTTTTTTCTTCTTCTTTTTTTTTTTGTACAAATAAAAACTTTCTCTCATGCTTCCTTTACAACTCAAGGCAAGATACTTATATATATATATATATATATAGTTGTATCGAACATTGTTTGTTGTCATTAACTATTATTTTCTTTGTGTGTGTATTATTATTATTAATATCTTTAGTTTTTGAACATTTTTGCGTTTTGTGTTACATGCTTCGCCGAGCTGTACCACGTTTCATGATGCAGCTACACCCGACACCCACGCCGAACCCGCGTTGCTATGCCTTTCACATTCCCTCCTCAGCCTATGAGAGTTTTGTGCCTAGTGGTCAAACATGTGAGGTCCCACACCGAGGCTTGGCGTGGGTGCATCCGCTTAGTGACGGTCTGTTTGAGCAATACGCGCAGGAGGTCTCCAGTGTGTACATCGCCCCGCGTCAAGTCTCCATCACGGTTCACCAACACGTGGAGTGGGACAAACTGGAGTGGAGTCTGAGCTCTTTCATTGGGCATTATTTAGTGTTTAACAACGCCTGCGTCCCCGCGGCGCCCGAGTACGCCTTGTTGGAGGATGACCTCAACCTGCGCGAGGAGGACTCGGAGGTGTTGCAGTGCATCAAGGAACTCCTCCGGGAGCAGGTGCGGCCCATGGTACAGCGCGATGGGGGGGATGTGAAACTTCTCAACTTTAATGAAAAGACGGGAGTGGTCTCGCTCGCCATGCTCGGCGCCTGCCGCTCCTGCCCCTCCTCACACAACACACTTAAGGATGGGATCGAACGCATCATGCAGCATTTCCTGCCCGAGGTAAAGGAGGTGGTGGAGGCAAAGGGACACCAATTCTACGAGGAGTATGGGTTACTCTTTGATTCGGAGGCGGCGTTGCGCCGGGAGGCCATGCGTGTGGATAGAGAACGACGCAAAAAGGTAAATCCCTTCGCAACCGCCTCACTCATGACATTTGAGGGACTCAACGAGCCGGACGGCGATGAGTGATGTGCGATAAAATATGAATGACCCCTCAAGAGATGACACGTTTGCGGAATGGAAAGAAAAGAAAAAGAAAAACGTAAAGGGGTGAGAGGCAGGAAGAGCAAAAAAAGTCAATGAGAAAAGAAAAAGAAAAATGTTCTTTTTTTTCTTTTGTTCTTCTTGTTCTTGTGGTTTCTTACTGCTGTCACTATTATTGCTGATTTCTTTTTATAGTACTCATTTTTTCTTTCTTGTATTGCTTATCAACCACATCCACTGGATTTGCAGTTAATATGTTGCTGTTTTTGATTGTTTTTGCTGCTGTGTAGTTTATGTATTCTTTTTCTATTATCGTTGTTGATGATTGTATTTTGTTCTTTATTACTCTTTTTATGTTTCCATTTTTAACATTTTCTCTTTTTTTTTTTTTGGCCCTTTCACTCCTTTTCTATATGTAAATCTGATGAACCCAACACATGTGTACACATACACCGAAGAGAGGTGAGAAAATACTGATTTTCCGCCTTGAGTGCTAAGTTTTTCTAAGTTTGTGAGCTTTGTTTATATATATATATATATATATATATATATAAAGGAGTATATATATATATACATATTTGTTTATTTTATTTTAACAAACATGACGCTTCGCACACGTTTTGAGAGTTCCGATGACGTCGGTGTCTTCGCCCGTCTGACGAATGCCTACTGCCTCGTCGCGTCCGGTGCGTCCCAAAACTTCTACTCGGTCTTTGAACAGGAGTTGGCCAATCACATTCCCGTCGTGTACACCTCCATTGGTGGCTCGCGTGTGGTTGGCCGCCTGACGTGCGGCAACCGACACGGCCTCGTCGTCCCGTCCATCACGACGGATCAGGAATTGCAGCACCTGCGCAACTCCCTCCCCGACGCCGTGAAGGTGCACCGGGTCGAGGAGCGCCTCAGCGCACTCGGCAACTGCGTCGTGTGCAACGACCACGTCGCGCTCATCCACACCGACCTCAGTCGGGAAACGGAGGAGGTCATCCGCGACGCGCTGCGCGTCCAAACGTTCCGCACCTCCATCGCCGAAAACGCCCTCGTCGGCAGCTACGCCGTCGCAACCAACAAGGGCTGCATGGTGCACCCAAAGACGAGCGCGCAGGACATGGACGAGATCGCCTCCCTCCTGCAGGTTCCCGTCGTGGCCGGCACGATCAACCGCGGGGGGGCGGCGATCGGGGCGGGACTTGTGGTGAACGATTGGGCCGCCTTCTGCGGACTCAACACGACGGCGACGGAGATAACCGTGGTGGAGCGCATCTTTCAACTGCGCAGAGACTTCGCGGGGGATGAGCCGAATCTCCTGCAGCAGGTGCGGGACACCCTGTTGGATGACCTGGCGTAGGGCACAAGGGACAGTAGAGAAGGGAACACAACGTCATGAACAGCAAACCAACGAACGAGAAAAGAAGGAAAGGAAATGGGGAAGAGTACCGTTATCAATCAAAGAGTTGCGAAGGAAATATATATATATATATATATGAGAAAGGTAATTTTTTTTATTGTGTACTTTCTTCGTGTTTTTTTTTTGTTTGTTTTGTTGTTATTGTCTTTCTTTCTTGCTGCGTTTTTTTTTTTTTCCATCATTTCTTTTATTGTTTTTTCTTTTTTTTACTTCGTTAAAAATGTTTTCGTGAGTTTTTTTTAAAAAATATATATATAAACGAAATTCATTACACGATTTGAATATCGTGACTTGATTTTTATTTTTTCTACTTTCTTTTTTTGAGAGGGGGAGGGGGGGATGTATTTCGATTCATACTCCCATTTGTTTTTGTTGTCGCTTCTTTTGTGACGAATTTAAAGTGTTTTCGATTCCTCTTTTTTTTTTTTTACACATAAGAATACTTTTTTTTTTGTGAAGTAAAGGAGGGAGAGAAGTCAACAAAAGAAAAAAGGAACTTCTTTTTCTGAAGAGTACAAACGGTAAATTATTTAGATATATATATACATATATATATATATATATATATTTCTTAAAAAGCAAAGACGAAGAACAAGTTAGTGGAAAAGATACAAAAGGCAAAAAAAAAAGAAAAAGAGTAAAAACAACAAATATTTAAAAAAATTACAAAACGAAAACGACACTTTAAACCAAAAGGTAAACAGAAAAATAATCAAAAAAGGAAAAAGAAGAAAAAAGAACTATATTCGATAAAACGAAAACGAGGTTTTTTTTTTTGCCTTTTGTTGCCCCATTACAGACTAACAGAGGCAAAAACAGAAAGAGAAATATTTTTTTTTTAGTATTAGTTACGTTCTTTCTTTTCTTTTCTTTTCTATCTGTGATCTTGCGTTTTGCGTTAAGCGAACCATGATGGAAAAGAAAAAGGTGGAAATGAATCAGCGCTTTGGCCCGTACCAAGTTGGTGAAACCATTGGGCGTGGAACTTTTGCAAAGGTAAAAATTGCCGTTCACGGGGCCTCTCAAACCAAAGTAGCGCTTAAGATTATTCCACGCAAAATCATGGAACAAGATGTACGCTCGGGGATTAAAATCACACGGGAAATTAAAATCCTAAAAGTTTTACGTCACCCAAATATTATGCGTCTGTATGATGTGGTGCAGACGAAGCATGATATTGTGCTCGTTCTCGAGTACATCTCCGGCGGTGAACTCTTTGATTGTATTTGTCGAAAAGGTCGCTTGGATGAGGAGACGGCGCGTTATTACTTTCAGCAAATCGTTGCGGGCATTGCGTACTGTCATCGCTACCGCGTGGCCCATCGGGATTTAAAACCAGAAAACATTATGGTGGAGCAGAACACGAAGTGTATCAAAATTGGTGATTTCGGTCTCTCCTCCGTGATGCGCGATGGGTGTTTCTTTGAGACGAGTTGTGGAACCCCAAATTACGCCTCACCGGAGGTGGTTAGCGGCAAACTCTACGGCGGCCCCGAAACAGATGTTTGGAGTTGCGGTGTGGTGCTTTACACCATGCTCGCCGGGGCCCTCCCGTTTGATGATCAAAACGTAGGAAACCTATTTAAAAAGATACAGACAGCTAATTATGTGATGCCAAGTGACATCTCCGACCCTGTGCGTGATCTCCTGCGGCGCATGCTCCTCGTCAGCCCCCTCGACCGCGCGACGATGGAGCAGGTGATGCAGCACCCGTGGGTGCGCCCCGCCTTTCCCCCGCATTTGCTCGCGGTGCACTATGACGCCATCTTTGACACCATGCGACCCGCCACCATGGCGTCTCCGACGGAGAACTTACTGGATGATTCCATCTTGCAAACCGTCGCCGGTCGATTTCACATCTCCGTGGCGGAGGTCGCCGCTATTGTGTCGGTCCACGCAAAGCAGAAGTGGTCCATGTTGGGCGACGACGACGACGACCCTTCGCGCCGTCCGTATCCCGCTGAACCGTTTTTTCGCACATACGCCAATGTGGTGGATGCGAAGTTGTGGCCCGAGCCGCTTGTTATCGCGCCAGCGGAGCAGGCACTGCGTGATCAGCAGCATGATGTTCTCATTACGTATCTTATTCTGCTTCAACGCAAGCAAAGCCATACGCCACCGAACATCCTTGCAAAAATGGGTGCCCGCACCGAGGCGACGGGTTCCCTTCTTATGTCTCTTTCGATGAATCAAGGTTACGGCTCCCTCAATGCCAACTCGCTGCATCTCTTCGCCTCTAGTACGACGCAGGGCGGTCGGAGCCTGCAGCAGGCGTCGCTTCAGCCAAGCGCCCCGCAGCAACAGCCGCATCAACTCCTAAAGGGCCAAAAGAATGGGGACATCACATTCTTCGGTTCCCTCCCGGCGCATGTGCCGCAGCCAGACGCCCAATCGCAGCGTCCCTCTCCGTACCCGCACGTGGACACGCACCCCAACGCGGCGGAGTCCTACCTGGACGGCTACAATCGCCTCGCGGAGGTCGTCCTGCCGCTCCGCCTCCCGCGTTCGCGGCACACTTTGCTTGGGCGCCTGCTCGGCGTCACGGAGCGCCCCGTCGCGGCGCAACCGGCGCCTCCCCCCTCCCTTCCCGCCCGTTCCGGCACAGCGAGCGCCGGCGGACTGCTCCAACCGCTGCTCAAACCCCTCGCGGAGGAGACGGCCGGCGCGGCGCGGGAAACGCGCGGGGAGGGCCACGCGTCGGGTCGGGCGGAGTCGGCCGAGGCGCACGAAATGGATTTGACGCTGCCCGACAGCGCGCCGCCGAATGTGATGCAATGCGAGGCCACCACCCGCTTTGGCGGGGACTTCATGCGGAACGGGGTGCTCTTCTCCCAGGGCGACCCGCGCACCACGCTGCGCTATGTGTACATGGCCATGCGCGATGAGGGGCTCCTCTGGAAGGTGATTCACCCGTACTTCTTCTCCGCCGTCATGCACCCGTGTGTGAAGCTGCAGGTGAAGGTCTACAAGGTCACCGCCGAGGAGCAAATCGTGGATGTAAAGGTTTCCTGTCAGAGTGGGATGCAGGGGTATGATGTGGCGGTGAAACTGCTAGACCGGCTGCGCGCCAAATCCATCGCGCTTGTGCAACGACGACTGCGAAAGAGTCTCCTCGTGGGCGATCACGGGCTTTCACAGGGAAGCGCGAATAACTCCTTCGCCGCGGGGGAAACGGCCGCTTCGCTCGACCGACGAGGCGCCCCGCGAGCGTTTCCGGGGTAAACCGCCCCCGCCCGAGACGTGTCACAAGGAGGGAAGACACGAGAAGGAAATGAAAGGTACGTGAATGGAGTGAAAATGGGAAGATATGAAATATATATATATAAAGAGAGAGAGAGAGAGAGAGAATGAAAAAAGGAATTAGCAAATGAAAACAACAACAAAAAGAAAAAGTATGAAGAAAAGGTGAGGTCTCCTTTCGTTCCTTCCTTTGTGAAAAAAAAAAAAAAAAAAAGAAAGAGATTTTTTTTTTTTTTTGAAGAAGAAGAGGAATGAGAAGGAATAGGGTTGTGTATCATTTCTTATCACTTACTTTGATGAAACGCTTTTTTATTTATTTACTTTTTCTGTATTTTCTCTTATTTTCCTTATTTGAGTGTCTTTAGACTCAGTATGTAGTGGTGATGCTATGGAATTTTTGTTTTTCTCGCTTCGATGCTTTCCTCGTATATTTATGTAGTTTTTTTTTTCTTGTTTTGGTTGTTTATTTTATTTCATTCTTGTGTGCAATGCTTTTCTGTTTTCTTTTAGCCACTTGGTTTCAGTGAGGAAAAACAAAGAAGAAAAAGAAAAACCGAGGACCTCCCAACTTAGTGAATACGTACGTGTAGAACTTTTCATTACGCCAATACACACAAAAAGAGAGTAATTAAAATACATATAGATTACTCTTTCATGTTTTTTTTTTTTTTTGTTGTTATTGGGATACGATGCAACTTTTTTCTTTTATCGATTATGAATTCTGCGTTCAAGATTCCCTTTATTTAATGACAAGAAAAAGGAAATCATCGCCTCATAAAGAGAGAGTAAATAGATCAAGAACAAAGAAGAAAAAAAAATTTTTTAATTTACTTTCAAAAAAAAAAAAAAAAAGAGCCAAAGTGAGGAATTTGGCAAAAGGTTTTTATAGTGTGTCTTGTTATTCTTATATATATATATATATATTTATATATGTATATGTATATATATATATATATGTCGGAGTGCCTATGTTTGCATTTGTGTGTGTATACATCTGACGTGCTTTACCCGCCTGTATTCCGTTTCTCCCCTCCTCCATTGTGATTTCTTTTTTTGACTGTGAGACCTTTTTTTTTTTTTGTCTGCTTTTTTTTTTCTTATGTTTTTCTTTTTTCTGTTGTTGATTTGTTTGTGTGTTTGTGTTTTATTTTACGGTTTTATATGGTGAACGAGAAGGCAGAAATACGTACATCGTCCAAATGCTTTCTATGCTGTTAATTTTCGTGTTGAGTGTGTAATGTGGTGTATGTATTTATGCTTTTCTTTGTTCGTTTGTTTGTATTTTTGTTTGTGAATTGCCTTTTTTGTTTTACTTACGAAAACGCAACCACAACCACAACCAGGAGAACCAAAAAAAAAAAAATTAATATTAAAAATAAAAAATGACTTTTTTTTTTTTGTTGGTGTGTGTTTTTCAAAGTGTTTCTTTTTTACTCATACATACTCTCTATTTCTGTTGTTTGTTTGCATGAAAAGTTTTCTATTTTAAATGTTTGTATTAAAATAATAATAATAATGATAATAATAATAATAATTGTGTTTTTGCTTAAACATGTTGCGTCAGTTTCTTATCTATTACCCTATTTTCTCTGCAATTTTTGTTTTATTCCAAAAACTCTTCTCTCGTTGGATGTTGATGTCATGTGAAGTACTCTTTGGTGTGTGCCCCGTTGAATTGTCCCTACATTCATTGCAGTGACCGAACCATTGCATTTTTTTTTTTTTTTTGGATGGGGGGGGGGACGAACCAAAACAAAAGGTAAAAGTAAAGGATAAAAAAGAAGAGAATACAGCAGCACGCAAACAGAAAAAAAAAAAGGAAGGCAAACAACGACAAAAATACATATATATATATATATATATATATATATATATATATATATATATAAATATATAATCATTTACCAATCAAAAGCCAAAAGCCCCCAACGAAAAGAAAACGTAAAAACAGCTTTTATCTGTATTTATTTACCCTTTTTGCATATATGGCCACCATGGAGACGGAGGGAGAGGCAATGATTGAGGACGTCTCGCGTGCAGTGTGTCCCGAGACTGCGCAAACATATCCGGTCAAACACATTCCTCAACCGGAACGTCCCCTTATTGTGTATGAGAACGCAAAAGGGGCGGGGGAGACGGCGGTGCAGGAGCTCCTTCTTCGTGCCCGCCTTGTTGTCCCCGCTGTCATGAACTTTCTCTACTTCAGCTCCACTCATGTGGCGGTGGTGTATTTGGGAAAGCATTTTGTGAATGGAAATCCCGTCGGCATCGCGGAGGGGGCGGTGGATATGAAGATACGCATGATACGTTACCTCACCTCAGAGATGTGGCCGCCGCTCCTCCGCACTGATGAACCCGACGAGAGCTTTGGGGCCGACATGGGTGTACGCCCGGATTGGAGCGGTTGCCTCGACCCACCCGATGAACGGGACGCTGTCTGGCAGTCATCCCTTGAAAGCCGCATGGAGGTTCTCGTCTACGTAAAGAATGGGAGAGACAACACACGGTATCTAAAGTTGATACTCCGTAACACCACGCACCGTCTGCACTTTGATGTGATTGACCCACGAGACGAAAAACGACGCTGGGAGGAGCGAAAACTCTTTACACGTATGCTTGATAATCTTGAAACACGTAAGGCTATTACGAGTTACGAGGCATATGAACATATGTTCCGTACAGCGTGTTTGATGGCAGCACGGCTTTCAGGCGGACGTGCGTTTGCGCAAGAACGCGTGGAGGTTGTTTGGCACAATGACGATCAAAGCAAAAGCAAACCCCACCATCACGGCACTGATGACATAGTGAATACCAGTAATGCTGTTAACAGAAGCAGTAAACGTATGACTACGAGTAGTAGTAGTAGTAGTAGTAGTAGTAATAGTAGTAGTAGTAATAGTAGTGGTGACCACCATGGTGGTGTGGATAGTCAAGGGTATAGCAGTGGTTTGGAGAGTGGAAGGTGTAGACACTCTTATGAGTGGATGGAGAATCAATCGCGCCCCGAAAGTGCTGTGCGGGACTACAAAAGTTATCTATTCGACACAGCAGAGGAAATGAAACAGAACTGTGTTCGCTTCATGTGTGGTTTTCTTAACGCCTATCGTGAGGGGCGACTTATTATTGGAGTCCATGAGATCCCGCGACGCAACCCGGATGGATCAATTCCCCAAGTAAGTAACGCTCACAACACTATTGTTACACATGATGACCTTATTGATCAGTTTGTCATTGGAGTACGACTGAGTGAGAAGGAGGTGGAGGACATTCGATCAAGTTTAAGCGCACAACTATTGTTGTGTGTACCTCCTGTTCCCCCTCATATTGTGCGAATGGATATCACTCCGGTTCGGTTTCCACACCAATTTACGCGATCCAAACGGGTACTCGTCCTCTATGACGAGGAACAAACCGCACATGGTAGTTCCATGAAACAAAAAGCTATTGCAGCCATTCACCAACTGGCTCCTATTGGTCTTTCGCTTGTTCCGGTAGAAAGTGAGGTGCTACAGCAGCGTTGCGCTAGTGAGAGACGTCCTGTAAGTCTTTTTAGTATCGCCGCCGTACAAAACCCGGAGGCACTTGAAAAGAATAATTGGGAAACGCATCTCATTCGCAACCTCGACGCACAAAAGGCGTACTGCCGTCACGAAATAATTGACGACCCTGGTGATGTTCGGGTGCTGGATCTTGTGGTTGTTGATTTATCTGTGGATCTAAAACGTAACAGGCATGTCCCACTACTAGAATATAATGGAAAATTCTTTAGTGGTTGGCCCTCTATTCCCATCTGGAATACCACGCGGCAAAAGGTTGGACGTGTGCGGCGCAATTATAACATTTTCCGTTCTCTTCTTAATGCCCCTAATTCTATGGCGGAGGGTAGTATGAGGAATTCTATTCAACTCCTAAGCGACGGCTTAGTGCGCAAAACGACAAAATCGTGGTACGCAGACCCTCGCATTGCTGGAGTTGTACTGAGTTTTTTAGACGACTTTAGAGATGTGATGCGCTTTCGTATGCTACACTCCGTCTGGGAAACGGTCTTTGAACAGCGTCAATGTACGCACTTGTTGCAGATGCTCCTGGCAACACGCTTTGGTAATGGTGAATTCCGATGCTCATGGAATGTACTCTCTTGGGTACAAAATCAACTTCGTGAAGTCGATATGCCGCCTATGCCACTCTTACTTTGTCGTGTATTTGAGTATATTGGGACTCTCCCATCCCCGTACCCGTACGTTGCGGTGCCACTTATACAACAATCTTTTCGGGTTTCTCAATACCTCGT
The DNA here is from genome assembly GCA_030849715.1 of Trypanosoma mega. Classification (NCBI taxonomy): domain Eukaryota; phylum Euglenozoa; class Kinetoplastea; order Trypanosomatida; family Trypanosomatidae; genus Trypanosoma; species Trypanosoma mega. The sequence continues at coordinate 77,796 of JASANV010001581.1, read as the reverse complement.
TCCAATCTTCTATGAACAAAAATACTTTGACGGGCAATTAAAACCAGCCATCGTATTAGATCTTCGTGATGGTATTGTTAAGACCATGCGATTGCGGAATGGGAACTTTACTATTGAAGCGGTTGTTGGAGTTGGTTTTAAACGCATTACGAGGCGACGACTGAATCGCTTCCGTGTGCGGCGGCTCATGAGTGTAGAAGGTCACCTTGCGGATGTCGATGACAGCATCGACTCGGAGGAACTACACGGCTTTCTCACTCCTCTCACACACCCTAGACCCACCAACATGGCTGCAACAACAACAGCAGCGATAACCGATACATATATCGATGTGGAGAATGGTACGCGACGTCAGCGACTCCCGTCATTAGTGCTCGCCTCACCCAAGTCATGGAAGGTACCAAAAGTACCACGGGAGTTGGAACAACATATGCCACTCCTCTCCTTTGAGTTCCTCACCGCGCAGAGGCAATCGGAATGTGTAAGAGACTTCATGGAATGCCGAAGCAAACCTTGGACACTCCCGCATTTACTCTCATGGTTTCACCTCCTCGCCTCGGATGACCGAATACACTTCTTTGGCACGTGTAGGCGATCCATTTCGTTTCGCGTCACCTCACTTCGTGAGGTCTGCGTGGATCACATGGAGTGCACCGACGGGAACTGTCCTATTCTCAGCGAGGCACGTCTCGCCGGGTCCCCAGCGGAGTGTCTTCTGCACCAGAGAATTGCCGAATGGGCTTCCATATGAATATATGAATTGAGGGAAATGCTTTTATTTACATTGTGTATTCAATGCGAACACACAACCAGAACCAACAACAACAACAACAACAACAAAAAATGTTGTTTTCTTTGCACTTTCTCTCTCATTAAAAAAAAAAAAAGCGGAATAGTAAGAAGAAGAACAAATGTAAACAATAAAAAGGGGGGAAAAAAATACGCAATGTTCTAAAAAATAAATTTTGTGGTGGTTTTTGTAATATATTCTTCCTTTTCTATGTTCATTTACTTGCATCGTCTTTGCATGAAAAATATGAGTGATCATTCGCATTTCTCAATTGGTATCTTAAGAGAAAGTATCCCACGAAAAGTAAGCATACAAAAAATGGAAAGAACAAATAAAAGAAGTGAACAAAAAAGAAAGGACAAAAAAAAAAAACGGAGAACGAAAAGCAGCGAAAACAGTTTCCAAGTTTTCATAATATTATATATATATATATGTGGGGGTAAAAAAAACAAGGAAAGAAACAAAGAAAATGTTTTTATTTTATTATTTTTATTATGAAACTTTTTGTCTAATGATTTTTTTCCGTTTTTGTCCAATTGCTGCTGAGCAGAAACTTTTTTTTCTTTTCTCCTACTTCCATTTTTTTTTTCTGTGTATTTTTGCATGGATACGGTTGGCGTTTTTTTCCTTTGGGTATCATACGTTCATCTCTATACGCGTTCACTTTAGTGTAAAGATTATTAATTTTTTTTTTCTTTTTTTATTCCTCCACGATATGTGATGCCATGGATAACAAAAAAATGGACTTTGGTGCTTCTCTTTTTGTCCCTTATGTGGGTTGAGTATTATGTACATTTCGGAGAACAAACGGGGAAGGGTTCATCCCCTCAATGGCCTGCATTTGTAGCGTATCCCATGAAGAATCTTCATGAGTTACCCAACTGGAAGCACTACATTGCGCTTGGTAAAACTCCTCCGACATCTGAGTTTCCAAAAGATGAATCGATCACCGTGACAAATGGAGAACACGTCCACCGTCGATCTGCACCGATGAAGGTGTTGTATTCCTGCTACGGTAAACCTCCTTTGAAAGACGGCAAAAACGCAATAGAAAACAGTTTCACACGATCAAATGCTTTACTTTATGACTTTGTTATATTACCCGTTGGATGCTTCGGGGATTATTTATCAAATTGTACTTCCTGTACGCTTTCAAGAGTTCTGGTGAATGCGACTTATTGTGGTCGTAAAAAAATGGGTCTTTTTCTTGGTGATAACTTCTATCCATATGGTATTACGAGGCGATATAGCAGCCGATTTCAAAAAGACCTTTACCATAAATTTTTTAAATTCGAAGAACTTCAAATGATCTTTTACGCCACTTCTGGTAATCATGACACTCGACCACGTTATTTATATCGCAATGACTTGAAGTATTGGCACATGCCCTCACCCTATTATAGGAGTGGTATTCAAGAGAGTTCGGGTACTACATTGGAGATATTTACCTTCTCCACGAATCCCTATGATATGCGTATTTACACTCATAACTTCTTTAAGAAACAGGCGGCCTGGTTAGACGCTGCTTTGGCCAATAGCACGGCACGTTGGAAGATTGTTATGACACATGAACCGATCTTTAGCTTTTCCGGATTTCTCCATCATGAAAAGAGCCTCAAAGTGGTTCATCCCATCCTCAAACGTCGTAGAGTTCAGTTGTTGGTGTCTTCTCACGTTCATGGCATTTTTCTTCATCGCGTGGAGGGTGGCTATTACCAACTCGTCTCGGCTGGTTTTGCGAGCAATCTTCAGACCATGACACAACCGCGACGTCCGCTTGGATACAATCACCTTGGTATTGGTGCAACAGCTCTATTTGTTGAACACGATGTGATGACTGTCGTGGCTTCTGATGCAAAGGGACAACTCATTTTTCACCATAAAATTCCATATGAAATGGATCGAAGTGATGTACCACGCACGGCGATTGCTTTGCACAGTGATTTTGATGTTTTCAAGCGACACGAACCGAGTGAACACTTTTTCCCATTGTCTTTCTCTAAATCTCTTCCATAATTCCCATGGCTCCTGAAAAGATACCCTTTGAAGCTTCCTTGCTATGTACACGCTTTGTAACGAGAACAATAAGAATAACGGGAAAAAGATAACACACGAAACGAAAAAAGAAAAAAAAAATTATGTATACAGTTTAGCCTCGTTCTTATTGAGGCTCTAGTTATGTTATGTTTTCTTTTCAAAACTAATTATTTGTTAAAAGCGACAGGAAATGACTAGTATCGGTATTTGCATATGAATAATAACAATCGTGTGTATACATCTACATACCCATATATGTGTGAGAAAATATTGCCTTTAGATACTTCAATTGTTGTTATTGCTGTTTTCTTCATTTATTTGCTTCTTTTTTATTCCTTCTTTCTTGCTGTTTTGGTTGATGCCATATTTTTTTAAATTATTTTACTGGATGAGGATAGTTTTACTTATGTTACTACCCGCTGTACCTGATAGATGTGACACGAGCAAAATAACTGGTCCATCTGGTCACCAAACAATAGCAGAATCTTGTAAACCACGAGAAGCACATGAAAGTCATCCCAGTAATGGAAAAATAGAGACGAAAGAATTAAGTGAATCGAATGCAATTTTTTCGCCTCCAGGTATGGTACAGCGATCTAAAACAATGGAATCATTTTCATCACCCTTAGTTGGTCATCGAGAAGTGGAAAATGGTTTGATTTATCAACATCATAACCCACTACAAGAAGAAGAGCAGGATTATTCCTTTAACTGTGAAATTGAGGGTAGTACTTTTGTTCCTATAGAACCGCGAGAAAGGCAAAGAAATTACTCCTCATCGGCTCCATCAAAAAGAGTAAAAACAGTAAAGTGTCAAAACTGTGTATTATGTGTTACCGTGTTGGTTATTGCCGTATTAATAGGTGTTGGTGGCGGTGTGACTACTGGGTTGGTAGGTTACCGCTATAGCATGCTCAATGAACGAAAATTCCTCGACTTGAAAAACCGTATTGTCCTAAATAGTTCATTGAATGTGTTGTGGGAATCGCAATCTCGACTCATTGGAGGTTCTTTTTTGCTTCATAACTTTGTGAAGGTGATAGGAACCAATTTTACGTCACCTGCAGAAATGTTTACAGCATATAATCATTCCTTTTTTCTTCTGTCAACCTCCTCGATGCAGACGTCTGTGGACGTGGAAGCACACAGGATTTATGTGCCTTTTTGCGATGATAAGGTAATAGAAAATGGTACGTGTACGAGAGCCATGTTTCTTGCGTATGAGTGTCAAGTACTCTTTGATGACTCTCTTCTGTGTCACTATTTCCACAATAGTCCATCAGGTGAGGAAATCATCATGAATGAGGTGTCTTTAAACTCCACAGACGGAAGTGTTTCGGGAATAGAAGTTGTAGGCCGTATGAAAATGATTACCGTGGAGAAAAACGAAGACCTCCTTAGACATATTGGCGGATACTTTCTGAGACCTTCCTATATGCCTTCTATTGATGGTAGCGAACACTCATACATCACATATCGCCGACAAGAAATGTTTGATGGAAAGCTTGTCATTTGCGATACTGGAACTGCTCTCAGTAACTGGTTTCGTGTGTTTGATCGAAGTCTACAAAAGGCAGATGATAGCTACTCTCTGCTTTTTAATTCAAGTGGTACTATTTTCGCATACTCCTATGGAACTACAACACAAACTGGATTGCCTTGTCGAGTAAAACCAAGTGTCCTTAGAAGAGCAATGTATGCAGAAAGTTGTGGACAGGGAGGTGGAGCTGTACTTGATGCTATCGTTGGAATGCTTTTGCCAAAAGTAGTCCATACAACGAAAGAACCCGTTTCAAACTCTGGGGGTTTTAGCTTAGTTTTAGAAGGTGATGGTCTAGTGATTTCAGCCAAGGATTTTTTGCGTATTTTGACTCCTGTGAATGAAAGCAATATCACTTTTATTGCTGCCTATGCCACCCCTGTGGTTTCAGGATTAGACAAGCAAAGTACAATACAAGTTATTATATGTGTTGTGATTGTTGTCTCATCTATCATCATCCTTGGTGGTATAAGTTTATTCTCCATCAATCAACTACAGAAAACATTAGAACTTGTGTCTGTGTTAGCTAACAATGTGACGACGTATAATCTGGAAAAAATGCAAACGGTACTCGATCGCGCTCCACGTGGATGTTGTCTGCCTTATGGTTTATTAGGAACGAATTTGCTGTGGGAAGAATTTGCTCGCATTCTTGGAAACCTCCGTGCCTATCGACCATTTTTGCCACAGGCACTTTTGACAAACCTCCACCATCAAGCAGCTGGTGAAGGTGATCAGTATGAAGATTCAAGTCGAGCAGATGATACACAAATTGCTCACCTTACATCACTCGCGGGAACTGAAAATCAAGAAATGAAACCAGTAAACACACGTGAATTACCAATGATAAATTTATTGGATCGTAGTTGGCCAATGCCAAAACTAAAAAAAATGAAGGGCACAGTTTTAGTTGTGGAATTGCGTACATCTGGTTGGGAAAAAATTGAAACCTCCTCCTTTGTTGATCGTTTTTTGGATATTGTATTAAAAAATGTGCGTGCTCGCGGTGGGGTGGCTGATCAAATTGAAGCAAAACGTGTGACTGCGACTTTTAATTTTCATATTCCATTGCTACGTCATCAACACAAGGCATGTAAATGTGCTCTTGACATGAAGGAAGCATTTGGTAAAACAGATCTTATAATTGCTATTGGTATCACATCTGGTGTAAATTTTCTTGGTACTATTGGTACAGATGAACAAAAAGCACGTGTGGTAGCGGGAAGTGGTGTTGATTTGGCAAGACATCTTGTGAAACTTCATCCATTACTTGATGCCACTATCCTTGTGACTCAATCTGTAGCATATGAATCTACAGTTGCCTCAATTCCTGTGGATAACATTGAAGTCTATTCACAATCTAGTAATAAAATCGAACGGCATACTATTTTAGAGGTTGTCGCACATGATGCGAATGACTTGACGGTGGAGCACGTTTTTACTAAAATGCTCTTTGGTTTGATCTCACAACGTCGTGTAGGTGATGCACTCCACTCTCTTCGTCAGCAGATGATAAAGTATACAACTCCAGACAAGATGCCATGGCATGAACGACGACTTTATGAGCTCTGTTTACGTAATCGTAAACTTATTGAAAAAGGATATAAACGCAGAGGTCTGTTTTGGGAACCTTTAGAGGGTGAGGCGCTTTTAAGAAAGCGTTTCTTGTTGGAGATGAATAAAAAACTGAGTATTACTCCATCATCATCACCTTCGAAAATTTTTCTTAATGGAGATTTCTGCGAGCAAGGAAATGCTTCAGTAGACCAATCTAGTCCAGGTTACTTTCCAGATGATGATGTAGAACGTGCGAAAATTAAAATTGGAGAGCAATCCCTCATTCGTCGTAATCTGGTTAAGGAGACGACACAAGGCGATAATGCTCTCATCTCACTTTTTCTCGCCGAAGAGGACTCCCTCACGGATGGGGATAACATCGCTCATAATGGAGCAAATTCACAAGATTCTAGTGGTGAGGTGAATGGTTTGTTACCACGTCAAATTGAGGATATTAAGCAGCAAATATTTTATCGCACAGACCAATTATTGGGGAAAGGGCAATTTGGAGAAGTCTATTTGGCCTTATCAGAGAGTGGAACATTTCTCGCCACAAAGGTTCTTCCCCTTGAGGAAAATGCTAACGCACTCGTTCGTGAGGTGGAGGCACTCATTCAACTTCGTCATGAACATATCGTGGCATATGATACTTGTGCTATTCAGGATAGACGTTTTTATATATTTATAGAATACATGGCAGCTGGAAGTATGCGTGGACTTATTAGCCGTATGGGTCATATCCCCGAGAAAGTGGCCCGTAAATATGCTCGGGATATACTCTTTGGACTTCAGTTTTTACATCGAATGAAGTATGTTCATGGGGATGTGAAACCGGACAATGTCCTCCTCTCATCTGAAGGTACCTGTAAGCTTGGAGACTTTGGTACGGTTCAACTCACACGGAGTGTAACAGATTGTGCGTCCGTGTTACGTGGCACCCCGCGTTACATGGCTCCTGAGACTGTAAAAGGTACCTCATCCTGCAAGTCGGATATTTACAGTTTCGGCCTCACACTCGCGCATATGCTACTTGGTCATGGCCCATGGAGCGCATTTGTTGAATCTGACGAACACTTTCTCGTACGCCTTGCACGGGAAGGGGAAAGCATGAAACCGGAGCTCCCGACAAACCTCACGGACAAGGAGCTCGAACTGGCTGTGAAGAAATGCTGTGCATATGACCCAGACAATCGTCCAACAGTGGAGGAGTTACTTGCAATGCTCTTGTAAAGTTACGCGAATGCACGTATTGGTTTTTTTTTAATTCTTCTTTACTCTCTTTTGGCGAAGAAAAGGAATGAGATGCTGTGATAAATTGGTAAATTCAATTTTTTTTTGTTTGTTTGTTTGTGTATGTCTTCCGGAGGGGAGAAACGATGAGATGAGAATTAATATGTGTATGTATACTGTAAATATTTGAAAGATGAAATGTGCTTGATTACGCTTGAGAGAAAAAAAACGAAAAAAAAAACAGCGTTATGCCGCAGTCGTGATCCCTTAGATTGGTCTCACTGTCATCATAAATATTTGGCTATTTTTCTTGTTTTTATTTTATTTTATTATATATTTATTTCCTCGTTTTTCCACCACTTTCTAATCATAAAAAAAAAAAAAAATGATATTTTTTTTTTTTATATGTGTGTGTGTTTTTCTTCAAGGGTCGCGTATGTAGACCTCCATAATGCATAAACCTGTGCCGTACTTTTGAATTCTTATCAGCAAACGTATTGTATGAAAGAGTAGGAAGGAGATTTCACCCTTCTCTTCATTATCTCTTATGGTATGTTTATGTGTTCGAAATGCAATAAATCTGATTTTATTCTTATATATATATATATATATATATATATATATATTTCAAGAAGGCAAACTCCCCTTTACTACTTTACTTTTATCTATTGAGTCTTTTTTTTTTCTGTGTGTATTTGTTTCTCCTCACGTTACTTTTTTTATTTGTTTCTTTTGTTCGTTCTCAAGTCTCCTGTTTTTCTTTTCTTTATTCTCGTTATTGAGGTAATTCTTTTTCATATGACTGCAAAACGCAAAAAAAAAAATGTATTTATATATATATATATATTAGCAGTATGTATATCTTTAAAAGAAACTTTGCTAATTCAAAAGATGATTTAAAATTTTTTCCCTCTTTCACTTTATTCCCCCACATCATATTATTATTATTATTATTATTTTTTGATGTTGGTGTTGTTGTTCGTTGACAATACTTTTTTTTTTTTTTTATCAGCAAGCAACAAAAAAAGAAAAAAAAAGAAGAAGAAATGAATTTCCATGCCACTATAGGAAGCTAACAAGAGGAGAAAAAAAAAATAACACCAAAAGATTATTTTATTCTTTTTACAGTACGGATTTAAATTGACAAGCGGAGGATAAAAGTGTGATCGCGTCTTATTTTTTTTGAGTGTGATTTTTAGTGTATTTTAAAAGTAAATGAAAAGAAAGAAAAATGCTTTTAAACGAAGGAAAGTCGCGCCTTCTACGCAACCCCAAATTTCAGTAAGAGAAAAAATTTTTTATTTTGCGTTTAGAGGAAAAAGAAAATAAAATAGAGTTATATTTATTTTCTTTATTACTACTAATATGAGACTCACACTAAAATGTGAAAATAGTTCGCTTATTTTGGATAAACCTCTTTGTTTTTGTATTTGTGTTTTGAGTACCATAATTAAATGTAAAAATGAAAAAAAGAAGTTAATACTGACATCTAAAAAAAAAAAAATCCAAAGCCCTTTTCTTAAAGTTTTTTTTCTCTGGGTGTGCATTTGTGTTGATGGTATTGTTGCCGTTTTGTAATGTTTTCGATAAATGAAGAGTGCCATTATCAAGAAAAGTGATTTCGCCTCTAAATTTTTTGTTGTTGTTGTTATCGCTCGCATTATATTCGAGTAAAAATTTTCATTATTAAATTTATTTGTCTGGGAGTGTGTGTGTTTATATATTTAACGTTTTTGGACATACAAGGTGATACTGGTGACCTATTTTTACTCTTCGTTAAGTGCTCTTGTGATGTACTTTATCAGTTCGTTACCTTTGAACTTTGAAAAGAAAAGCAAAAAGGTGAGAAAGGGAACAAAAGATTGAACCAAAGTAAAGAAAGAAGTGATGTGTCTCTCATTGCGAAAACCTGAAAAAAGGAGTATATATATATATATATATATTAACACACAAAAAAAAAATGTGTGGTGTTTTCGATATATTTTGCTGTTGCTAATGATTTTTTTTTTTTTTCTGTTCGCCGAGAAAGACAGGCATTTTTTTTTTTTTCATTTCTTTCATTGGTTGACCGCAAATGTTGATTTTGCGTACGAAGGACATATTGTTTTTGTCCGCTACATATTGAAGTTTTTTTGAACAAAGTAATTTGGATCATGTAAAAAAAAAAGAAAAAAAAAGGATAACAGAGTGTGAATGTTAGAAAAGTGAAGAAAAGCACTTTCTTCTATACATCTATACATGTATAGATAAGAGAGATGTGCTTTCTATTTACTTTTATGAATGAATTAATTAGTTACAATATTGACTTTTTCTTTCTCTTCAAGAACGCTTCGTTTTTTTTTAGAAAAAAAGAAGTGTTTTGGCGTTTTGTTTTTATTTTTCACTTCTGTGCTAGATGTCACAGTTTGGTTCTTGCACGTGAATAGTCAATGATGGTTTTTAATTGCATCAAGTTTATATGTGTTTAATTTCCCCTCCTCCACCTCATCCTCCCCCCCTTTTTTTTTTTTTGGTCGTGTTTCTTTTTTCTTTTTTCTTTTTTTATAATGCAATCGAAGTTACTGAGACTCATATCTTTCTCGATATTATTTTTATGTTTGTGTTTAATTATATGGTGTTCTTGAAACGCTGTGTACTTTCGTTATTATCCTTTTCTTTTTTCAAACTTTTTTTTTCTTTTTTAAGATGCCGTAACTGACGGTAAAAATCTGGTCAAGAAGGAGGACTATAATTGTATTCACATCCACACACATAAACATATATAATTATATACTTATATCCCAAAGAAAGAGGGGAAACTTTGGGGTGGATGCAACGCAGTGTCTTTTCGCTTGCGGGGCGTTCGGGCACGCGTGTCGTCACGTCACTTATCGGTTCACAGTCCGTTTTGCAATGCGACAATGCCGATCTCACTGCTTGGATGTCAAACGAACGGGACACCATGGGAATCTCAAAGGCTGAGGCTAATCGTATGAAGACACAGTTCTACAATGCGGGGCAACGACGTTGTTTGCTATGTGATGAGCACATTGAGGCCACCTTCACGGCGCACTGTGGATATGTTGGGCACATTGCCCGCATGGGTATCGTGGAGCGTGCTGTTTCCGTTCTGCAAGAGTCTCCTCCATTGCTATCGTCCTCTTCCTCTTTCTGTTCTTCCTCCTCCTCCTCCTCCTCGTTGGTGGCGCGACGCACACGGGAGATTATACGAACATGGTGGCGACGTCTTAATGAGAATGAGGCGGATACTTTAGTCGATTTCAAACGCATTCACTCGTTAAGTGCGAATGAACGAAATAGACGACTTTGGCGGCTGCGATTTTTGATTGAGTTCTTACGGGATCGTGAAGTGATACGAAATTCCCTCACACTGACGCGATCGTGTCCAGGGGCGAGCGAAAATTCCTTTATCCGCACACACCGCTTTGAGCGGAGTGAAATGATTGGTGACAACATTGTAAAGGTCGTTGTTCCAGATCGGTTAATTCGCGTCTTTCCCGCATCGGAGGGTGGCGTGACGTACAAAATCGCCTGTATTCAACAACTCCTCGATAGCAACGAGGGACTTCTCCAGATTTATGACTACATTGATTTAAATAGCATCATTGGCACACGTTTACCAAATAGTAAAACCAAAGCGGACGTGGTGGAGTGTTTGTTTGGGGAACTGCAGACCTTTCTTTGGGCGAGTGAAGTGGTGGATGGGATGAATTCATATCCGGCCATTCCAACGGTGGAACATCGCTATGTGCGGGCACTTGTCGATCACCTCCTCAACGAACTCACACATGCGGTCATCATGTGGCGCATTGAGACGACATTGGAGAACGCCAAGGAGTTTCTCGAGGAGCACGCCCAGCGCAGGATACCTCGACAACAGACAAGTGGTGTGATCAAGGAGGAGGAGTTGGATCGCCCGCGCTACGCCACCCTCCCCTTATTATTGTCGTTTTCTCGGAGTGTCATGAGTCCGACAGCAAAACGCACCGATACACGCCGTTCCCTCCTCCTATCACCGCCTGTTCTTCTTGAACGAGGAACGCCCTTGGCGCTTTTGGAAAAGCCAATGTCCGTCCCAAATGTTATGGCCGCGCATTATTTCCCCACCCTTCGATTGGTGCACAATGCCGTCTCATACCGCCGCGAAGTCCTCGAGGCGCTGCAAAGTGCAACACCAAAAGGTGCGTCAGAGGAATTCTCCTCATCGATGATGACTACGCCTTCCGTTGTCTCTTTTGCTCGTGGGGCGGAAGTGGCGACGCAACGATACGCAAGTTGGGGATTCAGTAATCGACTCGCAGAGGTGCGACAAGGTCTGCAAAAACGACTCGAGCAGCGGGGCGTTCTCGTTAGCGCAGGACTGGACTGGGGTGGTTTGCTAAACGCCCTCATTGGGCATATCAATTGCCCAAAAGCAGATACTGCCATAAGCCATGGTATGACGCTACATGCAATCCCTAAAGCACGTAAAGTGGCAAAGCAACAGTCAGCACTTCCTTTATCTCTTCAAGGGAATTGCATACCACAACTTACACCAATGCCCCCGTCATAGTGAAACGGGTGGAATCACAGAGCTATTACACAAAAACACATTTACATTTTTGTTACAAACGATGCAAGAAAGAAGAAAAGGAAGAAGAAATTGAAAATAAAAGCAGAAGGGTTATATGAAATCGTGTTTTTTTTTTTTTGCTGCTTTCACTTTATCTGCATTTTATAATTGAAGTGAGAGGTTTTTTATGACACACGTATTCTTTTTTTTTTTAATCAAATTTGTTTTTTTTTTTCTTTTCTTTTTTTTTTCTTCGTGTGTGTGTGTGTTGTGTAAAAGCAACGATTCTTGCTTATATTCATACCTTGGTCTCTAAAGAGAGAAACAAAAAAAAGAAATTAAGACAGAGGGAATAAAATAAAAATACTTATAAATATATTGAGTTATATTCAATTATTTGTGAATTATGAACGTCTCAAGGAAGAGTGCGGCACTTTTGGTGCTTTTTTGTGTGCTTCTTTTCGCCACAACTGGTTACGCACTCGAAAAGAAGAATTGCGGTAATAATCCAGAGTGCGTCGTGGTGAAGGATGAGGGTGGGGAACTTCTTCTGGATGAACTGAATCTTAAGAAGGATACAGTGGAAACTGTAATTGGTCGCCTCCCAAGTTGGTTTGGGCCGTCGCGTCCACTTGCCCTAATTTTTGACGGCAAACTACTTCGCTCAGGTGTACCACTTGCAGAACAAGGTGTGGAGTCGGGACATCCTATCCAAATGGTAACAGGGAGTACTGCAGGCGAACTGTGACGAGCGTCGCTTTATGTATTTAAACCACATATTGGATCCTTTCAAGAAAAGGAAGACGAGAGCGATAATGTTATCTTTTTATTTTGCTATTTATCTTTTTTTTTGTCTGTTTTATTATTATTATTTTTTTTTTCTACTTAGTGTGCGTTGTGTCTTAAGAACGTTTGATTCAGAATGAAGTTTTTCTCTTTTTTTTTTTTTAAGTCAAAGTATTGGCCTCTCTTTTCACGCTCGTCTCGCAATGAGAAAAAGAGAAAATAATTTGTATATCGACTGTGAAAACTGCTATTCTCTTGCTCATATATTTGTTCTTCTTCAATCTACATTATTGTTTTTTTTTTTTTGGGGGGGGTGTTTTCTTTTTTACTTCCCCTTTATACACACGCGTATATGTCTTTCTATGTATACTTATACACGTAACTGATAAAACGAAAAAAGGCAAACTGACAGAATGTCTCTGACCCTTCAACCGGATCATTTTCAGCACATTGTGCGTCTCCTCAACACCAATGTGGAAGGCAAGCGTAAGGTCCCCTTCGCGCTCCGCATGGTGAAGGGTATTGGTATCCGCTTTGCGTACATGGTGTGCAAGAAGGCCGGCGTCGATGTGGAGCGCCGCGCAGGCACCCTCACCCCCGAGGAGCTCGACAAGATCTCCGAGATCATCGCAGACCCCTCCAAGTTCAAGATCCCCGACTGGTTCCTGAACCGCCAGCGTGACCCCAAGACGGGCAAGACAGAGCACCTCAGCAGTGCGCTGGTCGACACGCGCCTGCGCGATGACCTCGAGCGTCTGAAGAAGATCCGTGCGCACCGTGGTGTGCGCCACGCCTATGGCCTGCGCGTCCGCGGACAGCACACGTGCACATCGGGCCGCCACGGCAAGACAGTCGGTGTCTCCCGCACCAAGTAAGGCACCATGGGCTAGGACACTCCGGCAAGGTGGTTGTTTGCCAAGAAAGGTTGTGTTACCTTTGTTTTCCTTTTTGTTTTTATTTTGATTCACTCGCCATTTTTTGTTTATAAGAAAGGAGCGATAAAAATGGAGGTGCTTATTATTATTATTATATATTTTTTCTTTTTGTACGCGTCGGTAACAAGTGCGACATCACTTGGAATCATAGTCGTTGCATCTTTTACCGTCTCTTTTACTTATTTGTCTCGTCATGATGCCTTTTTCCTTGCTTGTCTTTTTCTTTTTTGTGCTCTTTTTTAATTCTTCTTGTTTTTTTTTAAATATTTTTATTCCCCTACCATTACTGCGCTTTGCATGCAATGTCCCTTTCCCATAACAACAACAACAACAAGGGAATACAGGCACCATGTCTCTGACCCTTCAACCGGATCATTTTCAGCACATTGTGCGTCTCCTCAACACCAATGTGGAAGGCAAGCGTAAGGTCCCCTTCGCGCTCCGCATGGTGAAGGGTATTGGTATCCGCTTTGCGTACATGGTGTGCAAGAAGGCCGGCGTCGATGTGGAGCGCCGCGCAGGCACCCTCACCCCCGAGGAGCTCGACAAGATCTCCGAGATCATCGCAGACCCCTCCAAGTTCAAGATCCCCGACTGGTTCCTGAACCGCCAGCGTGACCCCAAGACGGGCAAGACAGAGCACCTCAGCAGTGCGCTGGTCGACACGCGCCTGCGCGATGACCTCGAGCGTCTGAAGAAGATCCGTGCGCACCGTGGTGTGCGCCACGCCTATGGCCTGCGCGTCCGCGGACAGCACACGTGCACATCGGGCCGCCACGGCAAGACAGTCGGTGTCTCCCGCACCAAGTAAGGCACCATGGGCTAGGACACTCCGGCAAGGTGGTTGTTTGCCAAGAAAGGTTGTGTTACCTTTGTTTTCCTTTTTGTTTTTATTTTTTTTTACTTTGTTCTGCTGACTCAGAAATGAGGACTTTGAATGAAAAATAAACATTTAGCAAATATGCATTCTTTGTTGCTTGTACACCGGTTTTTTTTATTTGTTTATTTGTGTGTGAAGAATTCAATAAACTCTTTCGGTTTGTTTAACTTTGTATTTTTTGTACTTTAATGCTTTTTCTTTTCTTTTCTTCTTTGGTTGTGTTTTTTATGCAACACATGTTTATTTATGTTTTGGTATTTGTGTAAACAAATACAGAGTATTGTTATTTTTTGTTGTGGTTGATTTAGCACGGTGGACAAAAAAAAAAGGATTGAATTATGTCCATCTCTTACAAAGAGCTTATTGCTCTGCGCCGCACGCACCTGGCAAAGCAGCGGCTCGAAGCGGCGGTGCCAAATTCACCCGGTCACCATGTGACGGAGCAAAGCGACAGCGCGCCGCTCATGTTGGATGAGCACGACATTGCGAGTAACGAGTCACAGGAATCGACTCCATTGTGGTTGGTGGAGGACTCCCAGCGTCGCTCACCCACACCAAGTCACCAACCGTGGTCACAGCTAGTTGAGGGTCGCTACACCATGGAAACCGAAGTGCCTTTGACTGCACAACCAAAAGTAATGGTCCCGTATGAAACCGTCAAGGGTGATCTTCCAAGGGCGGAGGTGCTTCGCCGTTGGCGACGGCGTTATGACACACACTCGCTAGAAGCCCTATTAGAAGAAAAGAACATCCTTGTCGACGGTGAATTCCCAACGCAGGAGCCTGGATTATATCACTCCTTAATGCCACTTCAAGCTTTTGATGATAGACGCTATGAGGAATTAGTACCGTGTGATTGGATGACTAAGCGAGATGAAATGAGTGGTGTTGCCTGCCGTGCGTTAATTCAAATTGGGGCAAAGTGGCGATGGGTTCCAGGACGTGTCACCTCTTGGAGCGACGAATCCCAGAAACTAAAGGTTCACGTATTCAAGACCAGTAACAACAAGGATAATCAAGATAGAAAACTCTACACTGGAGATAATCATACTTCTGAGGTGGTGTATTTGGAGCGCATTTTTGTTTGCTTTGATGCTGAAAATCCATGTAATTTTGCGGAACGCTTCGCCACAGCCTTTGAGCGACGTCGTCTGGCGGAGAGTGTGTTACGCCAGCAGTTGTATGTTGAATCTATCCCGCCAGATGAGTTTCAAGTTATTGATATGACCGTGTTGGATCGTATACGCAAACTTTGCCTCAACACGCCAAAACTCTGTGAAAACGAAGCCGTTCTTGACGTGTTGAAACCATTGGAGGAAGTCCGCACAGATTACTCGCGTGTTATGAATTTTGAACTCCTGCGTCACATGTTGAAGCATGGTGGGTTGCTTCAGTTACTAAACGGAACCCCACTCCCACTGGAACTGCCAGTTAAACCAACACGTGAAGTGGGTGTTTATACTCGTCGCGAGAAGAATTTTACCGCTGTTGTTGCCTCTCTTACCCGACAATCTCTTATTGCTCGTAACCCGATTGCCATTCGAGTTTTGCAGCGTGTGCGAGAAGGGAATGATGAATTGTTGACACGAAGCATATTTCGTATTGGTGCAGCGCTTGAATCACTATGTCCTATGGTTATGGATGCTTTTGAAGAGGCTCAAGTTTCCAATATCCGCGAGAGTGCCCAATTCCTACGTGAGAAATGGTCACCAGGGGTGGCTGAATACATTCGTCGCGCCTTTGCGAACTGTGTTCGTGGGGATGATATACATTTACACCTGCGCGAGGACGATTATGAAGGATCCAAGGCGCAGCGCATGCTTAGTACCGTAACACTGAAGATGCAGGACTCCTTACGATGCCTTATTGAACGTAACTTACGTGATTTTACAACTTATATTGAAGAGTCTGCACGGTATAGTGTTCATGTACATAGCATGTCGGAAGTAGAGGTTTGCCCGCTCGCTGAGGATGGTGTAACGAAGCTTGATACACCCACACGCATTACACCTCTTTTTAAGGTTTCTCTTATCAACAATTCCGAATCAGCACCTGGATTACGCTACACGACAAATGCCACAGACTTTAATGCGACGCTCGCAGAGCTCATAAACCGTTGTTTGACATTGCATTCTGGTGTGCGTTCAGTTGAGCGTCGACTCTTTAACTTCCTGTATGACCCAAACACGGCATTTGTCTCATCTGTCGCCGTGGGGGATCCTGTGGTGGTGGAATGTCTCCAACGTCTCAGTAAAACACTTACCCAGGCTGGGGTGCCACTTGAGGAATACAAGGCAATGTACACTGAATTTGAAGAACTCGTTGCTCTTGATGTGACACGGTATGTAGAGAACTTTAATCAGCAACTCACCAAAATAAAAGGTGTGGAGACAATCATACGACAACATACTACACGACGAGATGAAATCCACAAACGTATTCCGCGATTTGTAAATGTTGGTCTATTTCAGATTGATTGCACTGATCTCAAGCGACGACTTACAAATAAGTGTTCACAGCTTTCCAATACACTTCTGGATCTGATGCTAAGCCGTGCAAATCGTAAAGCGACAGAAGTATCTGAAACCTTCCGTGGCATTCGTGATCGGTTAATGAAGCCTACAGAAACCCCAGAAGAGGTAGTGGAGACACAAGAATTTATCAAAACTATCCCTGAAAAAGTTTTTGACCTCCAGACTTCACTTACCGAAATACGTCAAATTCACGAGATTCTAGATAACTTTCAGCGACCCTTATCAGAGGATGACTTTAATCGTAAATGGGTTGCTATGGGTTGGCCGGCGCGTCTAGATGATGATGTTATTCACCGCTTACAAGAACTTGAACAGACCAAACGTAGTTTGATTATCAGTACGCACAAATCGCAAGAGGCATTTCAAGTTCGAGTGGCACAAATGCAACACACCGTTGAAGGATTTCATCGTCGGACCAATGTTAACAAAATCAATGAGATTGTTGCAGAAGTTAAATCTGTTCTTGAACACATTCAGACTCTCATTGAAACCGCTAACACATTTAATACACATGAATCCCTTTTAGCCATTGATAAGACAGATTATAGTGCAGTGCGAGACCTCGCAACAGATTTTGAACCCTATGCCTCACTTTGGTTAACTGTACATGATTGGAATGCTGCTATGCAAGAATGGTATAATATGTCTTTTACGGAGATAGATTCAGAAGCTATGGAACGACGTGTTATGACGAATTATCATGTTATTAGTAAGTGTAGTCGTGATCCTAGACTTAATGAGATTCTTGTTGATATAGCCCACAAAACGAAGGTTAAAATTGAAGATTTTAAACCTATGTTACCACTCGTAAAGTTTTTACGTACAGATGGTATGAAAGACCGACACTGGGATCAAATTTCTAAGGAAATTGGCCATGAAGTACGTCCCAATAAAACACTTCTCTCTATGAACGACCTCAAAACACTTCGTCTTGCAGAGTATGAGGAAATCCTTATGCGTATCTCTGAAGTTGCTGGACGAGAGTACCAGATTGAAACATCTCTCCAGCACATGAAAAAGGAATGGGAAAGTTTAAGTCTATCTGTACAACCTTATAAATCAACAGGATGTTACTTGATACCTAAAGATGCTGTGGATACCATTCAAGAAAAATTAGATGATCAAATGCTTATCACCCAATCTCTAGGTTTCTCCCCATTTAAAAAGATGTTTGAATCGGATATCAATAGTTGGGAAAATTCACTAAAGCATGTACAAAGTGTTATTGATGAATGGCTTGTCTGTCAAAAGGCTTGGCTGTATCTTGAACCTATATTTCAATCTGAAGATATTGTACGACAACTCCCACGTGAGGCAAAACGTTTTGAGAAGGTAAATGCAAATTGGAAGTATCTCACCACTAAAGCACATGATATGAGTCTTGCTCTTGGTTTTTGTACCATTCCAGAGTGTCTTGCGAAGTTTAAAGAAAATAATGAACTCCTTGAACAAATCCAGCGTGGACTTAATCAATACCTTGAAAGTAAACGTTCATCTTTTGCACGATTTTACTTTTTATCTGATGATGAATTACTTACAATCCTCTCCGAAGCTCGTGACCCACAAAAGATTCAACCTCACTTTCGTAAACTTTTTGAAAATATTATGGAAATCGATATGCGGCAACCAACAAATGAAATGTTCGGTATGTATTCACAAATGCGAGAATATATTCCATTTGACCAATCTATCCTACCACGCAAAAATATTGAGAATTGGTTAACAGAAATTGAGCACATGATGCGTATCTCCATCCGTTCTCAACTCGCAAAAGGTATAAAAGATTGTACAGAAAAGGGACGACGACAATTTATTCTCTCTGCACCTGGACAAGTTGCTATAGCTGTGAATCAAATTTTATGGACTCATGATTGTGAGGAAAGTTTCAAGGAACATGCTTCTCTTTTGCCACATTTACCAAAGGCTAAAGAAAATTTAATGGAGCTTGTTGAAGTAGTGCGACAACCCTTGTCAAATCTGCAACGTATGAATCTAAGTGGTCTTATTACTATTGAAGTTCATGCCAGGGATATTGTTGAGCAATTGGCTGAGGAAAAAGTGGATAGTGTATATGCCTTTGAGTGGGTTTCACAACTTCGCTCGTATTGGGAAAATAATGATTGCTTTCTTCGACAAGTTGAGGCACAATTTCAATATGGTGGAGAATACCTTGGTAACACAACTCGTCTCGTCGTAACCCCACTTACAGACCGTATTTATTTGACACTTACAGGTGCTATGCATATGTTCCTCGGTGGAGCTCCTGCGGGACCAGCTGGAACTGGTAAGACAGAGACTGTAAAGGATCTTGCAAAGGCAGTAGCGAAACAGTGTGTTGTATTTAACTGTCAAGAAGGTATGACCTATGCTTCTATGGGTAAATTTTTTAAAGGTCTTGCACAAGCTGGAGCATGGGCATGTTTTGATGAGTTTAATCGTATTGATGTAGAGGTACTTTCAGTTGTGGCTCAGCAAGTTTCCTCATTACAAGAGGCTGCCCGTTCGCGACAGTATCGTATTGCATTTGAAGGTTCAGAAATTATTGTTGATCCTACTTACTCTGTATTTATTACAATGAATCCAGGATATGCGGGTCGCACAGAATTACCAGATAATCTAAAAGTCCTCTTCCGTCCTGTGGCGTGTATGGTACCTGATTATGCCATGATTGCTGAGATTCGTCTCTTTTCATTTGGTTACTCAAATTCGAGATCCTTGGCACAAAAAATGGTGGCCACGTTCCGTTTAAGTTCTGAGCAACTTTCTACGCAAGATCACTATGATTTTGGTATGCGTGCGGTTAATACAGTTATATCTGCTGCAGGTTTAATGAAACGGGAGAATCCAGATGAGAAGGAAGACGTTTTACTCCTACGTGCACTTCGAGACTCTAATGCACCTAAATTTCTTGAAGAAGATCTCCTCCTCTTCTCTGGTATTATATCTGATCTCTTCCCTGGTGTGGAACTTCCTAATCGTGATTATGGATCATTAGTACAAGTTTTAAAAGAGAAAACGGTGGAAATGCGTTTGGAACCAACCGATATGTTTATTAAAAAGTGTATACAATTATACGAAATGAATATCCTACGTCATGGACAAATGATTGTTGGTCCAACAATGGGTGGTAAGACATGTGCCACACGTGTATTACAGGCATCTATGACGAAATTACGTCAGGAAATGGATGAAGAACGCTACGCGGAGGTTAAGATACATGCCCTTAATCCGAAATCTATTACCATGGCACAACTTTATGGTGGTTTTGATGAAGCTACAGGTGAATGGCGTGATGGTCTTGTGGGCGAACTCTTTCGTATTGCCGCACGTGACACAAGTGATGCAAAACAGTGGGTCTTTTTTGATGGACCCGTTGATGCACTTTGGATTGAGTCAATGAATACTGTATTAGATGAAAATAAAAAACTGTGTCTTATTTCTGGTGAAATTATAGCCATGACACCGCATATGAGTTGCTGGTTTGAAGTAGAAGACCTTGCCGTTGCATCACCAGCTACTGTTTCCCGTGCTGGTATGATTTATATGGAACCTATATCTTCTATTGGTGTAGCAGCCTTTATCTCAACATGGCGTAAGCACCGATTACCCTCAACGATGGAGCCATTTAGTGAACAACTTCAGATACTATGTAACGGTCTTTTCCCGTCTCTTATTCACTTTATAAAGACAGATGTGGTGGAATATAATCCATCTGTTTGGCCAAATTTAGTGAATTCATGTTTTAATATATTTGATGCACTACTAGAACCTTTTACCCCGACACGTGCAACAGATGTACCGCCAGAACAACTTGAACGCCTGAAAGTGGTATATATGCACCTCTTTATTTTTTCAGTGGCATGGTCATTTGGTGCGACAGGCAATATAGATAGTCGTTTACGCTTTGATCGTTTCCTCCGTAATGAATTGACTTCGAATGGTGTACAAGTAGAACTACCAGGGATTGGATGTATTCAAGATTATGAATATGTGGTAGAAGATGCTCATTGGGTTCTTTGGACAGATCGACTTCCCGCCTTTGTATCACAAGTAACATCACAAAACTTTGCAGATATAATTGTCCCTACAGCAGATGTTGCACGCTATAAGTATATCAATAAATTACTTTTACAAAAGTCATATCATACCCTTTGTTGTGGTCCAACAGGCACAGGTAAGACGGTTCTCTTACAGCAATTATTAATGAGTGAGATGCCAAAAGATTTTACCCCAATCTTTTTTACCTTTTCCGCTCGCACAAGTGCAAATCAGACACAAGATCTTATCTTCTCCAAGTTTGAAGCCCGACGTCGTGCTAGCCCGCAAATATGGGGAGCCCCTGTAAACAAAAAATTCGTTATATTTATTGATGATATGAATATGCCTGTAAAGGAGCAATATGGGGCACAACCACCTATTGAAATTTTACGACAATATATGGATTATCATGGTTGGTATGATCGCAAAACACGAGAATTTTTTCAAATTGTTGATGTTGTCTTCACTGGAGCTATGGGTCCACCTGGTGGTGGTCGAACTCATGTTACACAACGATTTTTACGTCACTTTAACCAGATTGCTTTCCCTGATGTGGATGAGGATAGTTTACAACGTATTTTTCTATCCATTCTAGAAAGCTACTTCAGACCGTTTAATGAGAATATTAAAGAGCAATTATTAAATGTGGTAAATGCCTCTATTGAGATTTTTTCCACAGTGACACGGGAACTTCGTCCAACCCCAGCACGTCCACATTATCTGTTTAACCTACGTGATCTTGCTAAGGTGATGAGTGGTCTTATCAAGGCAATTCCAAAGACAACTTCCACTTCTGTAGATCTTATACGACTGTGGGTACATGAGGAAATGCGAACCTTCAAGGATCGTCTCACCACATCAGAGGATAAAGAATGGTTTGATGTTCAATTAAAGCAACAGGTTCAACAACGCTTTAATAAATCCTTTTCAGAGGTTATTTCAGCTGAAAAGGGTACAGATGGTCTCTTATTTGTTGATTTTCTCAACAACAAATCGGACACTCTCATCTATGAGGAGATTCAAGACCCTGATCAACTTGTTAAAACGCTTGAAGAACGTCTCAGTGACTACAATGCAATGACACTTCACAAGTTAAATCTTGTCATGTTTTCATACGCCGTGGAACATGTCTGTCGTATTGCACGTGCTATTCGTAGTCCCAATGGTCACGTTTTAGTCCTGGGTGTTGGAGGATCAGGTCGACAATCTTTGTCACGTTTAGCTGCATTCCTTAATGAGTTTGAAATTTTTCAAGTAGAAATATCCAAAGGTTATTCAATGAACTCGTGGCGTGAAGATATCAAAGTAGCTCTACGTCGAGTCGCTTTCCATGATAAACAAATGCTTTTCCTATTCTCAGACACACAAATCGTAGATGAATCCATGATGGAAGATGTAAACAACCTTCTCAACTCTGGTGAAGTGCCTAATCTTTTTGCAGGACCTGACCTTGATGAAGTATTTAACGCGATGAAACCGGTTTGTATTGCGGAAGGACTTCCTCTTGATAAAGTTGGTATGTATGCTCGATTTGTGAAATTTTGCAAATTTAATTTACATGTTTCACTTTGTATGTCACCACTTGGAGAGACGTTTCGAAATAGGCTTCGTATGTTCCCAGCTATAGTTAATTGCTGTACAATTGATTGGTTTACTGCTTGGCCCACACAAGCACTTCGAAGTGTTGCACATAACTTTTTCAGTAAACTACCTCTACTTAAGAGTCAAGAAGTGGATAGTTGTACGGAAATGTGTGTTACTATTCATCAAAGTGTAGAAGCTATATCTATTCGCTTTCTCGAGGAAACACGACGTCATACGTATGTGACGCCTACTTCTTTCCTAGAGTTACTTCATGCTTTTAAATCCCTATTACAATCACAAACAGAGAAGGCAAGTCAAACACAACATAGACTACAAAATGGTCTAGAGAAACTACGCGAAACAGAAGAAGCTGTGGCAGGATTACAACAATCACTTGCAAAAAATCAACCTATCCTTATTCAAAAAGGTGAATCTATTAAAGCATTGATGGAAGAAATTGTTGTACAAACTGCCTCTGCTGAAGAGACAAAGAAGGGAGCTGAAAAGGATGAGGCAGCAGTGGCAGCAAAACAACGGGAGTGTGCTGTAATTGAACAGGAAGCACAGGAACAGCTTAGTGAAGCTCTCCCTGAGCTAGACCGTGCGCTTGATAGTTTAGCTAACCTTAAGTCCTCTCAAATCACTGAAGTGGCAGGTTATAAGGCTCCTACACCCGGTGTTGTAATGACCATGCAAGGAATTTGTATCTTATTTCAAATTAAACCTATAATGCGAGCAGGTGGACCAATGGAGGAAAAGAAACCAGACTTTTGGGCAACTGCAAAAGATCAATTACTTAATAATCCTAACTTACTCTTACAACGTTTGATGAATTATGACAAGGAACGTATCCCGGAGAAACTTATACTGGCCGTTATGCCTTTGGTGTCATCGGAAGATTTTACACCAAAGAAAATTGCAGGTGCAAGTCAAGCTTGTGCAGCTATGTGTCAATGGACGCATGCCATGGTAAAATTTCATGCAGTAAACAAAAAAGTACAACCTCTACGTCAACGTCTTGCTGTAGCACAAGAGGATAATCGTGTATTTTTGGAAAAACTACGTCTCGCACAAGCCCGTTTAGAGGAAGTGGCACGTAAATTGGCTAAACTACAAGATGATAAAGAGCGAGCAGAACGTGAAATGGAAGAATTGGAACAAGTTGTAAAGTTAACAGAAATAAAACTAGGTCGTGCAGCCATGCTTATTGATGGACTTGCCGGTGAGAAGAAAAATTGGACAAATACTTTACAAGAAATTGAAGAAAATGCCAAGTACCGTGTTGGTGACATGATCACAGCCGCTGGACAAATCGCGTATGTAGGTCCATTTACTGCCATTTACCGTGCCGATCTTCTTAAACAATGGGAGATGGAACTTGATAAGCATAAACTGATTCATAGTACACATTTATCTGTATATCATTCACTTCAAGATCCTATTCTTACACAAGGATGGAATGTGAATGGACTTCCAACCGATATGTTATCAGTTGAAAATGCCATTATCATGACTAATTCACGACGCTGGCCACTCATGGTTGATCCACAAACACAAGCAAATAAATGGATTCGTCAAACATACCCTGAAGGATTGGAAATATTAAAACCAAGCCAGAAAGATGTTGTAAAGCGTATTGAATACGCTGTTCGTTCAGGTCGTCCTGTTTTATTAGAAAATGTAAGTGATACCATTGACGCTAGTCTTGCACCTCTGTTAGCTAAACAAACCTTTATTCAGGGAGGTCAAGAGATGATACGACTCTCAGAGCATCCTATACCTTGGAATCCGGATTTTAAATTTTACATGACGACGAAACTGCCTAATCCACATTACACCCCGGAGGTAATGGTGCAAGTTACACTATTAAACTTTTTTATCACTCCCCAAGGTCTGGAGGATCAACTTCTTGGTGTTGTCGTGGGTCAGGAACGTCGAGAACTAGAGATGCGACGAGTAGAGCTTATTCAAAAAAATGCCGCCATGCGAGCCGAAGTGGCTGATATTCAAAAAACAATTTTGCGCAAGATGGAAGAAGTTAAAGGTGATATTCTCGATGATGAAAGTCTTATTGAATACCTCAATCAGTCAAAGACGACTACAGACGAAATTCGTACCAGGGTTACCGAAGCCGAAGAGGCTGAAGTGGAAATTAATGCAAGTCGAGAACTTTACCGTCCTGTATCACATCATTCTTCTTGTCTCTATTTTTGTTGTGCAACGCTTTCAAATGTGGATCCAATGTATCAATATTCATTGCAATGGTTTGTACGACTTTTTATTAATGGTATTGACTCCTCTGAGGCGTCTGAGGATCTTTCCACACGACTAGAAAACCTTAAAGACTACTTTACGTACAGTTTTTATCAGAATATAAGTCGTTCTTTATTTGAAAAGCATAAAGTTATGTTTTCCTTTTTTCTCTGTGTACGTATTCTTCAGCAGAATGGTTCTATTGATGAGGAGGAGTTCCGTTTTCTATTACAAGGCCCTACTATAACAGCTAAAACACAGTCTAACCCTGCACCATCATGGATAACAGAGTTTATGTGGACAGATCTGTGTTACTTGGCTTCCAATTTTGCCTCCTTTAAGGGATTTACTATGCATATCGCAGATAACCTTGCTCATTACCGTGCTATCTTTATGTCATCAAATGCACATAAAGAACGATTAAAAGGAGTTTATGAACAACGTTTGACACCTATGCAACGTATGATGTTTATTCGTTGTATTCGTGCGGATAAACTTATTGAGGCCGTTCAAGATTTTGTGACGGAACATATTGGTGAAAAGTTTATTCGACCTCCACCATTTGACTTGCTTACATCATTTAAAGATTCTAGCCCTACAGCTCCCCTTATATTTATCCTTTCACAGGGTGCAGATCCTTTTGAGGATTGGAAAAAATTTGCTGATACACAAAATATGAGCAAAAAACTTTCGGATATATCTCTTGGACAAGGTCAAGGACCACGTGCGGAGCGTATGCTTCAAGAAGGTATGGAAAATGGTTCATGGGTTTTACTTCAAAATTGTCACCTTGCCACCTCTTGGATGCCTACGCTGGAACGCCTCGTTGAAGCCATGGGTACAGGGATACATCCTTCCTTCCGTTTATGGCTTACTTCCATGCCAAACCCTCACTTCCCAGTTGCAGTTTTACAGAATGGTGTGAAAATTACCAATGAACCACCCAAAGGAATGCAAGCTAATGTAACGCGTTCAGTTTTAAGCTACAATCGTGATTACCTTGAGTCATGTAGAAAGTCGAAAGAGTTTAAAAAACTCTTTTTTGCAATGTCTTTCTTTCATGCACTTATTCAAGAACGTCGCAAGTTTGGTCCACTTGGGTGGAATATACCATATGAATATACTTCAGGAGATCTTGGATGCTGTGTCTCGCAAATACGTATGTTCCTTGAAAAATACAGTGAAGTACCATACAAGGTTATTAAAGAGTTAAGTGGTAATATTCACTATGGTGGACGTGTCACAGATGATTGGGATAGACGTACACTTAATACATTGTTGGAAATTTTCGTCTCCCCTGAGGTGATGGAAGATGGTTACGCCTTCTCCCCATCAGGGATGTATCAATCCATACCGGCAACTACACAAAGTGGGTATTTGGAAAATATAGATTCTTGGCCGTTAAATACAAATCCAGAAGTCTTTGGTTTACATGAAAATGCAGACATTACATGCGCACGAAATGAAACATTCGAAACACTAGCGGCTATTGTTGCACTTCAAGGAGAAGCAGCACCAAAAAGTGCACAGGGAAAATCACCTGATGAAGTGGTTGTGGAGCTTGCCGAAATGATTCTAAAGAAGGTAAGTGAACCTTTTAATATTGAACAAATGCACCAGCGTTACCCTACACGTTATGAAGATTCCATGAATACAGTTCTTGTACAAGAAGCTATTCGTTTTAATCGTCTTGTCGTTGTCGTGCGACGTACTCTGGAGTCCTTACCACTTGCTATTGAGGGTGAAGTCCTCATGAGTCGTGAACTAGAAGAAGTCTATCGTTGCCTCTACAGTAATCAAGTTCCAGATTTATGGGCAGATAAGGCATATCCGAGTTTAAAACCTCTCGGATCATGGGTGGATGATTTGGTTTTACGTCTTTCTATGATTCAAGAATGGTATGAAACTGGTCACCCCAAGGCATACTGGATCTCCGGATTCTTCTTCCCCCAGGCATTCCTTACAGGTATTTTGCAAAATTATGCTCGAAAGATGCAGATATCTATCGATACTGTAAGCTATGGATTTGAGTGGATGTCTACAGAACCTAATACCGTGACGACCGCTCCAGATGTGGGATGCTACATTTATGGTGTCTTTATTGAAGGTGCCCGTATTGATCGTCAAACTTTAAAACTTGCAGAGTCTATGCCAAAAGTACTCTTTGAACAAGTCCCTTTGTTGTGGCTTAAGCCTATAATAAACAGAGAAAAGCCTAAAGATGGTGTATACTTGTGTCCATTATACAAAACCTTGCGCCGCGCGGGTACACTTAGCACAACTGGGCATTCCACAAACTACGTCTTGTCTGTTGAGATACCCACCACAGTTGATCAAAAGCACTGGATTAAGCGTGGTGTGGCCCTTGTGTGTGCGTTGAACTCCTAAAAAAAAAAAGGAAAACAAACAAAAAAAAAGAAAACAAGGAAATTTAAACGTAGACAAGAATTGAAAAAGAAGAATATATATATATATATATATATATTTCTACATATGTATCTATCTAAACAAAGAAAGGAGTTCGAGACAAGAACAACAACGGCAAAAATGGAATAAAATACAAAAGGCAAGAAATAAATAAACAAATATACTTATATATTTGTTAATTTCCAGGTCAGTCAATTTGTTCTTTTTGCTGTTGGTGTTACTTCCCTTTTTTTTTTTTCTTGATGCCACCTGGCTTGATGTATGTTAATGTAAGCGCCTTTTTTTTTTCTCCATTTGCGTGTTCATGTTTGTTGTGGATGTTACTTTTCTTCTTGATTTGATTGAATTTCTTTTTTTTTTTTTTTACATGTAAAAAAGACGAAAAAAAAACCGTAGGTACTGGATACACAATCAAACGTACAGAATTCTTGGATCAATTTTGTGTCGTCCGCTTTTCTTGTGTGTGTGCTTCATTGCTTGTGGGCCTATACATTTTTTTTTTTTTCCTTAACTGAAACCACAAAAATATTCAACAAATATGACCTTTTCTCGTATATAAAGACAAAAATGAACCTTCTTTCCTTTTTTTTTTGTTTCTCTCTCTCTTTCTTGTTGCTACTCTCTGTGTATGACATTCCTAAAAACATGAATATGTTTACATGTGAAGAAAGCAATGCGCAGTGAAGAGGTCCGATTGGATGTCAGTGTCCTTCCACTGAGACTAGTTTATGGTGGCGTAGTGCAATTAATTCTCAGCATCATCTTATGCGTTGCAGTCGTGTCATGTATTCTGACTCTACTAGCTCTTCTCTCGTTCAATTACGTGGATATGAGCAATGTGAAGAATGTTGTGTATCAAGATAATAGTACAGGTACTGAATTATCCGAACCAACTTTACTTATACCCCAGTTTGACGCATATATGGGTATGGTGTACTTTGGTGTTGGGGCAACAACATTTTCACGGAAAATTTTCAACTTAATTCCTATTAAACCACTTAATAACGCTGCGGAAAAAATAGACCCTATTCTTCCAGAGGGTATTCGTGAAGCGTATATCAATGTACGAAGTAATGCCCTTCAGTTGGGATACGGTTTAGCTGAAAATTGTGGTGGTCGCCCGTCAACATCTATCGCTTCCTTGAGTTATTTAGTGATTGCTGCACATATTATTGGATTTGTATGTACGCTTGTTGCATCTGTATGTGCTTGTATTTTTTTTGTAGAATACACGCGACGAATTTTTTTTGAAAATACTGCGAAATGGAGCCGTTTTGGAAGGCAAATAGTACTTCAATGTAATGCGAAGAACCTGCAAGTAATAGTAAAACAACTCTGTAAACAACGACGACGGGAGCAAAATGTCTTGTCGGCATTATTAGTGACATCTACACTGGGAATGATTTTTCTCATTATCGCTCTCGCTGTGAAGGAGTCACTCATAAATTCTATCATGAAATGTGGAACCAACTTTTGCGATACCTATATCAAAGCCATGCAAGACCTTTTTGATACTCTCCCTCCATCTGGTTACAGGGTCAAGTGTAGCCGAGGTTTTTCTTCTAGGGTTTTTCTCGTGGCAACTATATTGTCAGCCGTGACATTTGTTCTCACTTTGGCAATAACTATTTTTGTTTGTGGGTATAAAAAGCGTGGTAGTCTTCAAATAGACGCAGATGATGACATGATAGATAGACCCTCTTCGTTAGGTGGGCCTCTAGGAACAATGCTTTCGTCATTAGAGCATACTGGTGCGGTAAGAAATACACTTGCCGGTTCCCTCACAGAACCGTCGTTTTCTGGTAGAGAATTGGCCTCAATTGGGCCAAAAAGTGCTCACCCAAATATACCGTTCACCGTGTGTATTCAAAAAGGTCATACGGACGAACAGCTCAAGTCGGATGTATCTCGAACTTCAAACAAAATGGATACTGTAGATGATCCAAAGACAAAAAGTGAAGAAAAGGTATTTAAAAAACAAATGAAGGATATGATGGATTTAGAACATAGTGATCGTGGCGCTGTGCGACGTGAGGAGCAACTTGAATTCTATTCCAATTTTTATTCTATGAAACAGAATGTATGGCAAGTGGAGGTTCTTGGCATTTTGCATAAATCGTTACTGGACTGGTATTTTGCTCCTCAGTTAGATCTTTGTGTGGAGGAAACGTTTTACCGACAGGAAATATGTCGTTTTTATTGTAGCAGACTGGATAAGAAGATTCGCAGTTTAGACAAAGACATTTCAGCTGATCAGGCTCATAAAAACGTCAAATCGGCACTACGTCTATTACGGAGTGAAAAGTATCGAGCACCTCTTTTGGGTAGTGCCTCATATTATGCACATGGTAACGCCAATTGTGCCTTCAAAGTACCCACAGATACGTTTTTAGAAGTAATTAGCTTACCGAAAAGTAAGATAAGGAAGTCACGTCGTGTTCCTCCCTTAGATGGCAACATTTTGCGTCCCAAATTCTCTCCGCCTCCTCCTCCTGCTTCCTTGTTTGACAACTCTACAGGACAGTTAACCTCAAAAACGGGACGAGAATCTTCTGTTTTAAATTTGGATCGTTATAATGATGGATGCAGCTCACCCACAGAGGGTAAAAATATAGCAGTGGTGAATCCGCTCATTGCACGGTACAAAGAACTTATTTCTAGGGCCAGTAAGCCTTTAATAATGCAAAAAAATGTATTTCCTACCCTTGAAGAAACCATCTGTGAGTCTTTAGCCAAATGGGGCTCTCTTATTGGCTCTTCATCGACTCCAGCATCTTCGGTCTTTAGCACTGCATCCTATGCAGCGGATGGATCCCATTTGGCTTAGTAGTTGTTATACAAAGAAGAGAAAAAAAAAGGAAGGAGGGCAAACAAAAAAAAAAAATATATATATATATATATATATATATGTATATATATATATTTGAATGTGTTGTATAATTCCACTAAAAACTATTTTTGCATGAAATTGTTTTACTTTTGCTTGGACTCCGCTCATTTTTTTTTGTCGTTGTTGTTTTCTTTTTGTGTGTGTTATGCACTTTTTTTTTACTACTACTATTCTTTGGATGTAAGTAGTTTGGTGCATTCATAAACCTATTACCTACTGTGTTTCTTATGATATCGATATAGGTTTTGACCACATCTTTATATATATATATATATGTATATATATGTTTATTTGTTTACATGGAACGTGTGCGAATTCGTTCGTTTCTCAAAACTGTTTTACCACTGGGAAGAATAGTAGAATCACTCGCGGTTTCTTGAACAAAAAACCATTTGACGATATCGATTAGCAAAACAAAGGAGAAACTAGCAGATTGCCTTTTTTTTTGCATATCTCTGGGAATATGTGTATATTGATGTGATTGTGAGTGTGTGTGTGTATTTGTTGTTTGTTGTTTGGTTCTTTGTTTCTCTACTCTCTTTGATCTTCTTTTATTCTCCCAAAATGTTAAACCCTCTACCGCTCTCTTTTTTTTTTTTTTCGATATCCTTCTGAAAGATTCTCAAAATTTACCTGAAATCACCACTTTCCGATTTGCTTATTATTATTATTATTTATTTTTTTTGAGTACATTGCAAATTATCATATTTTGCTCGTTTTGTTGCTGCATTTATAAATAGTCATGTGGTTTATATATGCGGTTAGATGAGAGTGGTTTTTTTTTTTTGTTCTCGGTGTTATTGCAGCAAAATGGCACATGTGGATTTCTATGTCTACGTTTACACCTGAGGATCAATAAGAATAAGAACAAAAAATGAAATTGAATGTTTTATTTTTGTTTGAGTGATTTGTATATATTTTGAATTTCAATTTATTTAAAAGATTATTTATACTTTACATTGACAAAAACGAGCGTACAAAAAAAAAGAAGATGTGTTATACATTAAACACCAAGTTTCTTTTTTTTTTTTCTTTTTTTTTTCAATTTTTTTTTTGTGTGTGTCTTTGTGAGAAAATTCACTTTTCCTTTCCTTTCTGGCAATGTTGTGCATCTATTTGTCTTTGTTTTATTTCTGCTTTATTCTCCTTCGTACTGTTTGCTCGCTTTTATTACAGGTTTCATCGTAAAACTATAATTTATTTAGAAGAAATAGCATATATTTGTATATATATTCTTTTTGGGAAAGTAATAAAGGGTGAAAAAGAGGAAGGGCCAATTTCAGAAAGAAAGAAAGAAAAGGGAATATTTTCAAACCGTATTCTTTTCTTGACATGGCATCCGTGACTAAGAGTTCCGATTCATTTACTGCATCACGCAGTCGAAATCGGGTGAATGATATTCAAGATGAAGCGGAACGTGAGAATGCGGCATATGCGGAGAAACATAACCTCCAAATGCTCTTTTCTGAGATAGCACAACACCTCAGCGAAAAAGACCCAAAGACAGAGGCAGAAGCGGAGCGTGCGTTGTTGGACTTCCTCTCTCAACGCAAAGCTGAACGCGATCGTGCAGCTCTTCGTCTTCACTTTACGCAATCTTTTGAGGTCAATCTCGATAATGGTCGAAAAGTCCTAAAGGTTCATATTGGGCAAGAATCCTCAACACTGCAACTGGAACAAAAAGGTCGTGTTTTAAATCTAGATGAGTCCTACGTTATTACTTTGGAGGAAACCGAAGAGTTAACTGAGCTTTTCTATGAACTGGGACGATTTGTTATTGACACACCAAAAGGGGATCAAGGAGGATTTATTAGGGTAGATGAGCGTGATGTATACTTTCTTACAGCGGGAAAGGATTGTATGGAAGCCGGGGATGAACTCTTCAACCTGGCTTTGCATGTAAGTACAGGGAGAAAAAAGTAGGATCACGTCGGTTATGATGGCTCAGAGATAGTATGTACTCAAAAGAAGATTTTTTTTTTTTTTAAAGAACGAGTGTGGTTTTCCTTGCGTTTCTTCTTTTTTTTTTTTCATTCTCTGTTCCATAATTCTCCCCCCCCCCATTTTTCTTTTTTTTTGGATATGACTCCTGCAAACGGTTTGAGGATTCTTGTTGATGACTATGACTTTGCTTATGTGTGTGGGTGTGTGAGTGTTCGGGAAGGTTCTTTAGAAAGAAAAAAAAATTTTTTTTTTGATTCTGAAGTACTTTCTCTTAGGGTAGAAATTAAGACCTTCGAGAAAATAATCTCTTATGATAAATAAATTTAGATGCAATTTCTTCTTATTCTCATAATTGGTTACTTTTATTTATGTATTTACTTATTTTTGGTCATTTCTCTTCTCCTTTTTTCTTTCCTGTTCATAATTGTTGCTGATGAAGCTCATCAACAAGATGACCACTTACGTCCCAAAGACCTCTCGCGACGATGTGTACCGCTTCTTCTTCACGGAGGGTGTCATCTCCTGCAAGAAGGACCGCCTCGGCACCTGGACCGGCACACTCGGCGGCAAGTCATTCACTGTGCCGACGATCCAAGTGATGCAGCTCATGCGCTCCATGAAGAGCCGCGGCCTCATTAAGGAGCAGTTCGCCTGGCGCCAGTTCTACTGGTTCCTCAACGACGACGGTGTGGAGTACCTCCGCAAGTACCTCTTCCTCGCCCCCAGCGCAGTGCCGAACACGCACAAGGCGAGCGAGGTCAAGTACGAGCGCGAGCGCGAAGGCGGTCGGGGCCGCGGACGCGGGGAGGGCGGTCGCGGGCGGGGCTTTCGCGGCCGCGGAGAGGGCGGTCGGGGACGCGGAGAGGGATTCCGTGGACGCGGCCGCGGTTTCCGCAGCGAGCGCGATAACTACCGCGCGGCCACTGCAGCCGATGAGGGCGCCGCGCCAGCGCCGGCTGCTGCGGAGTAATGTCTGTTTGATGCGATACATTGTTTGTCTTTTTTTTTTTGTTTTTATTATTTTCATTAAGGTATGAACTAAAATTCACAACCTTATTCTTGTTTCTGGTTCTTGTTTAGTTGCACATTTTTCAAATTTAACCCGTGACATCTGCTTTGATTGGTGTATTTGATGATCATCTGTGCACCTTAAAAAAAAAAAAAATTCTTCACTTTTCACTTTATGTTTTTTTTTTTTGGTACATCTTTTGATGTTTATTGTTACTACAATTAAATTTTTAGTTACTGGAAGATGACCACTTACGTCCCAAAGACCTCTCGCGACGATGTGTACCGCTTCTTCTTCACGGAGGGTGTCATCTCCTGCAAGAAGGACCGCCTCGGCACCTGGACCGGCACACTCGGCGGCAAGTCATTCACTGTGCCGACGATCCAAGTGATGCAGCTCATGCGCTCCATGAAGAGCCGCGGCCTCATTAAGGAGCAGTTCGCCTGGCGCCAGTTCTACTGGTTCCTCAACGACGACGGTGTGGAGTACCTCCGCAAGTACCTCTTCCTCGCCCCCAGCGCAGTGCCGAACACGCACAAGGCGAGCGAGGTCAAGTACGAGCGCGAGCGCGAAGGCGGTCGGGGCCGCGGACGCGGGGAGGGCGGTCGCGGGCGGGGCTTTCGCGGCCGCGGAGAGGGCGGTCGGGGACGCGGAGAGGGATTCCGTGGACGCGGCCGCGGTTTCCGCAGCGAGCGCGATAACTACCGCGCGGCCACTGCAGCCGATGAGGGCGCCGCGCCAGCGCCGGCTGCTGCGGAGTAAGAACAGTAACGTTACAAATTATTTTTCTGTTTTCTGATGATACTTTCATTTATTTCTGGTGTTTTTTTTTTTTCTATTTTGAAATATTTCATTTGGATTATTGCCGTGTTGTGTGAGATCATGGCAATAAGTGGTATCCCTCTTTGAATGCGAATTCTCACCTTTTGGGGGGAGGGGTGATGGTGGTGGTAGTATATATGTATATTATTATTGTGTGCTATTTGCCTTTTTCTCTCTTATTTTTTTTTTAACTTGCTTGATTGGTTCGTTATTTTTTTTTTATTTTCTTGTTTTGGATGCATGTGCAAGTTACTGTTGAGCGATCACATAGTTTTTTTTTAATTATAGAGAAACTTAGCATTATATACTTATATATACATAAGAAAAGGCATTAATTGCTGTAAATTCGTCTAGTTACAGATTTACTGGGGATTTTTTGTTGTGATGCGGACTGCACTAAAGTGGTCTGAAACATCGGAGACAGCCGATGGCAGCCAACCTCCCATTTATTCTCTCTGCTATAGCATGACTGGTGACGTAATTGTTGCCGCATGTGGTGTTAGAGTAGTGGTGTATGATGCAACAACAGGTTCTATTCAACATTCTTTAAAAGGCCACAGTGATACAGTGTATTCTGTTGACTATTCTCCTGATAATAAATGCTTTGCAAGTGGTGGTGCGGACAAGAGTGTCATTGTTTGGTCTAATAAAGGTGAAGGTATGCTCAAGTATCACCATAAAGATTCCGTTCAAGTTGTGGCCTACAATCCAGTCAATTGTCATCTTGCTTCTGTATCAAATACAGACTATGGTATTTGGTCTTCAGACCAACCAAAGGTAGCAAAATATCCCATTCAAGCAAAAGGTTTATGTTGTGCATGGTCAACAGATGGCCAGATATTGGCTTTGGGTCTTGTGGACGGTGTTATCATGCTCGTCACTCCTGGAGCACCGGAAAGCTTACGTATTCAACGAGGTGTACCAATATGGAGTTTGGTGTTTGCACCTATACAAGCAGACAGTGGTGGTGAAATGCTTGTTGTCGGCTCATGGGATCAACGAATATCTTTTTACACTTCAGGTGGTAAACTTATTGGGAAAGAAAAGGAATTACCATGTGATCCATGTCATATCTCATTTTTTGGTTCACGAGGGGACTACATACTAGTTAGTGGAACCAATAGAACAGTTTCACTACATTCACGTGATGGGACTTTCCTTATTAAGATGGCGGAGACCGAGGAGTGGGTGTGGTGTTCCCGT
The DNA here is from genome assembly GCA_030849715.1 of Trypanosoma mega. NCBI lineage: Eukaryota > Euglenozoa > Kinetoplastea > Trypanosomatida > Trypanosomatidae > Trypanosoma > Trypanosoma mega. The sequence goes on along the minus strand of JASANV010001581.1, from coordinate 42,785 downwards.
TACCGTCCGCGACACACACAAGTTTGTTGTAGTACAAACAGTGGAAATATAAGTATGTTGGAAATCTCCATGCTTGCCGTTCATGGTATCTATTTAGATCAATATGTTCACCGCGAAAAACTTACAGATGTAGTGGTTCATCAATTAAGTCTAGATCGGAAGATACGCATTCCTTGTGGTGAATATATTCGAAAACTAGCTACATACCGAGATCGTGTCGCTGCACAACTTCCAGACCGATTTGTCATTTTTGAACTCTTTTATGATGAAGAACGTCAAATGCGATTTCATGATATTGCCCATATACACAAAAAAGTTCCATGTTCTATCCTTTCAGTGACGTATAATGCTATTATCGTCTCCGATGATCGACGTCTTGCTATGTATGACTTTCAAGGTAATAAACGACGTGAATGGATGATGGAAAGCAGTGTACGTTATATCAAAGTTGTGGGTGGCGTTGAGGGTCGAGAAGTTATTATTATTGGACTTAAAAATGGTACAGCACAGCGTATTTTTGTTGATAATCCATTCCCTTGTCCTCTTGTAAAGACTACTAATAGTATTCGATGTCTTGATTTAAGTAGCAGTCGAACAAAACTTGCTCTTGTGGATGACCAGGGGCTTCTTCAAGTTTTTGATCTCAGCAAAAAAAATGAGGTGCTTTTTACCGCACCTAGTGTTACAGCCGTTTCATGGAATGCCGACTATGAAGATATGATTGCATACACAGCAGCTGGTTTTTTAAATGTCAAAACAGGATCTCTTCCACCATATCAGCAGAAAATTCCGGGATTAGTTGTTGGATTTAAAGCTAACCGTGTTTTTAACCTTCATGGAACTCATGTTTTTGCTGTAGATGTACCACATTCTTTTGCTCTTTACCGATATGTGGAGAAGAAAGATTTTGAATCCGCTTATAAAGTGGCACGTCTTGGTGTTACAGAAGGAGACTGGAAGATGCTTGGTATGCATGCCATGACACATTTACAACTTGAAATCGCAAGGTGTGCATTTATTCATATTCGTGATGTGAGATTGGTGGAATTATTAAATCGTTTAGAGATAGAAAGGAGACAGAATAGTTCTACAGATTGCGCGAATGAGGATGCCCTTTTAATGGGTGATATATTAGCCTTTCAGGGTAAATATCAAGAAGCATCACGTTCTTTTGTAAAATCTGGTCGTGAAAATAGAGCCATTGATATGTTCTGTGACTTAAAAATGTGGAATGAAGCTAAACGAGTTTGCAGTAATGAGTCTCATCTAAAGGAATTAATTCGTCAGCAAGCACGCTGGGCGGAGGATTCACAAAATTATGTGGAAGCCGCCTCACTTTATCAAGCCTCTGGAGATTCTGGAAAAGCCATTCGTATGATGTGTCGTGCTGGTCAAGTTGATAAACTTATGGATTTGTGTCGTTCACTACCCAAATCTGAAGTTGCCCTCATTACAGAGTGTGCAGATTTTTTTCGCAAGCATGGATCTATTCAATACGCCTTACATGCATTTGAGAAAGTTGGTGATACTCGTTCCCTTATTCATATGCATGTAGAAATGAGTGAGTGGCGTGAAGCTTTTGCACTCCTAGAGCGTCATCCTCAATTTATACGTGATGTTTATGTTCCATGGGCTAATTGGTTAGCCGATAATGGTCACTTTGAAGAGGCACTTGAATCTTACCGACAAGCTAAATGGCCAAAGGAAGCTGTGCGAATGATGGAATCTTTGGTAGCAAATAGTGTTATTTGTCGTAAACACCGTGAAGCGGCGTTTTACTTTATTCACCTCGCTGCAGAGTATGGTTTACTCGATGATGGTCAAAAACTTACAGATGTTGAATGGGCCTTGCGAATTAAACGCAGTGCGGAATGTGTACGTCGAGCAGATATTTACTACGCGTATAGTTTTATTTACTCCCATGTTACTCAACCTTTTCCGTTTGATGATATTGCATTACTCAATGTATCTCGATATTTATTCGCAATGATTACGAACACTGCCGTCCCTTTAAATGTGGGTAAAGGTGAAGTACTTTTTACACTTGGCCGTATTGCAAATCAATTAGAAATGAATCGAACTGCTCGTGTGGCGTTTGATAAACTACAAGGTGTTGTTTTACCTGTTAAAATTACAGAACAAGTTGATGTGGATTGTCTTCTAATTCGTAGCAAAATTTTTTCAGACAAGGAAGAGTTATTGGATGTTTGCTACCGATGTAAGCAAGTGGTTCCACAACTTACTAATGCAGGTGATCGTTGTCCTAACTGTGGTCATTCCTTTGTTCGCTCCTTTGTTCGCTTTGAAAATCTCCCTCTTGTAGAGTTTATTCTCTCCAATGATTTAACAGACGCAGAGGCAGAACGCATCATCTTGGCTGGAGCCGGACGTAAAACAGGAGGAAAAAATAACAACAATGATGGTAATGATACCAACAACACCAGTAATAACAAGGATAACGGTTGGAAAGCTGAGACAGGCGCAGATGTCATTACATTTGCCGAAGAAAAAGATAACATTGACGCTATGATTCAAGATCAATTGGCAGCCATGGGCCGAGCTAGAAACACTGGTGGGGATCCGTTTCAGGCGCAACTTGCCTACGTCACGCGTCCTGGTCGACCTAATGGGGAGTATCAGCCGTTTGTTATGAATGCAGAGATGCTGCGTCGTTTTCGTAGGGAAGAGATTTATATCGTAAAGACTGGTTTCGGCCGTCTTCCTGTTCAGAATAAATATTACAGAATGGTGAATCATGAGGTAAGTATTCTCCTGTGCCCTCGTTGTCAGCACTTCTTCAAGGCGGAGGACTATGAATATGAATGTATGAAAGGAGATGGTTGCCCACTATGTCGGCACAAGATGGGCCATCAAGAAGAGCGTACAATGAAGAAAATTCTCAACGATGTTTTGGGCCAAGCAAACTAAGGAAGAAGCAAAAAAAAAAAAAAAGTAAAAATTCAAAAAAAAAAAAGTAAAAAGAACTGCAATGTATGTGAAATGTAGAGTTTGGAAGCGGAATATATATATATATATATATTATTTTTCTCTAGACGTGTTGTGTAAAGGACAATTCACACACAGAAACAACAAAAAGGAAGAAAAACTTGAGATAGAGAATGACGGCTTAAAGTATAAGTCGCAAAAAGACTACAAAGAAGAGTTTTAAACAAAAAAAAAAGGCACCCTCACACCACACGTTCCATTTTTTTTTTTTCTTTGGTTAAGCTGTATGATGTTTTTCTGATTCTTTGTTTCTCAATGTAACGAAGAGAGACTAGATTTATGAAGTCATTCCTCATAATCGCTATCCACATGACATTTTTTTTTTTTGGTGTTGTTGTTTAATTGGTTTTATTATTATTATCTATGGAAATGGTATGAAGAGTCCAAACACATGTCGTGATTTTTTCGCGATGATTTTATTTTTCAACAAGAGATGAAACAGGAGACAAGGAGAAGGGCAAAAAAAAAAAAACTTTTTTCTGTTGACTATAAATTCAACGTATTGTTTGATACTCTTCATTCATTTTTTGTTTTTTGTTTATTGTATATTTATATATATATATATATATATAGATTGCGTTTATGTACAATTTACATCTTCCGTCTCATCTTTTGCTGTTTTTTTTTTCTTCTTCTTCTTTTCTTACGGTTATCGATTTTTGATACTGTTATGAATTTGGAAATGTATGCTAAAATAAAAAAAATTAGTTTAGCAGAAACAGAGCCGAGAAAGAACAAAATCAACCACACGTGAACATTAGCAGAAAGAGGAAAAAAAAAACGGTGATTAATGCAAAGTCCTCGATTGGGGCTCTATTTGGTAGCACTTCTTGTAGTTACGCTTTTATTGTCTACCGTTTTTGCTGTAGAGCCTAATGTGGTTCCTAATAGCCGGGATTCACTGCACGACCCCGACGGCAATGAACAACTCCTTTCTGAGTTATATATCCCACTGCGTGTGCGCTTCGCATCACCGGAACAGGTGGAAGAACTTCGCCGAATTCTTCTTTTTATGAGGCGCACGCACGGGTCCTGCCCGTTTCTCGGTACCTGGGAGCTTCTTCGAGGGGAGTTTGAGCCCCACTTGGCACCGCGTAAACTTTACGGCGAACACCGTCTCAAGGCCTTACAAACACTTTATCCCAACGAAACGGAGGACGACAGGGAATCGAAAATAAAGGAGCCCTCGCATGGCATGGAGCCGCGCGGTCAGATTGAGGTGCAACTTTCGGGTACCTATTCGTATCTGCGTTTTCCCTTAACGGATTTGATCGCCAAAACGACGCCTGGTTTGATGGATGGGGTCACTGTTGACTTTGCTGCCTGGGCACTGCGTGAACTGCACCTTCTTCAGCGCAAGCATTACGCCATTCACCGGACCAATGTGGAACGAAATAACGCGCGGTTGCGTCGCTTTCACTTTAATGTCATACAAGAAGTGCAACGACGACAACAGCGCCACAATGCGGACGTGGCCCTGTTACGAAATATCCGGCATTTTTTGAAATCCCAAAGGAACACAACATCTGAGCGTGTCGCGCGAGAACAAGGGGAAGAGATAAAAATGGAAAAAAAAAGAAAGGAAGAGGAAGAAGAAAAGGAAAAGAGGGAGGCTCTGCAAACGAGCAGACGGCGATGCGAGGATGTCCACCATGCGATGGGGACTCTCGCGTTGCAGCGCGTATCGCTATCCGATCGAAGACTTATATACCTCCGCGCCAAGGAACGCATCGCTTGTGGTACAAATAGGGAGGTTATTCCTATTACACTCCCTTGGTACCATAGGAGAAATCGCCATAACATCCATGATGCTCCAACTGGTACGAATAATAATAATAATGATAATAAAAGTCAAAATCATGAGAAACAACATGACGATTCTATAGGTATGTCGTGGTTAGCTCCATTTTTCTTCGCACGCTCATTTTCCTTCCCATCGTTGGCCATGTGTGATGCGCGCTGTGCTTCCTATTGCGAGGGTGTCCGCTCTCTCGCACTGTGGTCCACGCAAAGTGGGTCGCATGTTTCGATAGCACAGCTTCATGCATTTTATCATCATGTCCTCTACAACACAACTGAAATTGCGAATGAGTTAGACAATGCACCCTTCTCCTACCCCTATGACTACCTTGGACGACTTCGTCGCCTTGTGCTCGATGACGTGGATCGCGGGGTGTTTACCAGTTGCGATGGACTCTGCCGTCCCAATCAAAACCTTCGCATGGAGATGCAGTACGTCGCCGCTCTCCTTTCCCTTCTTGACGATAGTACGAGGGAGGAGAAGATAAAGCATTGTAGTGGTAGTGCAAACTGCCACACACACAATAGTAATCATCATTTTGGTAGTGACCGTAGTGGAAGTGGTTTATTTATCCATACCCCGAAGGGTGCGCAGCGGTGGTGGAGCGTTGCACGTACAGTTCCTCTGCGTGTGTGGATGGCCGCCCGCGGTGGTTCCTGGGGTGCGGCGGCGACGCTTGCGACGATGCGCTCTAACGGTATTCTCTCCCCCCGTCGTCCCGCCGTTGCGGCGGCGCTCCTCCGCCTTGCGCAGGGTGATGCACCGCTGCACTTATGGCGGGAGCTGCTGCGTCGTAACAGCAGTCACGCAATCCGCACCAACACGCGTGGTCCGATGGGAGAAGAGCGGCTTTTGCGGTTTGAGCGGTTCTTCGCGTTGGAGCACAGTTGGAGCGCCGTAAATGAGCCGTACATCACACGGGAGCGTCTGACCGCTGTGGCGGCGGCGTCGGAGAGCGGCGGTACGTCGGAGGAAGTGGAGGCGGACGGACCGCTTCGACAAATTCCGGCGTCCGTGATGGGGCGAATCTTTAAGGCGCATTTGCGTCTCAGCGGCACGCAGCGCCTCCCGCGTAATGTGGTCGAGGCGGAGTGCCTTTTGCACACTGTCCTACGTCAACTGCGCTACACCTGCGATGTACCCGATTACACCAGCAAGGGCTACAGCTACAGCCAGGAGGCGGAAGATGAAAAAAGGGATGCGGCGCACTTCACCTCCATGGGGGGTGGAGCCGGTTGCTATGGGCACCTGAACGAATTACGTGAGTTGCGCCTGCAGCGTGTCAAGATGGGTCCATGTGACGGTAAAACGGGTGGGAAGTGGCGCCTTATCGCCGGATCGCTGCAGGTTCACAGGGCCATACAGCAGTCTCTGACGCTCCTCAGCTACGCCGCTTTGGTTGGCGGACGTCGTCATGCCATCGCGGCACGCTACGCCGCATTTGCGGTGGAGCTGGGTTCTACAGCCCACACTATTGCTCAGCGTGGGCAAAGGAGCTGGGCGGCAAATGCATTGAAGCGCAAAGTGAAATTTGTGAAATTGGAGGAACTCCTACTCCTCGCTGTAACAGGGCAGGCTGCGAAAGATGATGCGCTACTCGAGGGGGCCGCTGAGCTTTTTGGGGTTGGGAGATGTGATGCTCGGGTGGGGGAACAAATGCGAGAGGCCGTGCAACCGGAGAATGAGAATGAAAAGGAAAAAGAACATCATCAAGAACAACAACAACAGCAGCAGCAAGAAGAAGAGGAGGAGGAGGGGAATAAAGTACCCCTATCGAAGACTAAAGATGGGAAAGTAAAAGTTAGTGACGAAGAGGACATGGGAAAAAAGCGGTGTAGGCGATTATGGACGTTCGCACTGCTTCGTGCAGCGGCAGGCTTGTGGCGTCATGAGACCCGAAGCGCTGGATTCCTCGATCGCACGCAACCCTCCCCACGTCGCACCGAGCCGCTGCTGCTGATGTCTGCCATGCTGCGTCGTGGGGTCGTCACGATCGATGCGGTGCGAGAACACCAGCGGAACTGGACCGGCCACACCGCGTTTGGTCCAATGATAGACGACACCGCATCCAGCTACGCCGCGCGCCTGCACCGTGCGGCAGTGACCCTCGCCCCGCACCTCACAAAGAAGCCACGCGGCACGCACTCGCGTCATGACGAGGAGGCGACACTGTTTCTGCCCGCCCTCCGTGACGGATTGCGGCGACGCGTTGAGGATCACGACTGGGCCCCGCTCCTAGTCGTTAGTGACATGGATGACTACGTGGATGTCTCACGCTGGACGTGGTTGCAACGAGTGGTTTCTGCCACTTGGGAAACGCTCGTCTCGCTCTTCACACATACAACGGTGGAATCGCTAGAGTTGCTTCTCACCCAATCTATTCTTCCCGCCCCGTACAACAAACCCGACCCCAACGAAAAGGCCTTCTATGGTAAGCATGATAACATGGATAACGGCACCAGTAGTCATCCGAATGACATAATGTTTCATGAGATGGTTGAAGATTTTGCGACGGCTGTGTCGAAGTCCGTAATTGTGCGTCGTGCAGCCTTGGCGCTGCAATTGGTCGCTGCCGCCCTTCGCACCAGTGAACCAGACGGCTTCTCCGCACTTCTTGTAGCGGCAGCCAATGGCAACCTGCACCTTTGCGGAATGGCCGACTACTTGTCAAGTGGTCTCTGGTCCATTAGCGACGCCTGGGCAGAGGAGTACAAGGTGGCGCAGTGGCATCGCGACAAGCCTCGCACGAGGGGACGGGGTCCTATCTTTGCTGTGCACCCTCACACCGCCTTTCGGGACGCACCAACCGACGGACGCGTTGAACTCCTCGCGCACCTCTCCATCCGCCGAGCCGCAATGGCATCCACGGCAGCAGCGATCACTCCTCACTGGAGTTCACGTTCAGCGGCAATGCGTGAGCTTGCCCTTTGTGCTGGACTTATTCCTATTGATGCCATTACAGATGCTCCATGGGTTGGGCATAGGCATGTGGATCATTCATCCAACGACAAGTCCTCATTGGGGCGACTATTCGTACTTCCCAAACGACCCTTTGACGGCATGCGGCCACCAGTGGCCAGTTCCATGTGTCTCATGCGCCTCATGGAGGACATTCGCGCCACTGGTGCATCGCCATTTCGCGACCTTAACCTTATGGAGACAGAGGCAGCCATGGCTGCACTCATTTCCCAAAGCGCCGAGGCTCAGGCACGCTACTACGCCATCTCCCTTGACGGCCATGCGTTGTACAACAACAATGAGAGGGGTGATGCGGAGGGTGAAGGAATACATAGGAACGCTGAGGATGAGGATGTGTATGTGCGCAAATACCTCGTTGAGCCGTGGCAGCGACACGGGGATGATGAGACGATCGACCTCCCTCTTCCCGCATACGGTGAAGGTGTATTCTTTAACCGACGCCTACATCGCGTTACTGGAACATACTATGCGGCGAAGATCTACGGATACTACATTTGGACTAAGCAGTGCCTTGCTAAAGTGGGTCTTGTGTGGTGATCAACAACAACAACAACAACAACAACAAAAAAAACGGGTTTTACTTGCGGTTGTTCCACCCTTTTTCTCCGTCTTGTTAGTTTCTCTTTTGGCGGCATCATTGTAGCAGTGAAGAATGTGTCTCTGTTCGTGTACAATGGCATTTGTTGGTGGTTTTTGGGAAAATGTGGACTCTATACTTTTGGAAATACAGATTTTTATTACTATTACTATTATTATTGTTTTTTTGTTTTTTTGTCATGAGGAAAAAAGAAAAAATGTATGTATATATTTTTTTTGAAAATTTCTATACGCTTTACTTTCGTTTTTTTAAATTTTTTTTATTCATCTTTCATCTCAAAATTTTTAAAATATTTTTTGCTTTGGGCTAACTCATATATGTTAACAATGTATTTACATATGTTTACAATTGGGTACGCTATGGTTGAGTAGGATAAACGATAAACTGAAAGAACAAAACAAGAAAATCGAAAGCATTGTGTCATGGCTTCCACAAACACGACCAACTCATCCAGCGCGAACCCGATGGAGTCCGTGACAAACCTCTTTGCGGGCACCGTGGACAGTGTCAAGAAGGGTACGAGCAGCGCAACCGATTGGGTCTCCGAAAAGGGCACAAGCATCGCGGAAAAGGCAAAGGACACGGTGAGCCTTGAAAAGGCACAGGACGCCGTCAAGTCAACCGGCTCCAAAGTCAAGGAGGCGGTCAGGTATGATAACGCCAAAAGCTACGTCAGTGATGCCTTTGACAAGGCGAAGGGCACCTTTCGGGATCTCCGCGGTTCAGTTGGGGACACATTGGGTGACAAACCCTCCATTGAGGTCGCCACCAACGCCGCAAAGAGAAAGAATAATTGCAAGACGTGTGGTGTGGTTTGGGCAGTTGTGGGTGTGAGTATTCTGGCCGCCGTCTGTGCCGCGGGGTATGTCGTGTATACGAAGAGGAAGGAGGAGAAAAAAGGATAAGAACGAAAAGGAACGCACAATTATAGCGCATAGTTGCATGAGGAGATTGGTGTCTTTTTAATCGACGCACAGAAAGGCAAAGGGTACAAAAATATAATAACACGATCCATTAATGATGTTTCTATCTGGTTTCTCGTGCTTTTGTTTGGTTGTGTTGTCTTTATTTGATTGATACCCTCTTTATATATATATATATATATATATATATATATATCTGTGCGTATTTTTGTCTAATTTTTTCCTTTTTGTACTTTTTGCCATTTGTCAGGTAGAGAGGGAGAAACAAAGATGAGGTTTATGGTACAATGTTAAACTAGGATATTGAAGAAAGAGTTCTTCAAGCAGCAATAAGAGTAAAAAAAAAAATAGAATCAAAAGTTATGTCGCGCTCGTGTGAAAGAAACATAACAACAAAAAGGAACCACAATTGTATTTGAACACATATACGTATTTATAGTGGGAGACGAAAACAAGATGAAGAAGTTTCAAAAGGGAAATATATATATATATATATACATATATATTTACTCATTTTTTTTTTTATGATACCTCCTTTCTTCGCTACTATTTCTAATTCTTACTTCCTTTCAGTGTTTTTTCGCGAGGGAAAAAAAAAAAAAAAAATCAAACAAACAAACAAAAAAAGTGTTAGCAATGGCTTAAATTTCGAAAAAAAAACTACTTTAGTTCGGACATGCGATTTCATTTTTTATTTCGTCACTCTTTGTGTGTGTGTGTTAGTAGGCACTTTGATTTTTTTTTGTTTTCTTCCTGTTGAACGTATTTGAAGAGGAAAGGGGGAAAAAAAAAAGTGCTATATTTTACTTTTTTATTTTCGTTTTTAGTTATAGTATTCATTCCTTTGTTCAACATCGAATTTTTCTTCTTTGCTGGTGTCGATATTGCGGCTAAACGGGTGTTGTTGTTTTGTTCATCTTTCTTGAGTCGCCAAACTTTCGTTTACGAATTCCTGTAACTTTGAATTATTATTATTTTTTTTTCTTGGTTTACCTTTTTGCTTTTGTGATTTGTTTCTTTATCTCACAATATTCCTCACTGCCAGCGCCTTCGAAAGCAGTATCCTAAAAGGAAGTGCATAGAAAAACAGAAAAAGAAAACAAAAAGAGATTCAGCGAAAACTACATATATATAATATATAAAAATACTTATATAAGTATTATATATATATATATATATATATATATATATAACGTGATGACTGTCTCTTCTTGGTGCCGCAGTCATTCACCCCCGGCGATGGTGCATGTATTGACGCGTTTTGTGACATTATTCCTTTTAATCGTTTGTACACTCCCTTTCTATGCTGTCGCGAGTGAGGCGGAGGAGGTGGAGGAGGTCATTCTCGTCACGCCTGGCCGCCTGTCGAGTAGCGTTTCTCCCCCTGTCATATTTGGCGCGTGGCCGCATGGCGATGGCGCCGCCGCGGACGCCCTTTTCTTTGACGAAGAAGACGCCGCGCACGCCGCCTGGGTCGCTCAACAGCGCGCCACGCGAAAGGAACGCGGGGAGAAGGCGAAACAGGCAAAAAAAGAGGAGGAAAAGAAAAAGCCAAGCAAGAAGACAGAGACGAGGAAGGAAAAGGGGGATGGGTTGACGAGCAAAGAGGTGTCGGCGCGGGGAGTGGCGCGTCGCGCAAAGCTGCGCGCATTGCGCAATGAAACCAATCCATCTCAGGAGCGCATGTGGGACATCATTCTCAGTGATGCGTTGGCCCTTTTAGAGCGCGTCCATCGCCTGAGCGTGAATGTCACAGATGGGGCAGAGAACCAGACAGATTTAGCATTGCGTTACAATCAATTAGCGAATGGACCCTTTGCACACACCCTCTCTAGGGATCAGGAGACAGTTGGGGATAGTGGTTTAAGATCGGGTTTCGTGACGGACTATCTATGGCCGGCGATTCTTCCACGTATGCTTTTATTAGATGGCGAGGCTATCACCGCGGCGGAGCGGGAGGTACGCGCTATTGAATCCGACGCCAATAACACCAAGCGTGAGGAGAACCACACTCTCAGCGAGACGGTCAATCGCGACAGTAGTGAGCCTATGAAGCAAAGCCCGAACACCGCCGCCGATGAGGCGACGACGAAGAAGGAGGAAAGTGCCCCGCAAAAGAGGGGGGCGTTGGGTGTGCACGCGACGCTTTCGGCGGTGCGCGCTGCGTTGGATGCGAGTCGCGCCGCGCACGCGATGACCGTATCTCTTGCCGCCCCGCTTCTGCCGCCGGCGCGCGCGGCCATCGCGTCCCGTCTGCGCGAGGCGGAGCGGCACGTGCTCGCCAATGACGAGTCCACCGCCGCGCGACGCCGCGAGCTGCGCGAGTGGACGCGATTGGCCCGCCGTCTCCGCGCGGCGGAGGTGCGTTTGGCGGATGTCGCCCGTTCGCTGCGCGCCGCCGCGCTTTCGCCGCCCGTTGTGTTGCCGCCGTCGGCGCTCCTCGACGCCCTCTCCCTCGTCGCCCGCCGCCGCCTCGACCGGCCCACCGGCGACGGGGAAATGGACGCCGTTCCCCCCGTCGGGCCGTCGGCCGCAGTTACCGCCGCCGGCGCCACGGAGCTCCGCCGGCCGTTTGCCGCGCCGCTGGTCGCATCGATCGCCACCGCGTGGGCGTTGCGGGCGACGAGGGAGTTTTGGGTGCGGCGCGCGCGAAGGGCGGCGATGGCGCGACGGGAAGCGGCGCCCAAAGCGGCGCGCATCGCACTCCGAGCGCACCTTGTGCTGGAGTTTGTCACGCCCGTGGTGCTGCCCGTCGCCGCGCTTTGCACGAGGGTGTTTGGGGAACAGAGAGCGTCGGACGGGGCGCCGTTGATGGATATTGTGCGGGTCGCACGGCCGGCACAACGGTTGGCCCTCACTGTCCTTCTGGCGACGTTAATCGCCGCGAGTATCGTCGTCTCCTCCCTCACCGCCTCGCTCTACGCGTGGTCTATTGGAAAGGACAAGGGCAGAAAGAAGCAGTCTTGAATAGGGCGAACCGGAGATGAATTCGTGAACAGAACAAACGGAAAAAAAAAAAGGAAAGAGCAGAGAATAAGACGCACACACAAGAAAAAAAAAAAGATTGAAAAAGTTCGGGGCGAAGAAACAGGTGTGTGAACAAGAGAACAGTATGAACCTTCGTTTCTGAGTTTATTCATATACATTTATGGATTAGTTTGCTGCGTTTGTGCGTCTGTAATTGTTGGTTTGTGAGTGTTTGATTCTTGCGAGCAAATGAATGTGTTGTGGTTTGTCTGCTCATGGAAAAAACAAAAAAAAATAAGGAAAATGGATGTGCGTGCATGCTTTGTTCAAGTCCTATTTGAATAATGTAACAATGGTTCCGAGGGGTTTAGTTCTTAATTTGCTATAAAAGAGACACACAGCTTGAGCTAAAGAGAATTACAAAAAAAGAAGATATATATATATATATATATATATATATATATATATATATATATATAAATGTTGTAATTGAAAAAAAGCTATTCAATAATCCACTCATTTTAGAAATACTTTTTATGTGTTTTTGCATCGACTTCGGCCCTATATATATATATATATATATATATATATATATATGTATGTATATATATATATAACTCTCCTTTTCCATTTGGGTTAGTGTATGTGTATATATGGTAATTATTATCTCTATCTCTCTCTCTCTCTCTCTTTTTTTTATCTTTCTTTTCTTTTCTTTGTTTTCACACACACACCCTCTCTCTCTCTCTCTGCTCGGTGCCTTCACTATTTTCATTGTAATCCAATAATTAACAATATCGTTCAGTAGGACGGACTTCCTTTGCGTCCTCATCTGATTATTATTCTTTTTCTTTCTTTCACTATTTACATCCACTGTTAAATCACCCCACTCCCAGAGAAAGGAGGGGTGATAGTTTCCGTCTTGCCTCAAGGTGGCGGTTACGAAGTGAAAGGCTAAGATTGGAGAGAAGCTGAAGAAAAAAAAAATCAAAAAGGAATTCTACGACACGGAAAAGCAGAAAAATCAACGCTAGCAACAACAACAAGAATAAGAGCAACAACAATAAAACGACATATACATTTATACATCCAATAAAGACAAATGGCTGCGTGTTCTCCACCGCGCCTGTCCGCGTCTCACTCCCCTTTAAGACCACTGACAGAGTGGACGGCTCCTCTCTCGCGGCGTCAGTCGCGTTACATGACGCGTCGCTACAGATCTGCATGGTCCACATCGACGGCGGTGCATTTCACACCCAAAACGACACACACTTCGACTTCCTTTGCTAGAAGGCGAGATTTACGGGCTCAAGCGGCGGCGCTGGGTCTCGTTGGCAAGAACGAAAGCCATAGTGACGACAAGAGCAACAAGAAGGACACTAGTGATGGTGTTAGTGACAGCAACTCCACTGGTTGTTCTGTTCACTCCATGGAGGATGATCCGTTGATGGTATTTCTCGAACGCAACGAGGAGGAAGCGGCAATGCTCCTCGCCATGTGGACATCACTGCGCCGCTGTTGTTTACACGCGTCGGAGATATCGGAGTCTCTTTCACTTGGCGCGCGTTGGTTTCTGCACCACCTCATTCACCGCCGCGCCATCGCCGCCGCCGTGCGTTTCTATCATCGTCTTGTGGACCTTGGTGTGCAGCTGCAAAAGTGGGACGTGCTCGTGCTCCTTAGCAATTTACCGTACGAGCACTCCACCACGGTTGACGGTGCGCAGACTCACGAGTGGCGGCGGGCGGAGGTGCCTTGGATGAAACGCGGGTCGCGTGAAAAGCGACGCGCCCTTGACCCTGACGTCAAGAGGACTAATTATCCCAATGGTGTGGAATGCCCCTCCTCCTCGTCACGATCAACCGCAGCAAGAGCCTTGTCGGAGTCCGTGGCGGAGACGGAGAATGGGGCGACGTGTGTATCTCCCGAGTGGGTGCGTCGCTGGGCGCTGTATGAGGAGTCGATGGGGAATGTCGATCTTTCCCCATCCGACGGGCGCAGCGTTGTGGCGGCCATGCGGCACCTCATGCTGTTGCACGACGCCGCGGTGCAGCAGGACGCGTGGTGTCACACCCTTCCGACGCATTCCTCGCAAGACCTCGCTAAGCGACAGGGGCGTACGCGGCGAGGTACGACAGAACCGCTTTATTGGGCGCAAGCGCTGCACGTCGCCTCCGCGCATCTTACACGCGGTCTTCCGCTTCCGCCCGCTGCGCTGCGCCTCGCCCGTTGTGCGGCCGCCGCGTCCGGCTCGTGGCGCGTTGCCGCCCGCTGCATCGGCGAGGCGGAGCGGCACAAGGTGGAGCTCAACCCCGCCGACTACGCGCGTTTCGTTCTTGTCGCAACAGCGGCAGCAAAAGGTGGGGAACCATGGCGCTGTAACGCGGCCGCGGAGTCTTTTGTCTCGCATCATATAGTGCCGCGCCTTTCTCATGACACGGCCGCTGGTCACGCCGCGCGCGCTATTTGGTTCGCCCACCTCTGCAACGTCAAGGCGGAGCGACCAGCGGAATACGTGATGCTCGCCATGGAAAGCGCGAATGCGACGCAGAACGACCAGGACGGTTGCAGTAATGATAGTGGTAGTATCGGCTGCGCAACCAAGTTGACAGTGCGCCACGCGTCCCTCGCAGCCGCACTGTTACGTGTCGAGTTGAGTCATTATCGTCGTTCTACACGAAACGAGCAGGCGGTGGCGGCGGGGGTCGCCACATCTGTCCGTCTCGGACTGTTTAACGCGGAGCGTGACCCGGTTCACTCATCAGATCACCCACACAAGAACGCATCACTACCAAGTGAAGCGGCAACGGTCTCAGTAAGCGTGAAAGAGGATGGACTGGAGAATAATATGGAGGAGGATTGTGTTGAGGGTACGTTAACAAGGGATGTTGGCCTCTTGCCGGAGGAACTGCGTGACGGTTTAGCGCTCACCTCGACGGCAGTCGCGCGGGCAGCAGCCGTTGCACCCGCCGTTGGCCCTGCCGAGCTCGCCCTACTCATCGCTGAACCTTTACACACTCTCCGTGTTGTGTTTGCGGATGCCTATGGTACTGTGACCGACAAGGACACTTCACATGTCAAAGAGCGGGCCGTGGCGGCGGCGGCGGTGGGCGGCGCGGAACTTCGAGTGGCGCTCGCCATGTGTGCGGCCAATGCTGCCGGCGCCGTCCCCCTCACCACGCGGCGGCTCCGACACGTCCTCTCCGGCGCCGCTGACACACTTTCTTTTATGGCCGCCAAAAGCAAAGAGTCAACACCAACACCAGATGTGCGCCGTGCCGCACATCTAACGGGTATGGTTCTCCCATCTCTGTGGAGGTCCGTTATGCACTTTTTGCGCCTCACACCAAACAGTGAACGGTTGCTTTTCGCTGCTGCCGACGACGACGCGGTCGGTACCCTTGCAGCACTTGTTTTGGTAACTGTTCAACTCCACTTCGCCGGTGCCGTTCAACCAGCGCAAACCCGACGACTCCTGCAACGCGTGCTTCGACCAGGTAGCGAAATCGCAGAGGATATTCGGCGTCGACTCACTTGTAGTAATCTGGAGAGCCTTGAACGTATACTTTGTTTCCCCACAGGGTATCATGTGGTACGGAAGATTATTGGAGAGCAAGAAGCGGAAAGTATTAACGCAGCAGCCGCCGCACATGCAGTGGTGTACAATGTTGCACTTCGATATGACAATGATACTGCTTCTATTGAAGATGAATTGATAAAATACCTCAAGATGCAACCACCCAGCACGGTGCTTCTATTTGTGCGTGCGGCAACTAGAGATGTTCGGCTGCGTCGCGGAACGCTTGGTCTCGATTTTTTTACTAGTGCCATAAATCACATGACTCCAGCGCGCTCTACACATGTTCCTACCGCTCACACCAATCCCAATACTGCTATTGCTACTACTAATTATAACAATAATACTACTCCCACTGCTACTATGACTCATGGAAAATATATTGTTAATGGAGATCGTGCAAATCATATACCAAGTGAGAGTAAAAAGATGAATAATGGGAATACAGATGACTTCAAATGTGAATCTGAGAAGGATGGTTTAGTTCTTTGGAAGGAGGCCGTCGCGGTGTTGGATGAGGCGTTGGCGCACACCACATACGACAAACGGAAAGTTTGGTCCGTATTGCTTGTACCCATGGCTCGCTTGAGCCTTGCGATGGGACAACCTAATCTGGGACGTTCTTTCATTGAGCGATGGGTCGCGCAGTACCACACCAAGGAACGGGACACAAATTGGGTCATACTGCATATCCGTGCTCTCTCTGCACTGCGTGAGCGTCGTGCTTTAAGGATGAGCGAAGAATTGCTGTGTGAAGTGCGGAGCGGCGGTGTGGGTGTTGAAATAGCGTCAGTCGAAGTGCTTCTCTGCGATGTTGCCGCAGAACACGGCGACTGGCGACGTGCTATGACTGCTCTCACCAATGCATTCGGTCCAATACCTGAAAAGGCCGTTCACAAAGCGAAGGGAATGGACACAGAGAATGCGTATGGACCTTGTAGTTCAAAAGGGTGTGGGAACAGTTCCATGGCTTCTCCACTTTATCTCCCCATTGTTGCTGCGGCTATGATGCGTATCCTTTGTCGTGCACCGGAGAATCTCTCAAACACGGCTCTCCGCCTACGATCGGTGCAAGGAATGCATTGGGATGTGTGCAATGCGAGTCGCCTACTTTGGTTGCTCGTGCGGCATCGACGATGGCGTCAGGCGCTTGAACACGTGCAGGAAATGCTCCCTCTGCTCGACACCCCTAGGGATGGCACGAGTGCCACTGTGAGGGAACGAGCATTGTTTCTCCTTCACGGACTACGCGCCTGTGCTATTGGTGGTTGTGATGATGAGGCTGCCATCTTGTATGATCGTCTCAAGGAACTATTAAACAGTGAAAAAAATGACAAAGACATCATGTGGAACCGCCATAGCAGCACAAACACCACTGATAATGGAAACCCTAGTAGTGGGGGTAGTAATAGTAGTAGTAATAGTAGTAGTAGTAGTAGCAATGGGTGTGGTAGCAGCGGTCAAGTAGGGGAGAACCCTAATGTGTGTTTTGAAAACGGTAGCAAGATAGTAGTCGATAAGACCCAACAAAAGAATGATTGGATGATGTCCATTAATGGAAACGACACTTTCATTGTGTCATCATCCGATAAAGTAAATGCGGAAGAGGAGGAATTACGTGCGATAGCTACAAAAGCTCGTCTCTATTTTATTCGGGCAATGACAAAGAAGAGTTTGGCTCCTTTTAAAAAACCGCGGCATTCTGTCCAGTCCTAGGATTGTTGAGTGAACAACAACAATAACAAGAGCAAAAAAAAAAACGGGTAAAGTTAAAATGTCAAAATGGAAAGAAAATTGGGGTATACACCTAACAAGAGTTACCAACTTGAAACAACTTCACTTTTTTTTTTTCGTTTATGTTTGTGTGTATTTTTTGTTGCGTTTTTTTTTTTTCTCTCATAGATATGCGCTTACACATATATGCAGTTTTTTTCTTTTGCACTTGCTTGGTCTAGTCTTTATTCTTGTGTCGATGTTTGTGAGTGTGATTTTCGTTTGGACTTTATTTACCTTTTTTATTTATTTTGCGTGGCTTCATTTTTTGTTCATTCTTTTATTTTATTTTATTATCTCTTACAATCATGTGGGCGTCGAGGTTTCTTATTTTCCTTTTTGTTGGTTCGTCTCGTTCTCTTGATGTATGTGTGTGTATTTCTTTGTATCTTTTGTTGTCAATTACCCTAATTTTTTATAATTTCAATTCTTCTCTGGTACTCCTGTAGAGAATATAGAAGAAAAACGCACCAAAACCCGAAAAAAAAAAAGAAGGGATTTTTTTGTTTTGTTTTTGTTTTCTCTCTGCTTTGGATTGAGTGTCAAGCTTTTATTTGTGTTTCCCTCTTTCTCTAACTGTTTGTGTCTTTAGACGTCAGCCAAATCCTGTTGCCTGATAGAAAAACAAACACCATTTAGTACACACACCCTTGATGGCGCAATCCCTTGCATGGCGCGTGTTGAGTCCCGAGCAAACGCATGAGTGTCTTTCCGCCCCCGATGTCCCGTCCATCCGCGCCGTACTCAAACAAATGGATGACTCCTCATCCGGCGACTTGCTCCGCGCATCCAACCACAACGAGGGTCAGGTCTTAATCCTCCTGGATATGCTCTCCCACCTGATTCTCTTCGCCAAGTCCCGGCAAATGACGCCTGAGAAGGTGAGCACGTTGGTGGGCATTGTGTTGCGACTGCATGAGGAGAGTATGGAAAAGCCCCTCACCCGCGCACAATCGTACCAACGCCTGCGTGAGTTCATCCTCCAACACAGCGTCCCGCGTCCACCCTTTTCGTGTGGTATCTTTACTCTCTGTGATGTGCAGGACATTGATGAGTACCTCCTCGAGACGTACTACCGACACTACAAGATGTATGTCTACGCCTTTGTCCCGCAGGAGGTGGCGAACCTCCGCTGTGTGCATGTGGATCACATACACGAAACCCCTCCGCTCGGCCTCCCGCCCCTCTCAACGGCCATTGAGGAGGGCGAGTGGCGCGCAAAGGTGGAGGAAATGCAACGCGAAGCCGAGGCCGCACGCATGGTGGCGGCGGAAGAGGCATCCGAGGCGGCCGAACTGGAGCGGCAGCGCGTGCGCACATTGAATGACCCGAGATACAGCGATGGGATTAAGGAGCAGCTCGCATGTATCAAGAAGGAGGTCTCGGGTAAGGCGATTGATCGGCTGGATGAAATTGAGGCACGCCTCACGGAGATCGAGAAGAAAGTGGCAGAGGGGAGCCCACGCGCCGAGTCACGGCAAAAGAAGAGGTAGAGATAGAGAGAGAGAGAGAGGGCAAAAAGTACGTGAATGGAAATAGAGAGTGAAACTCAGTGTTTAATGCAATGTAAATAACACGGAAGCGATCCTATTGTGTGTGTGTGCGTGCGTGTGTGGGTTGTCGTTGTTGTTGTTTTAAATTATTGTTTAGTGTTACTCCGCACAATGAAGGATTTAAATGTTCTTTGTATATCAATTATTTTTGTTTTTGTTGGTTGGTTTGTTGGTTGGTTGTTTTTTTTGCATCCAACAGAAACTTCCTCTCTCCAATTCTTTTCCTTTAGTGAAAATGAAGACAAACAAAAAGGAGAATCGTATCGTGCTTGAAAAATGTTATTACTACATCCGCTTGCTTATGTATTTTTTTTTTGTTGCTTATTTCTTTCTCTTTTGTTATCTTTTTGTTTTTTTGCTGTTTTTGGTACAGTAGTACAAAAATTTAACATAAAAAAGAATATTTATTTTCGTCTATTAATATATCCAAAGATAAAAAAAAAAAAATTAATGCAACGGAGGTGGCAAATCGTTGCAAACGTGAACACAGTAGTTGGTATGCATCTGCGAACTGCCCGACGGCGTCGTTGGACTGCAACTGGAACAGCCACAGTCACAACTCGAATGAAGTCGGCATCGTTTCCCTCTTCAACGGATGCCCCTGTAATGCCACGACGACTTCGACTTGTCTCGTCGTCGTCGTCTTCATCAGTTGGGAACGACTCTCCACCGCTCGATATCCCCCCAAAGCTGATGGACCCGAATGATCCATACGCCCATGTGCAAATTTACCGTAAGGATATGATCACAGACTCCGGCGGTCGTGCCATTCCGCTAAGTGTGGATGTACCAATGAAGAAATTTTTAGACCTCTTTAGTGACTTTGATGCAAAACGGTGTAAACTGTGCAATGAGAGCTATTCCCAATGGCACAGTCACAGTGCTGTGATTCCCCATTCGGGTCGGGAGGCGCTGATGTTGGAGATGGTGCGTGCCTACTGCGGTACACCGGAGGAAATTGCAAAGATGTGGTGGCATCGTCTTCACAGAGATCCTGTCTTCAACAGAATACCCGCCCTGAGTCACGACAACAGTCACATACGAAAGCGACGTCTACAGTATTTGCTTAAATTCCTTAAGGATCGTGATGTGATTCATGATACCTTTAATGTGCAACAAAGTGCCGGTGGGGCGGGACGCTCCTGGGAGTTTGAACGACTGGAGTGGATTGGTGATAATGTGGTAAAGTACGTATTTAATGATCGATTTAATACGATTTTCCCTGTAAGAGAAGGCGGTATTCGTGGTCGCCTTGGTTATGCTCAATTTATGATTGATGGCAATGATGGTCTTGCCCGTGCGTATGACTTTTTGGAGCTGCAAAAACTCACCCTCAGCGACCGTGTCGTGAGTAAGTTTAAGAGTGACGTCGTGGAGACCCTTTTTGGGGAACTTCAGCTTTATATTTGGTCATCCGAAGTAGACATTGGCACCGAGTTCTTTGAGCTCCCTTTTACAGGTGAAATGTTTTCTTTACGTGCCATTGTTTGGCACGTGATGGAGGAACTCGCGCATGTTATGTTTATGTACCATGTGGAACAAATCCTCGCGTCGATTCAACGCATTGTGCGTGAGCATCAATTGCAGTTCATCCGCGCAGACCCCGCGCTGCGTGGCCATGCCGACCTGCAAAGTGAACTCGCCAGTGCGCTGTACGCGCGAAGGGCCAATATGCACGCGGGTCGACTGTCGGCGTCGCGCGTGTCGCCGAATCAGCGCCACAAGGATGGGTCCGCCGCACTCTATCACGAGTCCTCCAACTACGACGGTTTTCGCCGTGTTTGGGCGGTTGGGGGACTTTTGCCACGCCCTTTCGCACGCGGCGAACTCTCCGCCACGCCGTCCTTTCTGCCGCACCTGCAGGAGGACGGTGCGATGCGTCGTCGCGTGCCGAAACACTGGGCGAAAGCGCTTTGGGCAGAAGATGCGCACATGACGCCGTCAAGAGAAGCGAAAGAGGAAAAGCTCGCACTCTCTAAAGTGCCATTGCCGCGGTCAGGTGGTCCGCCAACGCCGCAGCTCGGGGTGCCGGAATTAAAGGATGAATTATTGATTACAGAACTCATTTGACAAGAAGGAAATTGTATCACAGAGTAATAAGAAGGCGACAGAGAGAGAGAGAGAAATTATTTATATTTATAAACATTTACATTAAGAGAAGATCACAAGAAAGGAAAGGAGCCGCTAAACACGAGAAAAAATGAAAGGGGGTCGTACTCCGGTATTGTGATATCGCTGTTTTTTTTTTTTCTTTTCTTTTCCTTTTTTGGGTGCGTTTGTGTGTTTGTCGCTTGCAAAAAAAAAAAAAAAGATTCAGACAAGGAATAGGGAGACAAGAAATATATATATATATATATATATATATAATTATTATTATTAAATTTTTGTGTGCATATCAATCATACCAAGAACAGATAATCGGGAGAAGCAAAGGGTGGGGAATTAGACAACGAGGGCAATGATTACGTCACGAACGGCCTTTCAGATATTCCGATCAGAGGATACGACGCGCACCACCACCCTTTTCGCCTCCCTCGCGAAGGAAATTGCACTGCCATACAAAATCCGCGCCGCCGAGGAATCCCTCTTGTCGGCACTTGAGATTGTCGAGTCGAGCCAGGAGGAGCGCCGCATTTACGGCCCCTCCACTCTGCACGCTGCCGCGTCGTATTTGACGCATCTCGTCTCCTTTGTCCCACTCGCCTCCCGCGCCGCGCACTTGGAGCCGCTCGCGGTGAACTATGACGCCCTCCAACGCGTCGCCTCGCTCTATGGGGTCTCGCCGGCGGCGCGGCTTTCCCTCGCGCAACTCGCCGCCGCAAACGCGACCGCGTCCCGTGTGCCCGTTGCTGTGATCTCCTCCGTCCTCGACGACGTTTCAGGGCGGGAGCGGACGCTTCGACAGGAACTGCGCGACGCGGGGGAAAAGGGCGTCATGTTTCGGCGACGGGCGGAGGAGAAGCCGGAGAGGGAGGACCCGACCACGGAGATGACACCCACGGCGGGGCAAAAACGTTGGGCCCACTCCAACGCACCGGACGAGGAGTCGCCTCCGGTGGAAAGCGCGAAGGACGCGGTCGGGGGGGCGGAGAGTGTGGAGGAGGCGGCGACGGCCGCACCGGAACGGAAGGTGGCGAAATTGGAGACCCCACGTGCGCCGAAAAAGGTGACGAAGCAACTCGTCGTTGGTCGACTCCGCACGCTGTCGAATCCGGAAAAGAAGGTCGCCACCCTTTTTGGGCAAATGGTGCAGCTCCTTGCCCATGTATACGCGGTGAAGTATAACAACCTCCTCCCTGTTTTTGAGATTCTCGAGGAGAAGGTGCGGCTGGCACAGGAGATCATTGATGCCGAACGCGCCAACACTCGTGTACAAAGCAGCCCTCCCACCAAACCCGAAGGAACCGTTGTGAAGGCAGAAACCAACGAGCGAACCGTGGAGCCGTTTCTCGAGGTTTCCCTAGAAAATGTGCTGCGCGTCATTCATGACGCAGCGGCTACATATCGCACAGACGAAGAATGCCGCTATGAACTGGACGAGGACCTGCTGCACCCGATTGCCCACGCATGCATGAGTGAGCAGAATCGCATTGAGGGTTTTACTACGCGTCCCTTTGTCGGTCCAGACGAGAAAACACTTGCCGCTAAAGCCAAGTTACGGGAGGTGGCACGAGCAAAACGTGAAGAGCAACGCAGCCGTATTATTGAGCGAGCACGTGCAAAGGAAGAGCTCGCCGCCCGCCGCGAGGAGGAGCGACAACTTGTACGAGCACAATTGGGTGAACTGGATGCATCCAACCTCGTAGAGGATACTAGTATCAAGAACCCTGTCCCCACAGCCTATGTGTGTTACGCCACCCTACCACTTCCAACCCCGGAGCAATACGAGCAGGCACTCTTTATATGGGCGATGATAACCTCCCTGCCACAACCGTTGCGTCTGTCACAGATGCATTTCTCACTCTTTCTTAAAGGCCTCAAGTCTGATGAGACGCGTGAAAATGGACTCATGGAGGAAGTTGTTCAGTCACTCCTCGATGTTGCTATAGAGGATTTACGTCAGTCGGGGACCAACTCTGCGCGTATCGTGACACGTGGAAAAACATGGTTTGATGCCATGGTGGAGTTTGTTGCTGTAACAAGTGGCAATAAAAAGAAACGTCAAACTCCACAGCGTCAAAAGATGGTCTCAAGTGATGAAGATGACGACGACGAAGATGATGATGGTGATGATGATGATTATAGTGGTGAAAACACAAATGATGAAGATGATATGGATAATGATGTGGAGGAGGAAGAAGACGAAGACGAAGATGAGGCAGAGAAAGAGGAGGAGGAGGAGGAAGAAGGCAAGGGTGACAAAAAATCAAAAAAGATAAAAACTCCAGAAACCGATGCCACCAAGACCGATGCTGCAAAAAAAGAGGAGGAGAATGGAAAACAGAAAGAAGAAGAGGAAGAGGCCCCTGACCGGCTTCGCGCAGCGGTGAAAATCGCAATGGAGCATATCACCGAGCTGCGTCAACTTGCCACGTGGGGCAACATTGAAATGGATGACCGACTTAGTCTACTTGAGTACCTTGTGTCGGAGGTGGTTGGAACTGCCGTCGCCCAAGAGGAGGCGGAGCAACTACATAAACACGAGGAAGACGCGCAGTTAGCACTGGAGAAGCGCACCCGCGAACTGCGCGAGGAGGCGGAGCGTGAAGTACGAGCCCTCGGCAAACAGCAGGTCTCCTCTCCCACAACCGCATCCGCACCGAACAAGGATCATGGCAATGGGAATGTAAACGGGAGTACGAATGGAGAGGATTCGTATGAGATACAGCGACAACGTCTGCTTGATGAGGCGACCCGTCGAATGCATGAGGCCGCCAGCGGACACCTCGGCGTGCAGGACGGCAATGACAAGGGCGCTCTCATTCGCCCACTCGGAATGGACCGATTCCGCCGAATCTATTGGCGTTTCCCACTCGATCGCCACCTGCATGTGCAGACCACCGCCGCCACGGACACAGACTTCCCTGTGCTGCAGGAACCGCGTGAAATCATAACGGAAGCACGTCAACTGATCCTCGACGACGACGACGACGACGACGACATAAAGAAACATAGCAAAAGGGATGGCGCGGACACGGATGTGCCGCAGCGTATGTGGGGGATTGTGCAGGTGGAACGTTTGGAACAGTTTATGGAGGGACTGGATCGACGTGGAATGCGCGAGGCTGCGCTGCGGCGCTCTTTGGAGGCCATTCGGCCGTACTTGATAAACCTCAGTGAACCACAAATGGGACGCGTCACGCGAGCACGCGCACACACGTTTGGATACTTTAACAAATTAAAGCCAGAAATATAGTAAAAACTAAACCTTCCCGTTTTTCTCATATGCATCCTTGTTTTTGTTGTGTGTGTGTTTTTTTTTCCCCCTTTTGTATGACTCTTTATTATTATTATTATTATTACTTGCTTACTCTAATGGTAATAAAAAAGTACCATAGAAAAGATAATACTTTATGAGAGACTCCCAAAC
Source organism: Trypanosoma mega (assembly GCA_030849715.1). NCBI lineage: Eukaryota > Euglenozoa > Kinetoplastea > Trypanosomatida > Trypanosomatidae > Trypanosoma > Trypanosoma mega. The sequence continues at coordinate 18,078 of JASANV010001581.1, read as the reverse complement.
CAGATATATAAAAAAAGAAGGAAATTATTCATACATATCTATGTGTGTATTTAAAAAAAGGAAAGTGAACACGTCAATTTGTCTTTCTACCCATAGATGTGGCCACTCACATATGTAGCTGGATTTGTACGTATGTTGACCACATGCATGTGAATCTTTGCTCACTTTCTCTTACGTTCTTTCGACTTACCTCTTTTTTTCTTATCTTGTTCATTCTATATATACACACATATATTTATGTATATATATAATTATTACATAAATGTTTCTCTCTCTCCTCTTACCTCTTTTTTTTTTTTGAATTCTATGCGCTTTCAAATAATCATCACCGTAACAGATCAGAGGAGCTATGCGGACGATTGACTGTGAGTTCTCCCACTTCGCCGTACACCCCGGCCACGGCCGCCGCTACGTCCCCTTCGCGTTTCTGTCGACAAAGCCCGTGCTGACCTTCGCCCGCCCCAAGTGCTTCGCCATGTACATGCGCAAGAAGAACCCGCGCTTCATCGCGTGGACCCGCACGTACCGCCGCATCCACCGCAAGACAACAACGGACCGCGTGAACCGCCGCCGCGCCGCGCGCACAGTGCGGGCCGAGCGCGCCATTGTCGGCGCCGACCTCTCATACATTCAGGAGGTGCGCGCCAAGTCCAAGAAGGTCGACCGCTCCGCCAAGGGCAAGGCCGTCCGCGCGGAGATGGCGGAGCGCAAGGCAGCCAAGAAGTAGGCAGTCATTCAGAGACTTACTTGGATTCTGATCTTTGGTTCTTTTTGACAAACTTGTGCCTCCGTATTTTCGCCTTTTTTGATTTGTTTTGTCTGTTTTTATTATTATTATTTTGTTTGTATATATATATTTTTTCTTTACTGTTTTTACGGTTTTGTGGAGCGATTATGTCATCTAATAGTGATGATATTTTCGTTTTTTTTTTGTACCAAATTTATATGTGGACGGTGCAAAAATTGAAAAGGAAAACATACGCTCTTGGCTTTATGAAAAAGTGAACAAAATTTTCTCTTCTTTTTTTTTTTTTTGATATATACTGCAGCTGATCATTTTAGAAAGGCAAAGAGTGCAGCTGAGCTGTGCCAAAAGAAGATGCGCCATGGTTTAGGTCAGCAAATAGTTTGGTCTAACCTTATTGTCGCTATCGCGGCCATAGTATTCTCTTTATTTGGTTTTCAATTTGTATTTAGTGGGAATGAGGATCGCATGAAAGCGTTTAATTCATCTTCTTTGCACCGTATTCCAAATGCCGCCAGCGAGTTAGGTGTACATTTGGCTACGTTTCCCTATCCGTTAGATAGCTATAGTTTTTTTGTTGCCCCTCCGTTTGGTGTGGGCGATGCTTCACATCGTGTGAGTCGCTTTTTTCTTTCTAATGTGAAGCCACTAAGCGACAAGGGAGACACTATTGCAAAAGGTTTTCGTTGTGAAAGTGAAATTCTGAAGCATCTCCTTTCTGCGACAAATGCAACGGAGAAGCGAGTCCTGCATCTCTGCTCCGCTGCGGCGTGTGTGGGACCGTATCTCACACAACTCCACGCCAACACAGTTCAAAAGAATTTAGGGCACTCGCTTCATGTGAGTGCGTTTGTTTACGGTGAAGCGGTGTTGGGAGGTGCCGTTATGGTCGACCTTGAGCGAATTGGGGTGCAAACGGCAAGATACAAATACGTTCCTCCGTCCTTTGATAGAAGATTAGCTACAACATCAAAAACTGCCACACCAACTGCGACAGCCATGCCACTTCATGGTGTGATTGATGGAGGTGAGGAAATCGCTGTTGCCAACTGCAGTACAGAATTAAATACTTGTCGATATGACACGTCACGCAACAAGAGAGCGACGATGTTGCCGACTGTTGCGATTTACCCGTTCGATAGTGTGCGTTTTGGATCCACAGACCTAGAGTCCACACGCTTTGACGTGGCATATATCGACCTTAGTGCTGGGGAAGCGCTTGCTGTCGTAGCGTACCTGCGTGCTGTTCTTGCAACTGCCCAAGCGATGCGTCCGTTGCACATTTTTGTTGTATTGCACCCGACGTCGCTACTTGAGTCCGAACTGAAACTTCTAGAAGCATTGCGACGCGAAGGGGGTTATGGTGTCTTTCCCACAGGAGGAAGCTGTCGTTACACTACCCCTACCACTACCAGAAACGAAGAGACAAGAGACTTTGTGGAGGTACTTCGAGAATTTCTGCGTATCAGGGGACCATCATGGCTGACGCCCACAAATGTGCGTAGTTTCGCTGGTAAGCCACTTTGCGTGCTGATTCTCTCACAAACTTACGCCACCTTACCGCAGCTCTTGCAGCAGGTGGGGTCTATTAAGGAATTAGATGCCTTGACAAGTTTTTTTTATGGTGAAGTTCCAACTGCGAAAGCGACAGATACGTCAAGGACTACGAATAGGGGAGAAAAGAATACGACTAATGGCATTTCCATCCCGCGAGTTCCTTTTTCTCCGAGTAATGTCAACTATGGGGATGACAAATGGGGTGTGATGACTTGGATGATCATTCTGCTTATGCCAACTGTAATTGCCGGAATACTTATATATGGCATTTCAAGAAGCGGTCGCAGATGACAATGCGGGGTGGGGGCAAGAAGGGATGAAATCCACTGGAAAAATAACTCGCAGTGTTGAAATTTCGAGTCGGCGATGAAAAGCATTTATCTGAGGTTACGAAAGCGATAAATGCCTCATTTTTGTAGACTTGTTTGTTGTTACAGATAGCACGAAACGTATGAGGTAATTTTTAATAGTCACTCCTTTATTGCTATTGTGTCCTCTTTTTTTTTTGTTATTTTTTCGTCTCTCTGCGCTTGTGTGTTAATTCTTTTTTTTTTTTTGTTTTTGGTGTAATATTTTTGTTTGTTTGTTTCGCATTGCTCCACCGTTTGGTTGAAAGTGTCTACAAATACTACATTATTTATATAGAATATTTTGTAGTGTGCATTTCCTGTTAATGCGCTCTTGGGTTGTGCTTCTTTTTACACTTTGTGCTTTAGTGCTTGTTGTGGTTGCCAAACCCGCACGTCCACGCACCATCACACAAGCCTGTCATGGAGATCTGAAAGCGGAATGCCCAACACGCGACGTGGAATGTCTCGCCAAACATCGCAACGAAGCAAAAGTTAATGTTTGTCGCGAATGGATTGATGCGCGTGCGGCGTGCCTAGACTTTGTGCGTACGCATGGATGTAATGAGGGAAACCACCGCGTCTGTATTCGGAGTACGCCCAAGGAGGAATTACCACCGCTTTGCGTGGAGTCGGCGTACTACGCATCGCTTTATCGATACCTTCCGCGACGGGACCTCTGATGCAACTTCTTTTGTTGTTGTTGCTGTTGTTGTGTTGTACTATTGATTTACTTTTTTTTTGTGTGTGTGTTTGGGGAGGTGGGGATAGTCGTGGCCACAGTTTATGCTAAACGCCTGGGAGTTGTCATCACATTCCCAATCTCGTTGTGGTGCTTTCTTTTGAGACGACAAGTCAAGGAGTCAAGTAAAAAGGGGGAAAAAAAAGAAATGGTGTCAGCACATAAAAATGGAAACTGGTAGAGAAACACCAATTCATATAAGATGAGTGACTATTGATTTTGTTTATTACATCCATGTAATACTGCAAGGAAAAAAAAAAAAAGAAAATAACCGATTGTTGTCTTTTTTGCTTATCTTTTTCATTCTCTCTCTCTCTATATATATATTTATATATTATTACATAAATGTTTCTCTCTCTCTCCTCTTACCTCTTTTTTTTTTTTGAATTCTATGCGCTTTCAAATAATCATCACCGTAACAGATCAGAGGAGCTATGCGGACGATTGACTGTGAGTTCTCCCACTTCGCCGTACACCCCGGCCACGGCCGCCGCTACGTCCCCTTCGCGTTTCTGTCGACAAAGCCCGTGCTGACCTTCGCCCGCCCCAAGTGCTTCGCCATGTACATGCGCAAGAAGAACCCGCGCTTCATCGCGTGGACCCGCACGTACCGCCGCATCCACCGCAAGACAACAACGGACCGCGTGAACCGCCGCCGCGCCGCGCGCACAGTGCGGGCCGAGCGCGCCATTGTCGGCGCCGACCTCTCATACATTCAGGAGGTGCGCGCCAAGTCCAAGAAGGTCGACCGCTCCGCCAAGGGCAAGGCCGTCCGCGCGGAGATGGCGGAGCGCAAGGCAGCCAAGAAGTAGGCAGTCATTCAGAGACTTACTTGGATTCTGATCTTTGGTTCTTTTTTGTTTTGAATGCTTTTTTATCAAAATCTTTTTGGTCTTTTTGAAATTAAAAACAAACCCAAAAAAAAAAAAACCGAACGGATGAACGATCGAACGAACGACGCAAAAGAGTAAAGGCGAATGTGCTACACTCAGTGTGCGTGGATACTCTGTTATTACGATGAATTCGTTGTTGTTACTTATTTTTTAATGGATATATATATTTTTCCTTCTTTTTTTTTGGTGGTGATGTGGGAGGTGTAATAACAAACTTCTATCGTTTGCTTGGCAAGAATAGGGAGAAAAAAAAAGGACGCACGTAAAAGTACGTTTTTAAAAAATTAAGTATGACTTCAACAGCCACAGAGGTCACGCAAACACAGAGCTTAGCGGCCATACGTAACTTTATTCGTGTTGCTGTTTCATGTGTGACATATCTGCGTGGGCTTTGCAACGATGAGTCGTATCAGCCGCGACAGTTTCTTGGGCTTCAATTGAAGCAATTGATACGTTCCTCTCCCGAGGCCGATACCATCTCGCGATGGATGGAAGATGGGGCCTTTGATGCTCTTAACAAAGGTTACCTTAAGGAACTTGCCCTTTGCATTTATTCACCGGACTGTGCGGAGCTGCTCGAAAGCTATTGTTTTAATATTTCATACAGCCGAGACGGGCAACGTGCTTCCATGACATTCACAAGTAATTCCCAAAAGTGTGGCGAGGCTGTCTGTTCCACTGTTGGGACGTCACGTCAAAAAAAAATACGTCGCACGCGCCAGGAAGTGCAACAGGCCCTCGTTGGCATCATCACAAAACTCATGGAGTTGGTGGAGAGTCTCCCGCCGCTTCTGTGTGAGCGCGTGTTGGCGATGCGCCTCACCTATCATGAGGACATCACACCGCCGTCGTATGAGCCGCCGTGCTTCGCCCCCGCGAGCCAGCGCCTCGTGGAGCTGCACCGACAGGAGCAGCAGTTCAGCAACAGCGTGGCCGCCCTTGACACGGGCCATCACGTGATGTCCATCACTATTCGACACCCGTTTTTTGAGAAGGTGCGGTCACAGTTCGTAGGGGGCAACACCAAGGCCACGACGGAGACGTGGGAAAGCACGGCGACCGCTTCGAACAGCAGCAATGCGCATCGCCGTCGCTTTGGTGTCGTTGGGGAGGATGAGGAAGGCACACACACGTTGGGATCACATCATTTGACAATGGACGAGTTAACGCAGCGAGATTCGGCGTTGTGTGTGGATGATGTGGCTTTTCTCGTTTTCACCGCCTTTGTGCTGACCAAATCTCCCGCGTTGCACCGAGGTGTTGTGTCAATGGGTGAAATCGAGGAGTATTTCCGCGTCGCGTGCCCCTTCGACGTCACTCAGGCCGAAGTGCACCGAATGATGAGTCGACTTGAGGCGAACCGTCTTGTCGACCCCATCGCCGGACGCGAGGAGTGGGGAGTGCGGGATCCAACCACCGCCTTTGTACGGTTTCTTCTTCATCAATCGCAAGTCGCGCCGCTTCTGAGTCCTCTGGTGCGAAAGGAATTTGATCGTTTCCTCACTTCGCATCCTTCCACTATCCATACTTCTACGGTGAATAATAAAGATAGTAACACGACCACGGATTGTGCTACTGCTGGAAATGGAAAGATTCGGGTAAGCATGGCAGGTTGTGGACGTAAGCGGCCCCGACAGCAAAGTGGTGTATTGGGAAGTTAACTTCTCTTCTTTTCTTTTCCTTTCGTCAGATTTTTTCTTGTTTTGTTTTTCTTTTTAATTTCGCTTTGGGTGGGACATGGAGATGCATGTTTCACTTCTTCTTAACATGTATTTTTTTTTTAATTTTATTTTCGGGATAGATTTTGACGGGTATTTGGTGTTTATAGCACGAGAAAAATAATAATAATAATTAATTCAACAAAAATTCTTCAATTTCTGTTGTTTTTTTCGTCATGTAACATTTTGTGGAAACGTGCTTCCTTCAACATATGTATATATATATATATATATATATTGTACTTTTTGGTTATTGTGATGCTATTTTCTCTTTCCTCTCAAATCTATTTGTTTCTCTATGTTATTCTTTTTTTTTCTTTTTTTATGGGTAATTCTCTCTCTATATATATAAAATAAATATATATTTTTACCAATAGAAAAGTAACAGTATCATTGCTGTACACTAGTCATGCGCTCCGCGCGTTGTGTCTCCGACACTTCTAGTGTTTGTGGTGTGCTTATTAGTATTCAGTGCCGTAACTATCATGGATTCCAGTTTGCTGGATTTCATGGATGGAAAATACCATATAGTGGAACAGTGAAAGTGACAAAGGAAGAGTTGGATGCCCAGCGCTACTTTACGCAGAGACCGAAAGAGAAATGGGACTACCACCGCGTCGATGAGAATATTAACTCCTCCTCTGAGTTTCGTAGAACACATGATCGTCCAGAATTCGAGCAGGGAATGCGTGAGGACAACTCCACCATGGACCATGGCGATATGCATACTCCAAAAAAATACCGCTTGTATGAGTACTTTGATGAGTACACGAAACCCGGTGTTAACAAGAAGGTAGCCGCCTGCTACGCCGTCAAGGAGCAATGGGATGCGGATGAATTTTACTACCCTGGTGAAGCTTGGCAAAAGAATCGACCTGGTTTTCGCAGTGTTCCCAAGGAACTATTAAACCGTCAAACATGGTACCACTGGTCTGATACAATTACCAAATGGGATGAAATTCAACCAACCATTCGTACGCGCTCGTGGAACCCTGATTGGCCACCGCCAGGTTATACTGTTCCAAAAATGCAGTGCAAAAAGGAGTTTACATTCGGTGTAGAAGAACCAGGTTTAGTAGCGGAGGTCGAACGCTATAATTGGTTCCGCGCTTGGAGTGATAACAACATGCGTTGTGGGTGGAAAGATATTTGGCTTTTTGGGATGCTTTTTGGTGTTATTTACTATTTGGCACGTAACGCTACAGATGTGGTGGTTATGCGGGCGATGATGAGCAACATGTTCTACCCAGGTCGACAATTTGTGCGATCTTTTGGAACTCCAAAGGATTGGGAAAAAGATTGTTTTTGGTGGCAACGCCCGTTAGAGGAATTTCCTAATCAGGGAGAGGTTTGGTACATGAATGAGTCCCGATTCAAGTATATTAATTACATCAAGAAACGAGATGCCCAAGAACAACTCCTCGCAGATGCTGAGGAAGAAGCAGCGGAATAACAACAACAAAAAAAAAATGAGAAAATTAATCATATATATATATATATATATATGGTATATATGTATTAATGCTTGTGCTTATTATCATTGGGATGGGAATTTTTAGGATAGTTTAGGGAGACTATTTTGTTATTATGGGGGGAGTGGGTAAGTCTTGAGCGTCGATTCCATGTTGCGCACACCCTTTGGTCAGTAGGTAGGAAAATTTAGTAGTAAAAGCGTTGGTGTCTTCGTCATTAGGGTTGCCGTTCTTTCTCTCTCTTTTTGTTTGTTTTTTTATATGTGTGAAAGCGTATACGTGCGATTTTTTTCTTTTTCTCACCGAATGTGTTCTGTTTTTTTGTTTTTTTTCACGTAAACAAATAGAATGTGTTTCAAAGTATCCTGAAAACACTCCATTTAAAGGAAAACTACGTACATGAAGAAAAAAAAAAGAGGCAGGAGATATGAAAGAAAGGAACAGTAACAAAAATTTTTATGACATCAAGAGAAAGGATGAGGAGAGCTGTTAGTGTATTAAACAACCAAAGTAAATCAAAAAAAAAAAAGAGTTTAAGACTTAAGGAAATGCATTTTACCTTAACTCTCTATTCACTTGATATATCCATTTTATTGTACTTATGTCTTGCTATTGTTGTTGTTCTGTTCTTCACTCTTTGATCAAAATCCATTCTCAGCTTTTTGTGTGTTTTTTCTTCTGCTTTGGGGGGTGTAAGTTTTCTGAGGACTTAGCTGTTGCTAGAGAAAGCGGCATAACAAACGGATTTGTCGTTTTTCAATTGTGCTTTTTTTTTTTTCTAATTAGATCAAAAAGGAAAAAAAAACGAGAAGTATATTTCTTTACCATTCTCTCCTCTTCTAGTTCCTTCCGATGATGAACGGAGCGATTGTGGAATCAAGTGATGATGAATTTGATGATGATTTCGACGCGCTGAGTCCTACCTCATTGGTGAGCCCTCGCAACGCCGCCCGTGGCGAACATAGGGATCGATATTTCGATGAGCAACATGACGTCCCATTTAGGATTACAGATGAGACGTTTCCTGTTCCATCCTCTATACCAGATAGTAGTGCGGAGATGTGGTTTCCAGGCACGACACTCCGCATCTCATATGTCACTTGGAATATGGGACACAAGGAACCAAACTTGCATGATGTGGCCTCATACTGCATTCACCCTAACGCACATATTATTGTTGTATGCACGCAAGAAAATGGCAGCAATGTTGGAGGTGGTAAGCAGCAGAAAAAATGGGCCAAATATGTAGAAGATTTTTGTCTCAAAGGTCAATACAAGCTTGTTGGAAAGGAAGAACTCTGGTATGTTCAACTATTAGTTTTTGCACGTCAAAAAGATGTAGCATCGTATGTGAGTCATGTAAATATGTCTCATGTTCGAACCGGAATTGTGAATGGTTTAGGTGGAAATAAAGGAGGTGTGGCGGTGGCGCTTTTGCTTTCCATGTTAGCTCCATCGCCACTTCATGGAGGAAGAAATGGGGAGACAGATGCGTCTCTTTCCTCTGTCAGGACATTATTCACCCCTCGTGAGGAAAATGAAGATGTGGTTCAACTATCCGTCATAACTGAAAATAGGCGACATGTGATTCCGGAAAAGGGTTCTCATCTCTCCTTACTTTTTATTGGTGCGCACCTCGCTGCACATCAAAAGGCGGTGGATTTGCGTAATAAAGATTATCACACCATTACAAGATTCCTTCGTGTCGGACTTCGAGGACGTGATAGATCTTTTTATAAAAATTTTTTGAATAAAAGAACGTCTCACATGCGTGCTAGTATGGATAATTCCAATATGCAACGACGAAGAAGCAACTTATTACGTAATGACAATGAATCTGAAGCGACTGATGAGTTTGCTGAAACTGAAAATGCTCTCTCTCTGATGCGTTTACCATTCCATACCCCACCAGAATCCACAGATCATCGAGATGTAACAGATGAATATGATTTAACCTTCTTTGGTGGTGATCTCAATTACCGCATAAATGGTACACGTAAGGCTATTGAATACATTATTAAACGACACAAAGACATAAGGTCCATTTTGGTTAACAATGATCAACTAAATTTGGAACGAGCAAAAGGTGTTGTGTTTCGTGGTTTTCATGAGGGAAACCTGCTATTCCGCCCAACATATAAGTATGAAGTAGACAACACTGTGACACTCAATGAGTACAATTTTAGTGGGAAAAAAAATCGTATGCCAGCTTATTGTGATCGTGTGCTTTATAAAAAACGGAAAAACCTGCGTGCGACTCGGGTAAAAATTCGACTCTACACTGACGTGCCTGAAGTACGGACGAGCGATCACCGACCCGTTGTTGCCCTATTTGATATTTCAACGGAGGCGTTCCGTGTGCCACTGCATAGTGAGGAAGTAAGCATGAGCAGGGATAGAAAACGATAAGGAAACCTTTTATTAAACACATTCGCTCTAGTTATTCATCTTCCTAATGTTATCTGCATATACATATACGAATATTAATTTGTGTATGATTCTATCTGTTCGGGTCTATGCTTTGCTCTGCTATGTGTACACAGATTCAATCACTTTGCTTTGCTGCTTGTTTGTTGTCAAGGTCTCTGCATTTTTTGAGCTTTTGGGCTTTGAAGATTTCTTGTGAAACGAAACGCTATTATAGTCGCAGTAATGATAACAAGAACAGTAAGACCGTGGGAGGGAATTCAATGACAAAAAATGGGAATGAATCCGCCCATTACTTATGTCCATTGCGCATTGTAATTCGGTATTATGTTTACACAAATGATCCAGTACAGTGAGTCTTCTGCTCTTTTTTGTTAAAAAAAAAGAAAAAAAAACTAATGACTTGAATTGTGTGTTATTGTTGCTGTTGTTGTTTTGGGGGGAGATTCTATTGTTTTTTTTTTTTCTTGTAGAAGGAAGAATGTGTCCTTATTTTCTTTTCTTTTTTGTTTCTTACATCCTGCTCCTATCCATCCATCACCTAATTCCATTCTCTCGTTTTCGTTTATTATTATTATTATTTCTTTCTTTTTTTTTTTTTTGTGAAGTTTCGTGTGTAAATACGGCATGTGAGAATGTGTTTAGCAAAAAAGGGAAAAACACAAGTCTGCGGAGAGATGGAGATAATGTGTGGATTGAGAAGAGTGGATGCGTATAGGACGTAAAATATAGTGCTAAAAAAAAAATGTTTCAATGTGTATTTTGAAAAGAAAAAAAAAAAAAAGGCCATTATTGTGTGGGTAGAGAAAAGATAGAACAATAACAACACACACACAAAACAACAAAAAAAATGAGTAGAAAAATGTTTTCAAATAAATTCCATCTGTTGCAATCTCCTTTTTTTTCCAGTTTTTTTAATTTATTTGTGTGTGTGTGTTTGTCTGTTGCTGTGTATATTTGATTATTGCGTGATTGTTGCGTTTTTTTTTTTTACTTTTGGAAGGCAAAAAATAAAATTTAAACTATTCGTATGTGTATATCTACATTATATATATATATATATATATATATGTATATATATATAATGTGGTTTAGAATACCCACTTCCTTTGATTTTTCACTTTACTTGCATTTATATAAAGACACATGCTCCCTTTTAAAGGTGCACTCGTAAGCACTTATATGTATCTGTAGGTATGTATTTCCTCAATTCCTTTGCATCTTTTGGTTTTTGCATTTCTTTTTTTTGTACTCTGGTTTATTTAGGTGTGCACTTCCACTCCGCATTTATATATATATATATATATATATCTGAAAGGATGTCTTATTCCCGCCTTGCCTCCCATGCCGCACAGGGTGGGCAGGGATGGTACGACGCGTCTCCCGAACGACTAAAACAAACTATCGATGGCTATTTTGAAAAGGCTGAGAAATTTCAGTGGAATGCCACTCAACGTCTTTGGGGCGTCATATCGCCTCATGCCGGAATCAGCTACTCCGGCTCCACAGCAGCGTATGTCTACTCCGCTCTCCGAGATTACATGTACAGTGAAAATGGAAAAAACATTTCCCGTATCATTTTACTCGGTCCCTCTCATCATAAAGGATTTGAAGGGATTGAGGTGTCGGCGGCACGACAGTATGAGACGCCGTTTGGCCCCATTGCTGTCGATGTTGCGGCCGCCGCACAAGTGAGGAAATCGCTCGCAGACGCCGGCGTGCCTGTGGGAGGCACCTCAAAGAACACGGACGAGGATGAACACTCTCTTGAGATGCAAATGCCTTTTGTATCTCATATATTACATTTTTCTTTAAGTAAAGCATCTCCGGCAAAGGATCGGGTTAAAATAGTCCCGTTGATTGTTGGTTGGGCAGATCGAGAGTTGGAGGAACGCATTGGATCCGTTATTTCAGCGCATCTGAATGATCCCCAAAACATATTTATTTTGAGTTCCGATTTTTGCCATTGGGGCTCGAGGTTTCAGTACACGTACCACTATGAAAAGGACAAATACAACGAAATCGGTGACGCCATCATTGCGATGGATCATGAGGGGATGAAGTGGCTTGAAAAGCGTAATATGGACGGTTGGTATGAATATCTCAACCGCACCAAGAACACCATTTGCGGACGGCGTCCCATATCTATTGGAATGGCTGCATTACAAAAAAATGCGTCGGTACGCTTCTTGCATTACTCCCAGTCCAGTCGTTGCACGAGTAAAAGGGATTCCTCGGTAAGCTACGCAGCTGCTCTCATCACAGCTTAAAGAAGGAAAGGAAAGAAAAGAAAAGAAAAAAGTAAAAGAAAGGGAGGTGGGATGGGGAAGTGAATGAAGAGAAAGAGTGGAGTTAGTAAAGTGGGAAATAGACAGAAAAAAAAAAAGAAGAAGAAGAAGAGGGAGAGAAGGTATACAAAAACGAAAGAAGAAGAAAAGACAAAATATAAGAACAAAAAAATACAATACTCTAAGATATTGCAATGCACTCTATATGTAGTAGCCTCTTCCCTTTTTTTTTTTTTACAAAACTCTTCTTGTGTAGTGTTTTTTTCATGAGACTTGCTTTGATATGACCGTTTTTTTGAGCGTTTTTTTTTTTTTTTTGTTTGGCTATTGATTGTTTTTTTTTTTTTGCTAAGTTTTTTTGTTATTATTATTTACACTGAAACGGTACAACAGGGCAATGATGACTCGGAATGAAACCAAGCGCTTTTTTAACTCTCCATGAACATGCCAAGCATGAAAAAAGGAAGAGAAAAGGAAAAAAGAATGAGAGAACTTTTCATCCTTTTTTGATCGCATGATTTATTTTATGTTGCTATTTTGTTGTTGGCTGTAGTGGTGTAGATGCTTTTGTTCTATTAAACTTTTTTTGTTGTTGTATCTCCATCTATCGGTCTCGCTGTAATCATTCTTTTTTCTCTGTTTGTTTGCTTCTTTCTGCTTGTTCACTGATTTATTTGATTTTTAGGAGTGTCCTGAAATTACAGCGCGAAGCATTCGATTTGAGTAAGGTATTCTCAGCGTCAAGAAAAGTAGTGATTATCAGAAGAACAAAACACATACACACACAAAAAAAAAAAAAACGTTACTTCTTCACATATTCACTTTTATATATCCAAGCACACATATACACCTACCCACAGAAGGTTAGCTGTACGCTGCAGAATTGTTTCTGCGTCACCTTTGATTCACTCTCGTCTGGAGTCTCACACAAAAGGCGCACCACATCGTTTATAGGGCATCCTTTGTAGGAGGGTATTGTTGTTGTTGCTTTTTTTACTCTTGTTATATATATATATATATATATATATATATATAACGGAAAAAAACACAAGACACACAAATACGAAGAGCCAAAACAAAAAGTTAAAAGAGAAAAAAAACTTGTATTTCTATCTATATATACATATATATATATTTATATATTTATTTATTTATTTATTTACATATATATATTTTTTTATTTATTCATCATCATGAAAGGACGTCGACATCGTTCTCATATTCAAGCGGAGGCGCCATTTGCGTACGCACTTTTCGGCAGCGTTGACATTCACGATGATGACCTCATCAACTTCACCGGTAACGCATCATCGACGAATCCGGAGATAACCGAGTTCCTGCGGAACAAGAGTTTTGCACGTGGCTGCACCACCGCCCCCCGCTCCTCCTACCTTCACTTTCAACACGAAGATAACGCCGGAGTGTCCTCGATAAACACCGACCACCTCGCGCGTGTTGAGGACACAGCGCAACACATGTGGTTTATCTCCCAAAACGAGGCGGAAGGGCTCCCATTCGCCCGCAACTTCCTCAACACACTCTCCTTCTTTGACTACCTCGCGCAGCACGCGGTGCAGCTCCCCGTTAGCCACACGGAATCCCGCGCCAATGTCCCCGCCAAGTGGCTCGACATTCAGACCACCAATGAGGAGCTCGTCCGCGGTCTCCTCTCCCGTTTTCCGCTCGCCCCCGACACGGTCGACCGCTGCGCCTACCTCGATGGCATGGACAGCCTCGTCGCCCACTCCGCGTTGGGATACTTCTTCTTCAACCTCATGTGTACCCCTGTGATGCCCGAGGAGGAGACGCGCGAGGCGAAGAGTGTGATGGAGCGCCGCCTCGACGCGGCCATGACGGGAAAACCGCGATCTGACACACCAACAGCCGTTCCATTGGCCGTCGTGGTGTTTCCCGAGTGGATTATAACCGTTCATGAGAAACCGTTTCATGAGTTGAATGATCTGTTGAAATTTGTGCACATAAACTGTGATAATCGTCGGGGTGCACAAAGCGCCGGTGCTGTGCAGGTTATGACGTCCCCGTTTATCTTTTCTAGTCTCTTTCAGATTGTCGTTGGGCATCAGTTGGATTGCGTCTCCCTCACCATGACATTGGACAAACTCGGCGACAACGTCTTCAACCTCGAGAAGAAAAAGGAGCAGCGGGATGAGGTCATGGAGCGCATCACCAATGTACGCCGCTGCTTTGGTGAGTGCGCCGCGGAGTTGACGCGTCGGGAGCATATCGTCTCCGTCCTTCTCCAACCACACATGATGGATTCCTTCCTGACACGTGAGAAGGTCGTTTGCCGACAGCTAGAAAGCGCTCGGGCACACATTCTCCGTCTCAGTGATGAGGTGAATGACTGCCGCGATACCGTTGCTGTAACGAATTGGTATCACAATGTCACACACACATGGAGACTGCTCGTGCGGGGCAACAAGGCACTTCGTCAGACACTTCTTCTTACGGAAATGTCAAACATTATGTATCCCGTTATCACTATACAGACGGTCTACTCCATGAATGTGCCAGTCCCATTTGATAGTGAGGGAGATCCACCAACGCAGAACTTGAAGGCTTTTTTTGTCGTAGGTGCAGTGCTCTTGGTGTATTTATTGCTGTGTGCGAGATCTTTTTACGTTATCTTCCACAAGAAGCGATGGTCTACAAGACTTCTAACATCGACAGAGTAAGAAGAGGAATACATATATATATATATATATATATATGTGTGTTTGTATCAGTGTTAGTTTAATGGAAAAAAGAATTTTTTATTTTAAAAAACAAAGAATGAAGGGATATAACCACAAGAAGAGTAAAGATAAACTCGACTAAAATGAACAAAAGGATAACGACTACATGAGCATAGTGTATAAATGCATCATGCACATGAGTAGATACCAATAAGAATAACAAAAAAGAAAAAAAGTCAAGGCAGAAAAGAAATCCAAAGAAAAAAAAAGTATCTTTTCGTGTTTCTTTTATTGTTATTACTCATTTAGGGCGGATAGGGTGGAACAGCTAGACGTTGAGAAACTTAATGCAAGATAGGATACAGCATGAATGATGAGTTCTAGACATCTCAAAAACTGAAACATGAGGGTAAAGGGAGAACGCAAAAGTGTTTCAATATTTGTTACTGTACAAAGAAAAGAAAAAAAAAGAAGTAATGAAACAGCGTTGAAGGTAGAAGTTTGGACGGGTTAATCATTGCATCGTTATTTTCGGGACATTTTTTCTTGCTTTGCGGTTTATGAGCTCTTATTTTAAAAAAAAATGTATGTAACGATGGTGCTCGCTCCGCTTACATGAACACTGCAATGGGAAAAGAAATGAAATAATCTAAAATGCTTCGCTTTTTTTTTTTTTCTGTGTGTGTATGTGTATTAATTTTGAGGTGAATGTATACTGTTCTTCTCTTTCGCTTTATTACGATCATAACGAAAAATCGAAAAGAAAAGAAGGCACACACGTGTTGTTACTTTATTTGAGCGCACATAGGAGGTACCTCTAAATTAATTTTACGTTTTACCGTCGTCATTATGCTTTGTGTTTAAAACTTTTTATTGCTCCTTCCGATTTTATTGTCTTTGTTTAGCGCACCTAAACTCTATTTTTCTTTGTATAATATAATCTAGTTGTGTTCATTTGGTGTTTATTTTTATATTTTTATCAATATCTTTTTTCTTTCTTTTTTTTTACGATATCCTTTGATTTCTTTTTGTTGTTGTTGTTGAGTTCCGTGAAGGGTACCGCTTAAAGTGGAGGTAACACTAAAGTGTTTTTGTACTAACGCAAAAAGACAAAAAAAATCAAGTAAAGCAAATATATCCATATACATACATAGACATATATATTTATATATTCGGTTTTAAAATCGGCATCTTCGCCCGAACAAGCCGCGGAAAGAGTGTCTTCTACGCGTTAAAGGTGTTATACAACTGTCAAACGAAAAGAAAAAGAAAAAAAGGGAATTGTAGATCAAAACCGGGAAAGAAACTTTTTCTTTTTCCCCCCCCTGAAAAAGAGCGGTGAACACGAGGAGGAGGAGATGCTTCGTGTTTCCGCTGTGCAGTCTCGCCAGGCTGTCGCGCATTTCACCTTTAAGAGTTTTCATGCACGGCAGAAGATTTTACTCACCCCACAAAACATCTCTTCCATTTTTAAGGAAAAGCTTGATGGGCATGACCGGCTGCTGCGCCAGTCAAGCGTTGGCGCCGGTGCCAGTCGCTTTCTCATTCTTGACAAGAAACAGGGCGTGCGTGGGGTCTACCATCCCATCCTTTGTCTGCCGTACCCCGCCGAAGGGGCTGGCGTGCTCGGACTCCCAGTGGAGGAATACTTAAAACGCATTGAGTCCAAACTATCGGATCCTAAAGAAAAGGAGACGCCAACGGTGCTTGTTGTGGTGTCCCATGCGAATGGGTTAGGAATTGCCACATTTGCTATCGACGGTAGTTGCCGTCTACCATTAGTCAACATGAAACTTCCTGCGCAACGAAAAACAGGTAAAAACACTCTCGATAATGCGAGAGATATGCTTCCATTTGCACAAACAACAAGCCTTGTCGATGATTTTGCAGAGATTATGAAGAAGCACTACGTGGAATTCATACATCCGTGTGCATCATTTTTCTTTCTCACCAACGAGAACTCCGCGATCGCCTTCAATGGGCTGAGAAAGGGATGGAAAGAAAGGGGATTCACTGACTTATCGCCAATGAGCTTGGAGGATAAGCGCTGGGTGCAATTACCTGACATGGTAGCTCTTCTCGACCGCAAAAACAAACTTTACAGAATTAAAAAAGACGAATTCGCTGTTGATGATTCTGGACTTGCAGCTGGGGTAAAGGTTGGAGTTCTCGAACTAGATTCTTGAGACTCAAAACGTATAGGCGTTCTTTGTTCTTTTTTTGTTTTTTTTTTGGGGGGGAGCTGTTTCGTTTTTGCTTTTGCTTTGCGTACGTCTCTCTATGTGCGTGGGTGTTTTTTTTTTTTTGGTTTGCTTGATATATTTATCAATTAACCTTATATATATATATATATGTATATATACATATATATTTTATTTCTTTTTGCTGATGATGTTCATTTGGGGCTTGAGGAGGAGGACAGAAACCAAAGGCAATTTTTACAGCAAAATTGTAAGTGTGTGAGCTGCTTACTACACCCACAAAGTGCTTGGTAAAGGAAAATGACTGAGGACAAAGAGAGTCCACCACAGATGTACATGTCGTTCTCAAACAATATGTTTCATATAGATGAAGAATTGGAAAGAGTGAAAACAAATTTCATTCTGCTGCGATACGTCGTTTGTTTGTTTGTTTTAGCGTGATGTTATGCCCACATGCGTGCAACTGTCAACCTCATCTTCGGTTGTGTTACGCAACTAAAAACACATCACATACACAATAGATGAAGGGACGAAAAAAAAAAGAAAGGACAATCAACTGAATGAAAGGAATAATCAGAAATTAAAACTCGCATTTCTTTCTTTCACTGAGCTCTGTAGCAATAAAACATCAAAAAAAAACTTGACACATAAGGCAATCTATAGAATATGAAGGAAGAAGTGTAGAGGAGTCCCAAGAAAAAAAAAAAAAACAATTTATAGAAGGAAGAAAGAGAGTAGGAGTCGTCTAATTAATACTTCCTTGTTTCTTGTTCTTTTGCTCTATTCAAACCATGGATCCATCTTATTAGTGTCAGGAAAACGAAATAAGTCCACAGTAGCGCTCAATGTAGTAAGGAATACAAAAACTATGCATTCCAACATCTGTCATCATCATTCTTATCCTTTTCTTACCCCTCGCTTTTTCTACTTACCTCCACAAAATATATGTAAACAAAAGAAAAAAAAACATCTCTAATATTAATAACAATATT
>JASANV010001580.1:0-237544 GCA_030849715.1 Trypanosoma mega | reverse complement strand
TCACATAGTCCTTCTCCTTCGTATTTTCCACTGTCAGGGTGTTCGTGTGTTTAAAGTTTATAAAAGAAAAAGGAGAGAAAAGAAAAAAGGAAACATGCACTTTGCTAAGTGGTGATTGCACTAAGATTTTTTCGTCCGTGTTCGTTTTTTGAGAAGTGCAGATGCCACGTTTTTTTTTTCGTCTTTTGTTGTTATGACCTTTTTTTTTTTGTAGAAAATAAAAGATGAGGCTTGGAGTGGTGGTTTGTGCTTTACTTGGTAAAAAGAAGTAAGTCTTTGGCTAAAAAAGTGCTTTTCTTTTCTGTCTTTCCCCGTTTTCGCGTGCAGAGAAAATTCATTTGATGCATTACTTCTACCTATGATTTGTTGTGGAGCTTTCCTCAGTCGCTCTTTGGTTGTTGTGAATAATCGCCTCAATTGGAAAGTTTTGGAAGCATCTATGCACAACAAGTATAATGAAGTAATCTCAGACATATCTTCGTATAGCGCATACATTTGGGGCTCGTTTAATTTCGTGCACAGCGTCATTTTGGAGATTTTTATTTTCTCACACGTTCCCATATAAATTAGGTCAAATAGAAGAGTAAAAGGGTGGTAGGGCGTCAAAATGCGCTTAGAATTTTAAAAGTGTGTAAAAGTACGTCACAGAACTTATTTTCCGTTTGAATTAAAACCTTTTTGTTTTACTGTACAGTAACATTACACACAAAGAAAAAAAAAGTTATTACAACATGCAATCTGAAAAAAAGGCTTTTTCTTTCTTTCATTGAGCAAAAAAAAAAAAAAAAACATCACCCTAAAGAAACAAACAAACAAACAAAAAACTGCACTCGTTTTTTTTTTTTTTTCCCCCCTTTTCTATTTATGCCCCGTTTTAGTATAACTCGTCATTATAGTTCACAGTGACAGATGCACTCCCGTTAACAAAATCTTTGTGGTGACGGTGATGCGGTGGAACAGTGGATGGACACTGTGTACAGAGCTCATGGCACATTTCATCATTCACGAACACCCTGTTTTGTATGTCTTCGTTTCGTTCAATCTGGTCTTTAGCAACGGCGGCAGTGTACTCCTCCAAAGTTGTACAATACGGCTGCGCATTATGACCTACATCCATTGGATCTATGGAAAGCTCCTCGTGAATAGTTGTACTACTTTTAGTTTTTTGTTCTGACTTTCTTCCTAAAATTGGAAGTGTACTTCGTAATAATTTAACAAATGGACGACGCCGTGACACGGACGGCAGTCGGTTCCCCTCGGATATAGGCTCCGTACTGTTACCAATCGGTTCTGTTCTGCTTTCCTGTCTCTCATTGGAGTCAGACACCACACGACCCTCCGCTGTGTTGTCATCTGTCATTAAAGCGACACCCCGCACGCGCTTCGTTTTAACTCTTCGATAGACGGTGTGAAAGATACAAAGTGCTAATAAAATACCACATGTAACACCACATATTAGTGCGACGTTGGCCATGTGCTTCACCCTCGTTCTTTTCCTTTCTTTCGCTTCGTTTTTTTTTTTTTTTTTGTCTTCCCTCCTTGAGATTTGCGAATATATTTTCGCCTCTACACTTACCACCCGTACACTTTCAAACAAAATAGAAGGCAAACCACAAGAAGTGAAAGAAAAATAACCTACTAGATTACTTTTTGAAAAAAAAAAAAAATCTAGCATGAAGGTAAGAAAAAAATAATTACTGGACAATCAGAAAAAACAAAAAAAAAATGAAAACCGAAATCGTGTAAAAAAATAAAACGAAAGAAAATATGAAATACTTTTTCGCCATAATATCGAATTTAAGTACAATAACAGAGAAGATCCCTCCTCCCAGAAAAAAAAATCAAAAAAAACAACGAGAAAATGCGAACAGGAATACAGTTAAACGGATTGGTAAGCATTAATCTTCCACGAGGGCATCGTACTACACTTTACGTTGTAGAATTGCAGCTTTTTCAAATGCTCGCACAATCTGCAATTCCTTCTACAACCCTGCATCCATAACAAGTGGAGCTGAGGAAAAGAGGTAGATGTTCCAGATAATCAAAAGCAGCCAATCTTTAGGAATCAAGGGGGCGCGTAGACAAGAGTGCCTCCAACGCACCAAGGCTGTTATGATGCCCGCCAGGAAAATAGAACCACAAGAGAGGAGAAACATAGGAACTCTCGGTGGCGTATCAACGGACAAGTTTCCCCAGCAGTCCCCACGAGGCATCGCACGGTACCACTGTGAAAATTGAAAAATTGGTGATATGGCACACATAGCCAAAATAATGGTAGGCCACCGCACTTGCGTGGAAATGTTTATTGAATCGGTTGCCTTAATAGCTCGCAGAATCACATGACGACGAAACACGCGTGGCATTACAAATGCGTAAACGTATCTCCCGAGAAACTCAACAAGTAGTGTACTGAAAAGGAGCTCATATAAAAAAACTTGGATAGCTATCATGATAGCAACAAAATAGTTTTCTTTAGCGTC
The DNA here is from genome assembly GCA_030849715.1 of Trypanosoma mega. Classification (NCBI taxonomy): domain Eukaryota; phylum Euglenozoa; class Kinetoplastea; order Trypanosomatida; family Trypanosomatidae; genus Trypanosoma; species Trypanosoma mega. The sequence continues at coordinate 235,064 of JASANV010001580.1, read as the reverse complement.
TACAAACAAGGAGAGAGCGAACAGTGCCATATAGTATCTAGCAGTAAATGTCGCACTTAATATTATTTTTATTCCTGTTGGTGTACCTATAGGCATGCAAAAGGCTGATAAATACCATAACATCCTCTCAAGTAATACAATAATAAGAGGTGCTAAGGGAGTTAACTGGTGTGCGTGTAATCCATAGCCTCCAATCACTAAGTCAAAAAGCATGGGGAAGGCGTCCAGAAGAATAAAAGGTATCACAAGAAACGGTTGTGCACGGTACAACGCGTATAAAATGAGTGGGAGGCTCAAGGCTGCCAGACGAAGAAGACCCCATGCCGAAAGCGGCACTCTTGCTGTGTGGGAGAGTTGTGTGTCTATGAGTGCAAATGCAGCAAAACGGGTAACTATAATAATCCAAAACGTCGCCCCTCTACGAAAAACGCCATTGTATGGTGGTAAATCCCATTTTGTGGATTTTGGGGTGCTTGACTCACGCACACTTTGCGATTGGGTGTTTATTTCACGTCCACACGCACCCTCCGCTCCGCGTTCCACGTTTCGATGGAGTGATACGCCTTCACGCATAATGTAATTCCCTATGCGTGCACGGTGGCGACGCTCCGCCGCCTGTTCTTGAATAGCCGCGTATGCCATGAAGAACAGCGTTGGGGAAAACACCGCAAATGACGCGTAAAAGTAAAATCCGTAGGAGAAAACATACGCTGCACACATAACGGCATCACATACACATTTGGGTATTGTACACGTTGCGATGGGGGCGTAATGATACGCTACAAGACACAATTCCTGCATTAGCAAAGGTAAGATTAGTGCATACAAAAGAAAATGCATAACAAGTAGGATTGTATCACTCTTTTTATGAACAGTTAAGTTGCTGCTGATATTGTTGTTGTTGTTGTTGTTCTCATGTCTGTGTCGTGGTGAGGGGCTCGATGATTCGGTAAGTGGACACACCATTCGAATACGTCCACCCGGTGGCACGGCCGCGGCTATAATTCCTCCGAACCCAAACAATCCCGCACTCAATCTTGCACCCGCCATCGCCTCCAAGCTACTTGACGCAAAGGATCCAGTTGTTTCTAGATGCGTAAAATGAGGGAGCTCAAAGTCTCCAAAACGACAAAGTGAGAGCTCTGACTGCAGGGATGCCTCGCACGAGCGACGGTGTGCGTCCACACCATGAGAGTCCGGATCGTGCCTCATCTCGAGCGAGGCGGCGGGGGAGTGAAAGTGGGAAAGTTGATGCGTACATGAAAAATCACTCACATCATCAATGTTTGCGAGATCCGGAGGGTCCAGTGGTGTTTGAACAGCTACCATAGGCTCTGCAGGATCCGGCACGCACAGGGAAAGGGATCTTTTGGGTGATAGCCCTTGGTTACATGGTTGAGTTGGTGATTCCTGCATTAGAATAGGAATCTCTGATGTTAATAATCTACGTGCTGCGTACTCTGCACCATTCGATCCACCACCACCAACACCACCACTAGCGCAGCTATAACAGTCTTCGGAGTCAATATTTTTCCCGTCTTTTATGTACAAAGAGGACATACCATTACAGCACACCTTATTGTCTTCTTTTCTGTCACGAGAATGTCTACGAAAGTAAAACACACACACACACACACACACACAATAAATGAATAAAAATGTACTGAAAAAAAATAAAATAATAATAATTATTGGATGAGAAAAAAATGACGTCTCTCTTTCTTATTCGAAAAGAGAAAAAAGGAAAGAGCAGCAAACTGTTTTTGTTGGAAATCAGAAGTAAGTGATACCTGAAAAGGGAAATAAAAAAAAAAAAAAGAACACTACTTTTCCAGTAAGTACAGCATCTTTATGATTTGATGAGGAAACAGAGATATACACACACAGTGAGATGTAAAAGAGACAAATAAAACTTCAACAACAACAGCAAGAAAAAAAAAACCAAACCAAAGGAGATGAGGCAGAGGAAATATCTCCAAAGTAAAGTGTCTTCCTTTCCCCTTTTTATTCCCTCTCTTTGCGCGTTCGATGAAACCGCTTACGTTGCCCCTCCACGCGTTGCATCTCCAACTGCACCCGCGCCTCTTCTGTCATACTTGCCCACGGCTGCTCCCCGGGGCGTGCGGCCGCGGCGAGTTTCTTTTGCTGCTCCATCCACTCCACGCGCCGCAAATACGCGCGGACCGCCTCCGCCTCGTCCCCGACCCGTTGCTGCGCCGCGATGCACTCGAGCAAACACTCCCACGCCGCCCGACTCCCACTCCCCGGGAGCGCCGGGTGGCTTTGCGCGTGTCGGGCCGTCGGCGGCGCGGGAGTGCGAATGGCGCGCAGCACCTCCGCCTCCGCCTCGGCGTGGGGGAGAGGGGAGAAGCGCGTGGGGAGCGCCACAGAGGTGCGCGCCGTCCCCACCTCCGCCTCGTCCGCACGTGGACGGCGTCGGTTTGGGGGCGTGTGGTCTCCGTTCCTCCTCACATCCGCATCGTGGCTGGGGGACTCGACGAGGCCGGCGAGAACGCGGTAGGTGTCCGGTCCATAGCTTAGAAGATTGCACTCCGCGTTGGGATCCGCCGGGTCCTGCTGGGAGAGCGCACGCGCTCGGGCAAGGAGAGGTAATTTCCGCAGAAGAAGCGTTGAACCGAAGCGTTCGGAGCGCGGCACATCATCCATCGCCAGAGACACTAAGACTCACCTACGAAGCAACCAGCCAAAAGCAAGAAAAGAAAAGAAGATCATGAATATGCATTAGGTCATAGAGGAAAAAGAAAAATCAGTGAGAAGACGACAAAACTCGACTGTATAAAGAAACATAAAACAAAAACGAAAAAAAAAAATAGATTGGATTAGTACTTGTGAGGATTCGCTCCAACTTTTATAAAAACACACAATACACGAGGGATGGTCTCATTGGATAAACAGATCTATTCTTCTTCTTCTCCTCTTCCTCTCTCCCTTTTCGCTAGGTGGTGGGTTGGAGGCTATACGTGAAGAAGGCTAACTAGCAGAAGCCGATAAAGCGTCTCCCCAACTGCGCACACAAACAGAAGAAATCCATAACATGACATGACTTATTCCACCAAAAAACAAATTGTCATAATTATTCATCCAAACACACCCCATAGAGTGAGGAGAATGCCGCAACCAAACGACGAGTCCGTGAGGTGAAAAGCAAAAAAGGCAAAACAACACCCTCACTCCTCCGTGAGTGTTGGAACCCCAATCTCGCGCCAATCCGCGAGGAGTTCCTCTTCGAGTGTTCCGAGGCCGAGCGGTCCGGCGATGCCGCCCGACGCGTTCGCCGCAGCCGCACGACGCACCCCAAGCGTGAGCGGCGTGTTCGCGGGGAGTGCAAAGCTAGAGGGATCATCAAAGTCCACAAGGAGCTCAAGTTTTGGGTGTTGAATTGTGAGGGTTGCGTCCTCCAGGCGCCAACGACGGTGTGTGTAGCGCGAGTCTCTCGAAACCATTTTTTTTTCCTTTTCTTCTTCTTCTTCCCTTTTTTTTTTGTTTTCGTTGTTGTGAGTGTGTGTTTGTGGGAGAAAAGTTTTGGGGTTTGTCACTAAAAGTTTGTTTCTTGTAGGAGCGAAGAGGACATTTCCGACATTCGATATGAGATGGTAAACAACAACAACAACAACAAACAAAAAAAAACAGAAATAAGTAAAAGAACGAGAAAATAATATTTAGTAATAGGGACTCATAAAGATAAAGAAGAAAAACTAATCTACAATACGTAAATGATTTGGTCTACTGTGGTGCTTACTATTATGTATGTATATAGACACTCTCATTCTCAATCAGACAAATGGCTCATCGTTTGTTCCCCAAGCGACAACAGCTATGACAAGTTTCTTGTCATTGCATTGCACCTCCCTTCTTCCTTGTGTATAGGTGTTCTCATTTCATTTTTATTCGTTTGCTTTCTTGGTTTACTTTTCCACCTTTTCTCGAACTCTTTCCTACCCTTTACAAATTACATCTTTTCGGCATTGTGTGTATTCTTTTTCTTTTGTTTATATCAAAACAAATCTTCTCGTACAGATTCGTCTGTTACAAAAACAATAGCAACAAGAAAGGTGAAATAAAACATAAGATTGGTAACAAAAAGTCTAAAGAAAAGAAAAGAAAACACTCAAGATACATCTGTAACGTGACGAGAGGTATCTCTAAAAGTAACCATGGTACCTTAAACCGTCACCATCCTCTTTTAAGTCATCGTTTTTTGTTTTTCGTATTGTCGTTGTATTAGTTCTAAAAAGAACAAAAAAAGAAGAAGAAGAAGACGAAGAAAAGAGCCAAAAGGAACTATACACGAACCCAACCAAGAATCGTACCATCTGGGTCATGCACATGAAGCGTTCGTGTTTCCATGTGCTTACTCAATTTCACTGTACGTGCGTAGTGCCCGGCTGTTGGGGCCCCGTGTTGTATTTCATACCTCGGCGGACGTTCGCTCCACACGACATTGTTCCAATTCTGCTCGGCAAGGTAGACTGTGAAATTCATCCACGCATCCTTTCGACTCGAGCTATTACCGCGTGTGACGGCAACAACTATAGCCACGTGTCCATCCGTTAGTCGCTGATCTTTGGCGTATACGAGCATGTCCCCAAGTCGTGGCATCGCCGCTTTTGGAATATTGGCTTTATTTGTTCTGTTTTCGTCTTTGACGACATCCGCGATGTCCATCGCTCCGTTTGGGAACTTTTGGAGTTGCACCGGTGTACCGTCAATGTACTCCGCTGAAACAACGGTATTCCAGATATCTTCTGGGTTTGGTACAGATCTAAACTGCACACCGGGAAGTTTTGTTAGAAGCCAAAAACGTCTGGCGTATTCCACAGCCCTCCATTTAACACCACTGTATACACGAGAGGTTTTTATAAACACAAAGTGCTCTTCTATATTGTGATACCGCAAGTTACAATTACTGAAAGCCGGTACTCGGTTGCTCTGACCCAAGTAAAGACCAAGTGGCGTATCACAATTGATAGGTTTTGGTGGTTTGTTTATGATAAATACAAAAACGAATAATATCACAAGAATAATAAAAGAAAGAAGTCCTGCCACCCACTCATAGTGGCAATGGTCCTGCATTTTTCGTATCACAGGATGCAATGGGGAGGACACCCGTTGCCAAAAAGGCATCTCATCAAACTCCTCCCGAACGGGCATTTCTTCTAACTGAATGGCGCAAGGGTGTGCGGGATGTGTGTGCCGCAGCATGGGCGTTCGCTCCGTTGGGGGATCCAAGTGCGCCGCCGTGACATCTGCGCGACCTCTGCGTTCCATATGTATATATGTATATATATATAATCAAAAACAATGCTCTTACTATTTATCTACTATTGGACGATTAGGTAAAGTAAACAGACACAGTACATACCCCAACCACCACCCAAAGCAAAAATAGAAAGAGAAAAACAGAACAGAAACAAAGGGAGTGTAAATAGTAGTGGATAGCACATGCACATTTGCAGAGGTGAAATGTTTCCCTCTTTTTCCTTTTACTTTTTTTCATTCTTACCATTGCTATTGAAGGTGCAAACTCACTAGGACGAAAAAAAAAAAAGAAATCTTGCTAGATGTCAAGAACTCCGTGTATCTTGGAAGACGGTTTGTTGTTGTCAATATGAACTTCGTTCATCGCGCACATTCCAAATATTTTTTTTCTCCAAAATAAATGAGAACGACAACAACAACACCAACAAACAAAAAGCAAGACAAAACAGACGCAACTCACGAAACGCAAATACTCGCGATATCGAGTCAGACAACAGAAAGGCAAAGCAGAGAAACATTCTCTTGCGATTAGAAACTGTATCGCACCCATCCGAGTAACGTCGCCTCATCCTCCAAACGATAACTCATATCTCCCGAGGAGTAATGGAATGTAATTTCCCGTGAGTAGTTGTGGTACGGGGCGGGCCAAACGGTATTTTCCCAATTCTGCTCCGCCACAAACACGGATTCATTCGTCACGCCAACAATGACGGCAACATGGCCGTATGGAAACCCATTCGGTTGACGCGGATAAATCAACAAATCCCCCGTCCTCGGCGCGGACCCGCCCACACGCTTTGGCAAACCATTGGCGTACTTCAACAAAGGGGTTTGACTGCCATCGATGAGACGAACGGTGGAGAGATCCCAAATATCCGCTGCGCCATCGACGGAGGCGAATGAGGCTTGAGTGGGCGTCCCGCGCATCATCCAATACCGCCGCGCGTACTCCACACACTGCCAACGCATCCCACTCGCATTCCCAAACACACGAGGTGCAGAATGTAAGAGGTGTGTGATGTGCGAAATGCACGTCGTGCTGTTGCAGTTACTATACGCAAAGATACCGTTATGAATGCCCAAAATGGTGCCAAATGGTGCACTGCAAGCCGAGTGACACCCATCGAGGACGGTTTCTGGGGAAATGAGCGTCTCCACATTGTACTGTTTCGTATTGGAGGTAGAAATCAGTACATAGACAATGGAGGCAATGAAAAACCAAATAGGAAAGGCCCAAATCCAATACGGTAATGTGGAAAGTACACGCACGGGACGTAAAGCGCGATGATTTCCCTTTTCTCGTTTCTTATCTTTGGACATCACATCCACGAGAAGGATGTAATACAATGACAACTAATGTAAAACCTATTCTTTGAATCCACAAAAGTAAACAAAATAAATATGAAAAGGGAGAAACATTAAGCAAGAAAAAGCAAAAAAAAACATTGGCATTACAGAAGTTATTTTCGTACATTATAAATTGCAAAAAAGTAATCAAAAAAAAACAAAAAAAAGTGTCGCATAAAAATAGATCCATTATGTATTTGTCAACTAAATTAAAAATACCTCAAGACGACATCTTCCAAAAAAAAAAAAAGCCATACAACTTTTTTTTTTTCTGTGCTTTCCTTTGTCATGTGAAGAAGAAAGAAGCCGCGAATAATTTTCCTTTTCTTCTCAAAAAAAAAAATATATATATATATCTATCTCTCTCTCTCTCTCTCTATATATATATATATATATGAAAATTATTAAAGCATTCATCTTAATCTTCTCTTTAGTTATTTCTTTACTATTTCGTCGCCAGGCTTATTTATAGTACTTTGGTTTCTTTTTTTTCTTTTCTCGTTACTTTAAACACAAAGAAAAAAAATATATATAATAATATCCCTTTCCGCTGTTTGGGATCCCTTAAAGTGCTCCGTCTTCCGTTTCTTTTATTTCTTGCCTTTTTTCACTCCAAAAAATATTTTTTAAATTCATACTTTTTTTTTTTTTTGCTACTTCGCTATCTTTTCTAATTACACGTTCAAACGCGTAAAATAAAAACAAAATGATCTTTCCGTTTTATTACTATTATTATCATTATTTTTTGTTTTTCTTGTTATAAACTGGATCATTTCTAGGAGAACCTTTGCTGATTACATTTTTCATATTGTTTCGTTTTAACACTTTTGCATATATGCTTTGCTTCTCTTCTTTGGGGATTTTGTCTTCTTTGAAACAAAGACAGATTTTGTGCCCAATTTTTAGAATTGCATAAAAGTAGTTTTGTGTCTTCACGAAAAAAACAAAAAAGAACAAAAAAAAAACGCTGTGAAAAATATTTTTCACATTTTTTTTTTTTTGAAAGAGAAAAAAAAAAAAAATCGTATGTCAAGCAAAAAAAAAAAAAAAAAAACTAATTCTTTTATTCTTTTTTTGTTCACACGACAACAAAGTAAAATAAAATAAAACAATCAACAACTACAAAAACAAAAACAACACATAAAAGTGTATTTCTAAAAGTAGCGAAGCGAAATTTACTGAGTGATGAAATCGTCAAAAAAAAAAAGAAAAGAGAGGAAGAGATTCGCGACAGCAAACACTTCAAAGAACGCCTGAGATGTATCCGCGTAAACGGGGAACATCAAAAGGCCGAACAACACAAACAAACGAACAAAAACCAAAGGAAGAATGGGAAAACAAAAAACAAAAACAGAAAAATGTATTGTTTAGGGCTCAGAAGTTTTCCTCACACGGGGAGGGGGCATGTGGGGGGGAATATCCAAATTCTCCGAACACCCGCCTCTAAACTCTTACATTTCCTTTTCCTTTCACTCCTTCTTTTTTTCCTTCTACCAGTTTTTTTTTTTACAGTTATATATATATATATATTCACCTTAATTTTCTCTCTTTATACATATACATACACATATATATATATATATATTTATATTTATTGCTTTTGGTTACTCTTATTTTTTCCTTTTTTTTCATTTCACATTTCTTTTTCCTTTCTCTTGGCCGAATCATTCGGCTTCATGACAAACGAACCCGAAGACATTTACCGTTTTCATTCCTTCCGTTGTGTCAGGGATTTGTGTAGCGTATCCATCCTTTAATTACCGCGTTGTCCTTCTCATTCACGGAATACGCCTCCGACTCGGTATCGTAACTTAATGTAATTTCCCGTGAGTAGTTGTGGTACGGGGCGGGCCAAACGGTATTTTCCCAATTCTGCTCCGCCACAAACACGGATTCATTCGTCACGCCAACAATGACGGCAACATGGCCGTATGGAAACCCATTCGGTTGACGCGGATAAATCAACAAATCCCCCGTCCTCGGCGCGGACCCGCCCACACGCTTTGGCAAACCATTGGCGTACTTCAACAAAGGGGTTTGACTGCCATCGATGAGACGAACGGTGGAGAGATCCCAAATATCCGCTGCGCCATCGACGGAGGCGAATGAGGCTTGAGTGGGCGTCCCGCGCATCATCCAATACCGCCGCGCGTACTCCACACACTGCCAACGCATCCCCGTATTCCCCAACACGGGATCCGTGTTTGGTGTGTCGGAGATGTACTCATCATTGCAGTTGCTGTACCCGAAGACACCATCGTGCACACCAAGAACAGCACCAAAGGACACGCGGCATTTACTCGTGTCTTGATGCCATTGCTCTCCATGAAAATGGATACCCGAGTAGAGGATACCAAAGACAATAAAGGCAATGAAAAGTAAGAGGAGAAGTCCCATGGACCATTGAAACGCGAGAGTCACAACGGGATCAATACGCGACAGTTGGCGGCGCCAGGCCGAGTCTTTCCCGGACTTCGCTTCTCCGGGCGGTCCCACATCAGCGGACTGCTCGCAGTTATCTTCGAGTTCGATTGCCGTGCTCCGCTCCTCGCCCATCTTCGCAAACTCACCATCAGCCAGTCCCTCCCGAACAGCGGGTAACTCATTCACGTCATTACCCGAGTGCGCCATGTTTAGCGTTTGAACTTGGTTTTGTTGTTGTTGTTGTTGTTGTTGGGTTTTCGTTGTTTTTGTTTTCTTTTGTAAACACACGTTCACACTAAAGAAAAAAAAAAGGGGGGAAAAAGAGAGTCTAAGGTCGACTAATAAACCTTCGACCGCGTCTTCTTTTTCTTTTTTTTTTTCTCCTTCTGTTGATCTTGTTGATTGGTGCTTGCGAAACCGAGGAAAGACTCTTCTGTCAAACCTCTAAATGGGCGGGTGAGCGGGTGATGCTGCGACGATTTCGGGGATACCAATAGAAAGGGTGATAAAAAAGGATGTAGAGAAGAAAATTATTTCTTTAAAAAGAAATATATATATAAAAGGAAAAAGACTATTTATATACATATATATATACATGGGTGTGTTTATTATATTATTACGTATTTGGAAGATGTAACAAAAAAAAAAGAGGTGAAAGAGCAAAGAAGAAAAATAAGGAGAAGACAAGCATAGAAAAAAACAAACACCATTGCGATAAACAAGAAATTACGCAGACACACATGAAAAGAAAAAAACAAACAAAACAAAACAAAAAAAGGCACCTCATACAAACTGTAAACGGTTAGAGCTCATTCTAATAATAAAAACGCAGAAAAAAAAAAGTCCTACCTCTGCTCGTTTTATCATTTTGTTTAGCTTTTCCGCCTCACCATTGGGTTCACGATCACGACCTGATTCCTGCGCACAGGCGAGGTAGATAGAGAGATAGATAGATAAAGTGTGTGAGAGTGAAGTTGTGTGCGTAAGTGTAGAGATATTTCAACCAACGAGATGACTGCCCATCTGTGTGGAAATGCATGTATCGAAAACGACGTCCGCGACAGTCCGAGTGTCCCACCAGCACTTACGCCTCCACATTCCACGTCTCCCCACACTTGAGGCATCGCACAAAGACGGCCATGTTATCGTGCGCCTGCACCGAATACTCATTCGCCACCGCCTCCCGCTCCCCGCACCCCGGACACGCGTAGAGCGTTGTAAAGTTCTCCAGCGCACTCCCCTGCGCGAGCGGGGACTCCGGCTCCGCCGTCTCCTCCCCGCGCAGCCGCCGCCGCATTCCCTCGGGGTCCGCCGCCTGCGCAACGAACTCCGCCGCCGTCAGCCGCCCGCCGAGCAGCGCGGCGCGGAGGTCGCCGTTCCCCGCGCTCCGCATCGCCTCCAACACGGCGCGGTGGACGTCCTCCGTGTTGCGCGCGAGCACGTCCGCCTCGAGCGCGTGGGCGACGGCCGCGGGGTCGTCCATCGTCGCCGCCACCTCCGCGTCCGTGAAGCACGCCTCGAGCTGCACGCCGAGCGCGCCGAGGCCGTCCCCCCCCTCGCTCCCCGCCGCCGTCTCGTTCGACGCCGCGTCCACCTGGCTGCGGGCGGCGAGGGCGGTCCGCGTCGCGTCGGGGAGCTGCGCAAACCAAAACCGCCCAATCGCCGAGGCGAGGGCGACGACGCGCGGGGGGAAGCGCGGCGCGCCGAAGCGCCCAACAGCGACGCCGATGCGCGTCCGGCGGAGCTGCGCGAGGGGGACGCGGAGCCGCGCGAGGGGTGAGAGCGCGTCGAGGACGGCCGCCTCGTCCACTGCGCGCGCGCCGGCGAGGCGGTCGAGGGCGTCGGCGGCGAGGCGCAGCGCGGCGTCGCTCTCCGTGTGTTCCGTGTGTTCCGAGTGTTCGGGTGATTCGGGTGGGGGGGACGGGGGGCGCGGGCGTTTGGCGCCGCGTCGTTCCCGGGCGGGGCGGGGCGGGGCGTGCATCGCGAGTGCCTCGGCGATGGCGGCGGCGCAGTCGGGGACGGCTTTGCCGGCGGCGAGGCGCGCCGCGTCGAGGGACGGGTCGAAGCGCGCCAACTCGGCCGCGTTGGAGCTGTGCGCAAAGGCGACGCTCGAGGAGGCGGAGGGGAGGCAGAGGACGCACGTGTCGCAGCCGTCGGGGAGCGTCATGTCGACGGCGCGCGGGTCGAGCACCACGCCGGGCCACCACGGGTAGTCGGGCTGCTTGAGCCAAACAAGCGTGTCAAAGGGAAGGGGAGACGCCATGTGTTAATCCCTGATCGATTTGCGTAAGTGTGTATGCGCACGTGTTTGTAGGTCGATTTTTTTTTTTTTTTTGTCGGGGGGAGTACTGTGTGTGTGTTTTGTGTGGTTTCAAAACTGCTTCACACGTTTAATAAATATTCCTTCGCAACTTTTTACACTTCAATTTCTACACGCTCTATAAAAAGCAAAAGAGAGAAAAACGCAAAGAAAGAGGCACAAAAAAAAAAGTTAACTAGAAACAGGCAGATATGGGAGTTTTTTAAAAAAATAATAATACGCAATTCACGACTACCACAAAAGCGAAAGTAGCCGTAAAATGAGCAGAAAAAGCAAAAAAAAATGAAAGGAATAAGTCCATAAATAGGGACAAAAAAGAATTTCCTCCTTTTTTTTTTGTGGATTAAAGGTGAGAAGTGTTTTAAAATAAAATAACACTCACATATATATATATTTATGTAAATTCTATTTTTTTTTTTCACTTCTTGTTTTCTTTTTGTGTTCTCCTTTTTTTTAATATTATTTTTTCGCTCGAGGCGTTGAAGAGGTTTATTCAGTACTCCCTTGTCTGCTTCTTTGCGTGTGAATATAAAAGGGTTACGAGAGGGGAAGACATGAAAAAGGAAAGTAAGAGATCATTCTCATCATTTTCGATCTTTGTTTTTCTCATATCTCAGCAACAACAATAACAACAAACAAACAAACAAACAAACAACACAGAAGCATTCAATGCAGGAGAGAGCTTCTCCCTCTCTCTCTCTCTCTCTACTCCATCGTCCATGCGTGTTTGCACTCTAAACAGGTGAGAAACTTTGTTGTCGGCTCATCCGCGGAGCGCGTCTGCTGCTCATAGAAGGAGCACCGACTCTTCCCACAGCTTGGGCACTTGAAGAGGCTGGAGATGGCCATATTCGCGTACTTCACCTTATCTTGATCCTCAATCATCTTTGTAATGCGCGCCTCCTCCATGCGCTTCTCATCCTCCGTCATGAGGGCGGAGCGGGGGAGTTGCAGAAACTCCGCCCCGCTCAGTGCCCGCGTCGCCAAATCCCGCCGCAGTTGCACCATTCCCGGCTTCTCCAACTGCTCCTGCAGGTGTTTGCGGTCCTCCGACTCGACAATATCGCGGCAGAGCTCCTCCGCCACCGCGTCGAGGTCAGCGGAGGTGAGGTTTGGAATAGGCGGATCGGTCGGGTTGTCGAGCATTTTACGCACCCGATGCACAAACCGCAATCGCGCCTTATCCCTACCCTCCACCTCCTGTGCACCACTCCTGTCCTTGTTATGGTTACTGCTATGATTGTTACTGTTGCTGTTGTGGTTATGACCCTCTCTGGCTTGGGCCAACTCCTCAAACGACGGCGCCCCTGTCTGAAGCGGAGTCCCCATCGACTCCTCCATCCCCTTCGCGTCCTCCCCTTTACGCCCGAGGCGGTACTGCTGATGCCGTTTAATCGCCTCCATCGTCTCCGCCGGGAGCGCGCGGGCCCAACTCGACAGCAGCGCGCGGGCGAGCGGCCACAACTTCTCCAACTCGCGCTGACCGAGAATACCCCCAACGGCCACCCCAATCCGCGTCGTCTCGAGTTGCCGCAGTCCGATGGCGACGCCGTCGAGATCGCACAACTCGACCCGAAGCGTCGCCGCATCCGCCGCCCGCACCGCCGCCTCCACACGCGCCGAAAGCGCCGAAAGATTCGCATCCGAAAGCGTCGCCCCGTCGGGCCGCAGCTCGTCCCCGCTCGGGGGGCGCTTTCGCGAGGGAATCGGCGGCGCGTGGCTCCCGGGCGTCTCCGCGCATTCGTAGCGGAGGGGATTCGCCATCGCGTCCCCTTCGGCCCGTCGAATCGCGGCGAGGCGGTCGGCGTCGACGGTCACCGCCTTTTCAGAGGAGGTCTCAAAGAAGGTGAGGTTCGCCGTCGCGCTGCGGAAGTGCTCGAGACTGGCGGGCGTCGTCGTGCCTTCGTAGAAACAGACGGTGAGGTCAAAACCGTCGGGGCGAATTTGGCCGCTCGCGTGAAGCTCCTCCTCCCCAACCACGCGCGCGGGCCACCAGTCATAGCCCTCCATCTTCACCCAAACCCGATCGTACGGTTTGTATAAGGTGTGCGGTGCCATGGGTGCGGAGGGGAAGGACAGTGCTTGTGTGTGTGGGGGCGTCGATGATGGTGGGAATGGAAATAATGTAGGAGTGATAGTAGAGAATTGTTACGTACACACGTCGGATGGATTTCCTGTTGAATTGTTGCTGTTGTGGGCTTTTACTACTCTTTCACGTTTATGAAAATGTATATGTTTAGACGTATGATGATGATCATGATGCACAAGAGAAGAAAAGAAAACACAATAATTGACGAAAAAAAACAAAAAAAACACACATACACACACATGCTGTTGTGCTTTTCGCAAAAGAAAAAGAAAAACAAAGCACACTCTGTTTATTGATTTGCATTTCAGTCTCTCTCTTTCTTTTCCTTTTTTTTTTTTCCTCAAGTGACCATCCATACACAAAGAGTCGACAAAAACACTCAGCTACACTGGTGAGTTGCTATTCTCATACTGGCAAGAGGAGAGAGAAAGACAACAAAAGTAATAAAGAGACAAATAAAAAAAAAAAAGAAGAAAAAGAAAAAGACACGTCTGCTCCATTTTTTTAACTTTCATTCTGGTATTTGTACTATTTTTCTTTGTCTTGTTGGGTTAGAACTTCACATAGATACCTCTTCTCCCAGCACCTTTATTTCTTTTTTTCTTTTATGTCCATCTCTTGTATTCCTTCGCTTAAATTTCACAATTCTTCAGGTACACGTTACGCCATTCAAAACACAACTCAACGGACATGAAGAAAAGCAAAAAGAAAAAGACAACAGACAATTATCTTCCTTTAACTTACACTCTTTTTGTTCTTTTTTGATTTGAGTTGTCTGCAAACAATTGTTTTCTTCTTTTTCTCATTCTCTTGACTTTTCTGTTTTTCCTTCTTCCTGCTTCTCACTTGCGTGCTACAATATCCAACTACACTATTTGCATCATCCTCCTAAAATGTAATATATATATATATATATATATAATTTGTCTGTGCTTAGCTCGAAAGGAATAACGAAAAGAAAAAAAAGGAAAAAAGGGAGTGGTCAAATGTGACACTCCGCGGCTATCCCAATATGTCAGGAAAACACCAAAAGAGGAAAAACGAAACGAAAACTAAAAGAAAATGGAGGAACTCAAATCAGAGAAGGCGACTTGAAAGGGGAAAAAGTACGAATTTAAAAAAAAGCAGGAATAATAGGGATCGACATCTATAAGTGAATACCTGTGTATAAATGTGAAAATAACCCCCCCCCCCCCCACACACACACAAAAAGACACGTGTCCATTCACTTCATGTAACCACCGGTTTCCTCATTCCCCTCGCCCTTCAAAAGTACACCTTTATCATTATTTACTAATTTCCTCACCCATAGATTCGTTATCATCTTCCTCTTCTTATTTTGTTGCCTTTCTAACATTTCCCCCCCCCTTTCCTTTCCTTTCCTTTCCATTCCGGAGCATATCAGCTTTTTTTTTTAGTAATTCGGGTTTACCTTTCCATCCAACGCGATGGCGAGGGGGGAGTCGGGATCGATGGGCGGGAAAATACTTTGACGCCCAAAGAGTGTGCCGAGCAGAAACAACACCAACACTTTCGTAAAAAAGCGGAGATCCCAAACCAAACGCTTCACATCATACCCTTTAAAGTATTGCCCCGAGGAGAGGTAGCAGCACTCGTCAAAGAAGCGCACAACGCGGTAATGCACGAGTTGTTTTTGTTCATTTAAATACCGTTTGGTGCTCGCCACCGCCGCGTCGGTGCCGTTGGCGTTGTGTTCGGCAATGCTTTTCGTTATGTTTGGACTCACCGCAGTGAGTTTGCGCGCGGAACGGGTTTCAATTTTTTTAGCCACTTTGCAAAACGGCTCAATGATTTTTCCAGCAGCCACAGCCTTGGAGGACATCGCTCTGCTCTTTTCCCTTTACGGTTAATGTTTTTTTTTTCTTTTGTTCCTAAAGACTTTTTTGGTTTGCGTACACCGTGTGAAAGAAATTCATTAGTTATATGTAAAAACATGAGAAAAAAAAAACGCAACGGGAGAAAAAAAAAAAAAAGGTGTCCATACAAAAGATATATGAAGCAAAAAAAAAAAGAACAAACGTACTTTATCACCATAAAAGGAAAAAATAACCATGAAATTCGTAGACCAAAAAGAAAGACAACAACAGAAAGTATATTTCAATTCGTTTCGATCATCTCGGAAAAGGGAAGAGAAAAAAAAAAAAAATCAACTTTTTTTTTTGGTTTTAACTTTAATGAATAGTCGATTGAGGTTTCTATATTCTGTTTCCGCAAAATTGAATCAGATTAGAAGAAGAAGCAAGGCAATAGCAAAAAAAAAAAATTGGAGCTATCAGCTACACTTTGCGCGCATTGACATAATAGACGAAAAAAAAAAAAGTAAGTCTTCACTATTGTTTTAATAATTCATTATTTTTTCTGTTTTTTCTTTTGCAGAGGTGGGTGAAATGGAGAAAAGCGGGATGAAATTGAGGACTATGTTGTTTGGTTTGTTTTAAATAACCTCAAACGTCACACACACACAAAAAGGAGCAACGAAAAGAAGACTGTTGGTACATACACACACAGATAAATAATATATATATATATATATATAGAGAGAGAGAGAGATACATGTACGCGGAGAGAGTGGGATAAAGAGTAATGTGAGGAGGTAAATATGTCAGAGAATAAAAACAACCAAATCACAAGGACACATAAACCCCGAAATTGTAACGTAATTTCACAGTTTTATTAATAGCTCAGTAGAAAAAAGTAAACAAACAAAAATTGACCATTATTCCTCCTTCTCCCCCGTTTTCCTAATATCCAAAGCATATCATTGCATTAATCCATAAAATGATACTCATAAAGAAGACATCTTTTTTTTTTTTTGTGTGTGTGTGGGTACCTAAATATGCGCACACACAAATAAACTTATATATATATATATATATATATATATATATATATATATATTTATATTTATGTATTTATATAAAATTTTCTTCTTTTAGTTGTATATTTTCTAATGTTTTTCTGTATAAAGATATCACCACTTCATTTCACATCCCCTGTTATATGATATATATATAGAGAGAGAAAGAGAGATTCATTCTATTTTTATATTTTGCATTTTTTTTTCTTTTTTTTTTCCCTCTCATTCCTTCCATTTTCAGTTTTCTACAATTTCCTACCGCCATCACCTTTTGCGTTTCTTTAAAAGAGATTCATCCGCTGTTTCCATAACTTTTGTGACGGTCCCTATTCCCTTAGTACGTCCCTCGCGGAAAATGAGTTGTTGTCCCACCTTCATAAACTCTGGCCGATACAGAAAGTGAAAGCGCACCAGCGATCGATCTCCTGTTCGGAGTACTTCCTGTGCGACAAACACAATACGCGCCGACTGCCGCACCGTGGTGGAGTGTATAACGGGTTCATAGTTTACAAGAATGGTGGTGGAATGGTACAAAATGGTTACATCCGCCTCAAACTGCCAATACGATCGCACAGGGTGTCTCGGATCGGCGAGAATGTTTCCTTTTCGAATCGCACTGCGCTTTTCCTTTTTGAGACAAAACGCGGCATCACATCCCGCCACCGCCTCCGGCTGTTCCACACCCTTCACGTGAATAGATTTAATCGTGACGGCGCGGTACGCCCCGAAACTGTCCGGTCCGAGAAGAACGGAGTCATTCACACGAAATACGCCTTGCGTGACGATGCCACCCACCACTGTGCCGACACCTGTGACGAAGAATGTGCTGTCAATGACCATCTCCCGTGGTTCCGCGCGTGCCTTGCGCCAATCCTTGCGCATGGGTAAAAGGTTTAGAAAGCGTATCAATTCTTGTAGACCCTCACCAGTTACATTACTGAGCTCAAAGATGGGGGTGATGCGATCACTGCGTAAATTTTTGGCAGAAAGGACGATATCATCCACACGACGGACCGGATAGGGAAGCTTTCGCACAGTTGGAATTTTAAGTAATTTGTGAATGTTCGTCATCGTCTCCTGTCGTACATTATCGGGTGTTGAATCAATACGTGTGACGACGATAAAAAATGGAATCTTAAGTGCAAGACAAAGTGCAATGTGTTCCTTTGTCATACGTTGAATGCCATTATTGGCGCTAATAACGACACATCCATAGTCTGGCAGATTACGCGTCATACCAAGCACGGTCGTCTTCAAGTACCGCTCATGCCCCGCGAGATCATACAGTGTGAGAACCTTTGCACTCTGCGCGACCACCTCCTGCGTGAGGTGCGCGGCGGAGAGTTTCCCGTGTGCCGTGGCCACCGCGTAGTTCACCACCTCCCCTGTCGAGGAGAGCCCGAGGTGATTCTCACTCACACTCGAGGTACGCCCCGTGGCGGCCTCGTGTTTGTGATTAAAGACAAATGCCCGAGCGAATCCGCGCCCATCATCGCGGCAGCCTCTGGTGAGGACGGAGGTGAGTGTGGACTTTCCGCTATCGACATTCCCACACATGGCGAGGCGGAGTTCCATATGGGCGCCGGCGTCCGACTGGCGTATCAGAAACTCCTGTGCGAGGCGTTTGGATTTACCTCCGACGTTTCCTGTCGGGGCGTTTGGCACCTCCCGCGGCGCATCCACGACGGGCATACAACCGGCGCCGATCTCATCCGTCGACGCCCGCAACTGCGCCACGCGCTGCGCAAACGTCTCCGTGTTTGGGGCGGCAATGAGGAGAAAGCACTCCCCTTGTCCCTCCTCCACGGCGCGGGCGATGGCCGACGCGGAGAGATCCGTCGCGCCAAACGCCTCCGCGGCCGTCGTCTCGCCCATCGGGTCCGCGTGCACGGCGGGGGGAGAGGACGTGTGCGCCGCGCCTTTGGCGGCGGGAGCCGACGGGGCGGACGGGCCATTGGGGAGTTTCCGTCTCAAACTGCTCACGAGGGCGTCGCGGTTGGATCGCAGTGTGTGGGTCCCTTTCTTGGAGTTCAGTGCTTGAAAGATAAACTGCACATGCGGGTGCCTTTCGGTGAGTTGGCGGAGTCGAATAAACTCCGCCTTGACGGACTCACTCTGGCCATCCCAAAAGATAGCAATAGTGAGGCACACACACTTGAAAGGGACAGCCGTCGGGTTTGGCGCCGCCGTGTTTGATGTCTCCCTCTCACGTGGCGCATTGGAGGGCTCCAGCGTGTTGTGTGGGAACAATTCCCCGAGACGCGCCTCCCCCGCATGGAGGAGACGCGTGTCATGGTCTGTGTTGGGGGAGGGATCGACTTTAACGAGTGCGGTCCGTTCCATCGGCGGGGTTAATCCCGCCTCGACGGTGTGCTGTACCCATTCCCCGAGATCCCACGCGTCGGACTCGGCGAGAATGAGACAGAAACAAGGGCGGGGGTCGACTTGGTCGAGGGGCACAGAGGACATGGATGGCTACGGCGTAACGCAACGTGAGGAGCAAAGAATACACACACGCAGTAAGAAAAATACCGGAAACTCACACACACACACACACACACACACACACACACAGAAAGCAAAAAAAAAATGTACAATGAAAAATACACACAGAGAGATACAAAAGAAATCTGCTTTAACTTTTCTTTTCCCTTCCTATTGCACTGTACCGAATGGGTTGACGTCAGTTTTATTAGGAGAATTGGGGGTAATGCAATGATGCTTTCCCCCTCTTTTGAATCTCCCAACCTTTTTTTTTCTTTGGACACAATATGACAACAATATTAACAAAAAAAGAAAAGAAAAATAGAAAAGCAAAAAAAAAAATAAAAAATAAAAACAATGTGGAAATGCAAAGGAAAAAAAAAAACAAGAGGAACTCCCAACTATTTACATAATTCATATTTAAAAAAAAGGTTTAGAAATAAAATTGTAATAATAATCAGAAACAATCAAAAAAGAGTCTTTTTTTTTTGTTCTTATTATCTCCTCGTCTTTGTACCCATACGAGGTTTTCGCACGCTGCAAAACAAGTCCGCGTTTCACTAGCATGAGACACAGGAACAAGGAGAATCCATGAGATAGGAAGAAAAAAAAATATATAGATACTAATATTCACTTGATGTATGAACACTATAAATAGTCAGCTATTGAACTCATATTCATCACAAATGAATACAAAGACAAACAAAAAGGATTGTTTCCCCCTTTTTTTTTGAAGCGTCCATTACATTAATCCTTTCTTTTCTTTTGAGTTGTCATAAAGGCTCGGTCCTTTTTTCTCTTTTTTTAGACTTCACCTATTATCTTTTCTTTTGTTAAGGGAGTAATATTCTATACCATCATTTTTTTTTTCTTGATGAAATGATGTAATTGCTATCCCCTACACACACACTCTCTTTCTCGCTTTCAAACAAACAAATAAACACACACATATATAAATATATATATATATATATATATATATATATAGCGGCACAAAAACCTTTTTTTTTGTTTTTTTTCTTCTTACCGATAGACTAATTATTCTTTTTGTGTATTGATTCACGTCGACTTGGCCGTCTTTGAAAACTCCGCTGAGGGATCTGCGAAACTGAACACCTTCACTGCACCGTTATGAAACCCAACGAGAAATGTGGGCACATCTCTCTGCTCCTGTTGAATCGTTGTTACGGCACCCAGACGCAAATGCTGACCTCCATCCATAATGAGACCGTGATGCTCAACAAACGCTATAGTTCCATGTTTCACTTTATCTGGTGGAAGTCGAGAGACGCGCCAGAGTGAAATGCTGCCGTCCTGATGCCCAGTAAGAATGAGTTGAATCCCTGAAGCCCATTCGAGGGTATCATATGTCGTCACAGTTGTCATGCTTGCCACAAACCTTGCTCCATCGTCTACAGCAAAACCGAATTGTCCCGTCTCGTCCTCAAGGTGTGGAGCTGCGTCCTCGTTCATGGGGAGCATTCCAACACCAAAAGGCTCTCCATTATTATCAAATAGAAGAAGCTGACGCCTTGTAATAATAACAGAGTTTGCTGTTTGTGGGTCAATGAAGGCGGCCACAACGATTCGTTCACCAGGTGTTAAATTTGGTAAAACACTAGAGATATCTAGTTGGTGTAGTTTCGTTGCCACGCGTCGTTGCACACACCACACAATGGGAAAATCGGTTCCTGCAGTTGTAAAACTAATAACACGGTCACGATATTCATCCATGGCAAAACCAGCAACTGGGTTTGTGTGATGACAAAGTGTCACGCTCAGTAAAGTGAGACTATCCTCGGTTCCAGGGGTTAGACAGCTGATGGTACCACTGTTTGATCCAACCAATACAAGCGTCTCACGACGACTTACGCGAATCGCACTCACACTTAATGGAGCCTTGAGAGCCGACTCATAACGCAATGGTGACTCAAAGGATCCACTAGACGCGTCAAAGCGCATAAGACGGTGTTCTCCTTCATTCCAGCAAATAACATAATCCGTATCATCAACAGGTGTAAAGTGTTTGTAGCAGCACATTCGTTTCCATTTGGTGCGCATCGTCACAAAACCCAGCACAGCACTTTCGGAAATACGAAACGCCGTGGAAAGGTTTGGTGGAGGCGAGAGGAAACTGCCCGGTGTAGGATCCACAAGGGTGTACCATGTCTGTGGTACATCCAGAGCATGCATAATCATGTGAAGTACTTTCGGCATGCACTCATGAAAGGCAAGAGTGTATGTGTGCCCACTACGAGAGCGATATGCGCCACCACTATTTGTGCCTCCTCCAACTCCACCAGTTCCACTACTCCCGGGAGGCGCAATAGGTTCCAATTCACGTTGTGCAGGGTGACGCTCCTGAAAGAGTTGCATTGGGGTTTGACCAAAGTTGTCCACTTCCGCTACAATCACATCAATATCATGTGGTGAGTGACTCTCTTTTAAGGCCTTAACAACCTCCTCTCCATAGGTCATGCGCTGAAAAACATTAAAACTTTCTACCGCAAGATTACCACGACGTCGGACGCCAAAAATGAGGTCAATCCACGAATTGATATGATCCATTACAGTATTACTCTCAAGCACATACCGCATGATTGCTGTAAAAACCTGTGTGGATCCTTTGGCCCATGGTGGAAGTTTTACATCATTGACAATAGTACCATCTGATTTTTCACCAAACTCCAATTTATCAATATTAAGAAGAAATTTCGCATTAAAGAAGAATTCCGGTGTAAGTTCCTTACAATCTGCTGGACCATGGATACACGACTGAAAGGATGCATCAACGGAGTCAAAGAGTCTTGTTGCAACATCAAAGTCGCCACCTTGAAAAATACGTGCAAAGGTTGTAAAGGGCTCTGCACGAATAAGATAATATAACACTCCACCACTTGTTGAATAATGTGTACCGTGATGAAAAGGTTGACTTACATGGGAATTTCCTCCCTCCACAGATTCCATCTCATTTACCTCAAGCATTTGACTGTATAGTTTGCTTACAGCTTGTCGTCTTGCCTCTGTTTGTGCACCCATAGGGAATGATAAATCACGATAAGTTTCGGGAAGGTCCAGTGCGAGTTCATTAGATTTATAGTCAGCCAGTATCCAGGGATAAATTGGATACTGATTAAAGTCCTTTATTGTACGACAAGCCATACGATTGAGAAAGGATAAATAATCAAACGTAGAAATGGAACCGGCAGCCCAACGTATTAGATTTGTTCGAATCCGTGCAGAACGTTGTGAGTGTTCGTGGTATTCCACACGACTATTACCTAACACCTCACGCAGCACAGAAAGAAATTCATCACGTGCATGGGTATTCATGGACTGTTGAGAATCTACAATGGACAAAAGTGGACCATCATCAAAAGCAAGATCAAGTAGAACTGCGGTGTCTTGATGCATATAATATGCCGTCAAAACTGAACTAATATTATCTAGTTTATATATCCAGAAGAGATCACGATCTGATTGTCCTGTTGCCTGACGTACAGATTGGGCAACTTTTGTGCCATCTTTTCGTTCCTCTGTCTCACGTTTTCGCCGACCGTCATCTGTAAGTAAACGTTGAAGTTTACTTGTCACATTCAAGGCAAAGCTAAAAGTGGCAGCTTGTTGTTGATTTTTCTTTGGAAGAGGTGAGTGTGATACTTTCTTTGTACAACATGTCAAGTTATTTTGTTCGTCTAGTTCACCCTTTTGTTGACAAAGTATAATATCACCACGTTCCGTAATACGTGAGAATCCAATTACTTTTAGCCGATTATTCGTAAGTAGTATTAGACACGGCGTTGCATGAATACCATTGATACGAAATCCATTGCTAATAAATCGTAAAATTTCACTTGGTTCAAGCAAAAACCGAAGTAAACTTACTGCAGAAGGACTTACATTACATCGTGAGTCAATAAAAGATGGCTGTGAGTCCACAAATGGTTTACAGCGGATTGGAAATGGTAATACAAGAGCTGTAATATGATTTAATTGTCGTTCACATCTATCTGCACAGAGTAGAACATGCGGAACCCCATCCGCAGACGATACCGTAGCTTGAGTTTTTGCACTTCCTGGAGTAATCGGTGTATGACTTGCACCCCCACCACCAGCATCATTGCTAGCACTAAAAGAATTATCCTTCTCGGCATCATAGGATGACTCAGGGTCTCCTGAAATACGACGAGGCACCGATAGGGTCGCATAATTTCGACGAGAATCAAAATAGTGTAGTTCGCGAAGGTTAGGATTTGGTTTCTCCATACTGCAATCCAATATTGTTAAATAATGAAGTGTTGCGCGGTTTATTGGAGAAACATTCCCTACACAGGAGGAGAATCGAGCATTGTAACTTCGAATGAGCTCTGATGCTCTATACTCCTCAATAAGTTCTGTTGTCTTTGTGTAGACTTCATTAAAAGTTTTAATACGTTTAATGTACTCACTTCGATCTTTTAGCATTGTCTTTAGGGCATGATCAGCTTTAGTCTTTGGACGTCCTGACATGAGTGCATCAACTGCATTAATATTATCACGACAATAGGCATCAAATGCGGCAAACACACTGGCTTCATCATCACTAAGAAGAATAGTAGTAAATTCCTTGTAGAGTGAGAAACGTTGTGTTAACGTTCGAGCTGAGAGGGCTTTATGCAATTCCTTCATTCCCTTATATGTCTGCATCATACATCGCATAGATAGAATGGCAAGATTACGACGTTTCGTTGCATCCTCATCATCCATAGAGGTTGGTGGAAGCGAAGTATAAACCTTAAAAAGCACCCGTAATAAACACTCAAGCATATCCTTCATGATCCATTCGGAGCACATGACGTGTGTAAGTAAAAGGTACACAATTTCCATCGTTTCCGAGGTGACCTCTTGTACAGATGGCTTATTTAACGCGGCAATACAGCTCTTCACGACTTGTGCACGCAACTGTTGTTCAGAGCGTCGCGGCCAGATGCTCGAGTGCGCGAGAAGTGCAACGAAGTAAGGTGATATACTTGATAACTCCATCACATTAAAGGAGAGCATATCCACAAGTAAATCATTAAACCGGCAAATATTAAAGAAAAAAACATCGGACATGGAGCCTTTATGTATTAAACTTATTCGACCACGACGACCACGTGCTTTTTCCGTAGGATTGTGCTGCACTTCAATACACTCCAAAACTTTGTACATGAAAAAATTGGTCAAAGTTGAAGAATCTTCCATAATACCTGATGCGGCACCACTGCTTAGCATAACCTGAAATAATAACGCACCACAAGAACCGTAGTTTTGTCCACCAACCCATCCCGTTGTCACGGGAACTGTGTGTAACGCTGAAACAATTGTACAACGAAGTATATCCACCGCACTTTCCCGCAACAAATCGCTCAAAGAAGCACGCGAAACACTGAGTTCGTGAATTTCTCCAAGCGTCCCAGTCGTATTACTAAGGTGGTCAGCTACCAAATCAGAATCTAAATTCATAGTGAGAACCGTACTACCGAGTTGTCGTTCTGTATCTGAAGAGCATTCCTCATCTGATTCTCGTCGATCTTGAGAATACGTCGCCATGGGCGACACAGGAGTAGCTTCTCCTACATGTTGTCTTTGCCGTCCTAGCCCACCGCTACCAATCGTATTATCTAATGAGATTGATCGCGCCGATAAGTCATCATCATCATCATCATCATCGTCATCATCTTCATCGTCAGCCAAGGTGCCGCGTGGCAGACTGCCAGAGCAGGAAAGTCTCCCAGTTGCATGCACCGTCTGGGATCGCAATGGCGTCAAAGTCAGCGGAGGTCCATCTTCGGATGCTTGGACTCTTGCACCTATTACGACGGTTGCAGAAGCAATGGAGGCGCTAAGCACATTCGTATTTATTATTGACCATTGTGCACGACGAAGCTCCTCCGATTGGGCCGCTATAGCGTCCTTTTGGATATATGTTCCAAAGACTGCGAGGGCGGCGATCTGGTACGGCGAGTGTGTGAGAGAAACGAATAGAGACGGATTCCACGAAAGTCGTCGAAGAGATTGAAGGACAAAAATGGTTCCATCTGCTTCCGTATCAAAAATAGGCGCAGGTGAAGAGGAGTTTGCCGTTCCTGCAACATTCAGTCGCCGTAAAACCCCACGGTATCGACGGCGCTGAATCTGCATCCATAGACGAACCAAAATTCGAAGTGCCAGAAACGCACGACGGTGACGTCGCATCACGATGACCAATCCATTCGTGTCATTCCTCTTTAGGCCCGCCATGCGCTCTTGTTTTTCCTCTGTTTTTTGAGGGGGTGTGCTTTCCTTTTGTTCGATCCCGTCTGTTTTGTCCTCTTTTTCTTCCCTCTCCTCTTTCACATCCGCATTGTCATCGTCATGTGCGAAGCCTGAAAATCGAACTTGTTTGGGTGAGGCTGGATTTGATACGCGAGAGAGCTTCCGCTCTTGCTGCGCTTGACGTCGCTTGGCGAGGATAAAGAACATTAGTCTCGCACACACACGGGAAAGACTAAAGAGAGGATACAAACGTAGCGCACTGATTTGACGACGTTGCATGACGGAGCTTATACCATATGGTCGGAAACATGCGGGTGTACACATCATGGCGTTGAGGTGGAGTGTGAGCATCTTGGAGAATATAGGTGCCACAATCGTATCGGGTTCTGGTGCCATGGAGTTGAGAATACCATCCAGTTGCTCTAACAACGGATGCTTAGAGGAGAGTACATCAATCCTACTAGCCGCCCCAAAGCTATGGCTCAGTAGCAACAGCATAAGATCTTTATTGAGGCGATGTGGGGCTAGAGCCTCCACAATGGCCGCTGGATGCTGCATCGCTTCATTTCGCAGGTTTGAATTGACCTGCAGAGCCTCAAAAAACAGTCGCGTAGCGTATACCACACACGCAGAATTTGCGAAGTGTGATACACAAACAGCAAACCAATGAAGATCTATAATGCGTCCAAAAGTGACCATAAAGGAGGTACTATTACAGCAATCCACAAGACTCCGTAGAATTAACAAAGCCATATCACTTGCCACCTGCGGGGACACACATATCTCACGGAATCTTGGCTTTGGAAGAGGCAGGCGCATAGTGAGAGATAAAGATAAATGTGGGTTTTGCAGTTGCTGTACTTTCGAATCTCTTCGCTGTTGCTGTGGTGAAGTTTGTATCTGAACTTGCTGATGATTAATGTTATTATTGTGATGATGGTGATGATGGGAGACATCATCTACAGATGACGAAGGTATCAAAACTGCCGCTGTGGAGGCAACAGCACCGACGACGCTTGGTTCAAAATCACATGCAATCATCACTTGCTTTATGCATGAAACGAGAGGTGCACGGATTGCAAAAGGCAATGGGAAAGGTGCAAATGTAAAGCAGTTGAGAATTTTGTCGACAAACCGAAAAGGTCCTACATAGTTGGTATTTCTCTTCGCAAAACGACAGAAGGAAACAGAGAAGAGTCGTTCTACACGTTGAATCATATACACTGCCACATCCGGTGACATGGCCGAGAGGAGTTCAACATCCGTAAAGATGAAATCAAACACAAGGCGGTTAATGATAACTGGATGGTACTCATCATTTACAATCTTCTGTACTGCAGCGAGATGCAGAAGACTGTCGCATACGGCAGGTGTAATGAGTGATGCATGCGTGCGTAAATGATATACAAACAGCAAGTATGTACGAAAATCTGTCGTAACATGTGTAGTTGTACCACGTATACAGTCACACGTGAGGGAAACAAATCGTTCAAATTCCTTAACATTTGTTGATTGACCAATCCAGTCAAGAAGGTGCATCAATCCACCACGACTCAAAAAGAGGGCTTGAAAATCTATCCATATTTTAGGTGGTTCAGCATAATTTCCTGTAAGTTTAGCAATAATGGGATATTTTCCTGGTGTATTTATTGAATTCAGTAGAAGCATGCCACTATTCTCATATGGTACAAAACGAGCAATGCGATCCCCTATAGGTGGTGCATCATGAATATCTGACAATTCACGTGGAACCTCACGTGGAAGTAATTTACAGATACTCGGCTGATAACCTGTCGTCGCAACATGCGCTTCAACCTGAGGTGCTGTGAGTTCCTCATCCCACATTTCCACACTTCCTATAGAATAGAGTGACTCTGGCACAGGGTTACTTACAAAACCAATGTTAATAATGACCTCTGAATAGGGGCGAAAGTATGGTAAGGTACAAGTGCCAATTTTATTACCATTAAAATACACACTCGCTGTGTGAGCCACACTCATTACAATAACAATATGAACCCAACTACCTGGAGAAAGTCCTTGTAACGCATGGCTTTCATTTACTGGCTCTTTTTTACCATCGTGTATAATATGCACACTGTCTCCACTCACAATATGAAGCGATGCTGGTGGTGGTCCACCAACGTCTGTGCCAGAAAACTCAAAGAGAGACATATTGTTATATATCTCCTCAAAACGAAAGTAGGCGGAGATGGAAAAACCTTTTTCTGGCCATTGTCCAAAAGTTACCACTATACCACCCCTCCAACTAAAACGTGTTTCACTTCGCTCTGGTGCATCAGAGAGGATAGGTAACCAAAACGCTTTAAGTTTCTCCTTAGAACCCATATATGGAAGTTTCTCAACAACTGCCGTATCGAGTTCAAGGTATGGAAGGAGAGCTGCTCGTCGAGTTTCAAGTACCCATTGAAGGAGTTCATCACACCGTGCATTTGTTGTAGCCTTGAGTACGAGGTGAATAACAGCAATAAGGTTAACTTCAAGCTCTATAGCGTGCTCGTGTGCATGACGCAGCAATGGTGGAAAAAGACCTAAAAATACTGGTTTTTCTGCCGAAAAGTTTGGTGCTGGTAATGTAAAGTGTCCATGTGTAAGGACTCTGCGTGAGTATGAACGACCGTGACTGTACTTGGATGTAGCCGCATTTAGAACTGCCTGCGCAATGAGAATAAAAAATTCTGCCCCTTCAAGCGAGATGACTGCATCAGCAAAGACTTGAGAAAGTCGCGTTTCCGAGAGTTGCGGACTTCCCCCTTGCGCGGACTGGAATGCGGAAAGAAAGCAGAATAAATTGTGAATGAGGGCGGGGAATGAATTCACATTATGTGGGGCGCGTAGAATATGTTCAAGTACTCCAATAACTGCATTAACACAGCCATGCTGAAAAAGCCAAACTCGACGCTCGTGTTTCACCTCCGTTGGTGTCTCACTTGATGTGAGTTCAGTATAGAAGAGGGGTAAAAGCTGAACTAATAAAGAAGACTCTGCCCCACAAATCACCTCCGCGTACGCCGCATACACATCCCCAAACTCTAGACTACTAGTGATACATCGCCGACCAAGTCGAGAGAGGTGTGTATCACTGGCCCAAAGGAGTGCAAATAATACCTCCAGCATTGCCGTCGATAAAAATCGAGCATTACGTTGTAGGAGTACAGTAAAAATATCTTGTAAAGCTTTTACGATTCCATCCGGTT
Organism: Trypanosoma mega; assembly: GCA_030849715.1. NCBI lineage: Eukaryota > Euglenozoa > Kinetoplastea > Trypanosomatida > Trypanosomatidae > Trypanosoma > Trypanosoma mega. Next base: position 206,748 of record JASANV010001580.1, on the reverse strand, counting down.
CAGAAAGTGAAGGAGATTCTACCGCGTGTACACCTTCCCCATCATTGGAGGTTACACTTCCATTTTCAGAGAATAAAGTTGATTCGATACCTCCGGTATCTTTGTTATCTTCTAAAACTCCAGCAGCTGTTGAGGAAAGACCACTACTACCTCCAATAACCATGGCACCAACACCAGCACCACCAAAAGCAGTCAAACCACCCATTAATACATTACTAGTGTTAGACAAGGGTATAGTACCAAGTCGCAAGAGACTCCTGAGAACTTCCATCAAGACTTCATGTGAGCGTCTACTACAGTCTTCATCGTCGTCAGCGCCAACGAGAGCGGCGTGCCATAGCCGAATAACACTTGCAAATAGTGTGCGCAGCATACTATTCGCATCACAGAGACTATGGTTCGGAGAAGATGACAAGTGATGTGGTGGTGAGGAGAGCGGGATTGAAAACTCTTCCCAGTGGAGAAGGGAGAGAGGGATTTCAATAAGCTCAACTATTTCTCCCGACAATGGGGGCTCATGTAGAACGTGGTAGGTTTGCCAAAGCGCTGATACAATACGTCGTGCCATGAGAACACTCAAGGCTTCATCCTCAGAAGAATGTGAGTGTCGTGGGGACTGAATTTGTTGTTGTTGTTGTTGTGGTTGCTGTTGCTGTGAAAGCGATTTGACCTTCTCCTCAATGGTTTGGCGTGAGAATTCCACACTGTCAAATGATTGCTCTCGTGGTTTGTAGCCCGGTGATGAGGGTAGGGATTCCACACGTAGAATATTAAACCGCAAGACACGCAAAAAGGATCGCATCATAAGACGTCCTTGAAGCTCGGAAAAGGCACAACTTGATCGCATTGTCACACTGGACAAGAGCCCACAAATAGAAAATCGTAAAGAAAGGGGAAAACCCACATCAACAAAGGCTGCATCAAGTACTTGAACAATAGAATGCACAATAGTCACATAAGATGTGTTGAGATACCACCACTCCTCCTGTTCATCATCAGTTGGAGGATGAATCATTAAGGTCGCCGCGAGGTCTGTATCCGTGATGTTGCCCAACAAATCCTCCTCTACAACGGCTACAGAGTTAGGCCGTCCTCCAGTATCCCCGCGACCACCGCCCCAAAAACTTTTCCAGAGAGAAACGGCCTTTGTTTGTTGCGGAGCACCTCCTGCGGGCGGTCGTTCCTTCATGGTTTGATGCGGGGAGGAGCCGGAGAGGGGCCCATTGGGTTCACGTGTTAAGTGAATACTACTGTTAAGTGAGTTTTGTGTGATGCTACGATTGCTTAAAAAGGATTCATTTCCAATCACTACACGGGTCTGTTGTTGTTGTTGTTGTTGTTGAGTAACGGGTGCCCGTCCGCGAGTTTCGCGTGGAGTACACAGACGATTCACCGCACCAAGAAAGGCATGATCACTCTCCAAAATAGTTGTGCAATGACACAGCATAAGACGTACACATTCAGCGAGGTCATGCTTGACTATCTGCTGCAACACAGCATCGTGACGGGTGTTGCGCTCCTGCGGCGTCGTACATCCGTTTGAGGAATGCAAAAGGCTACATAACACACCCCACGCAGCGAGAGTATTTTCATACATGGCGACTTGTGTAGACATGGGTATGCTACTTCCCGAAAAGCTACCAGGCACTGCATTGGTGTTCATACTAGCGCTGCCCGATGTGAGACGCGCTTTGCGTTCGGCCTCTGTGCTAGTTGCCGGAACCACGGCACGGGCACTCAGTTCAATAATATGACACAACGATGTTGCAATCGCCGGATTGTCAAATGCTGCAACTTTTTCTGTAGCAACCACTAGAATCCCTAAAGCCTCCTTATTTACCTCATCAAACACATTGGTTCGTCCATTAATGAGGAACTCGGCGAGGGCGTGGCGTCCTTTTGGTATGCGTGACCAGTCCTCCGGGCGAATGGCGCTATTCCCACTGTTTAGCGCGACATCATCAATCACAAATGGACGAGTGGGAGAACCAGTTGCTATACGAAGACGAAGTCCCTGCATGAGGGATGCCACAAGTGGTTTTGGCTCCGTATAAATCAACGCACGCGCACACGTGACACTTTCACTGCAGCACTGCCGCAAACAACGCAACGCATCCTTGACAGCCGAGACAAAGACAGCGGAGATGCCACACTTTCCCTCACACGCAAATCGCGCTTCGGTACAAAAGGCCACAAAAATACGCGTCATCCATTGAAGGTGACCGCGTCGCACGAGAACGTCACAAACGTGTGCGTGTAGTTGTCGTCCCGCCGCCTCCTCCGCTCCAGCCATGGACATACAATTCTTTACAGTGCAAAAGGCTTGGAGAAAGAAGAAGATATGATCCGCACTGAGAGCTCCGGCACAATGAAGGACATCCACCGACGCCGCACTTGGCCCTACACAATCGAAGGACTCTTGAATGTAGTCAAGAAGTCCGTCACAAAGCTCATGCAGTGCGCCAACCGCGTCATTCGTCACATATGAGAGGAGATGTGTTTGCTGTCGGCCGGCAATGCGCCAAAAAACAAAGGCGGTCTCCGCCCACACGCGTCGCTCTGTTGCCAACGCCGCCTTGCGATCGGGTCTCTGCGAGGCGGCGTCCAATGGTTGCTGCGGTTTTGGTTGTTGCCGGGATTCCGCTGCGTGTTCGTCTCGGCGTTTTTTTGTGAGCGTCAATGCCGCACGCATCGCGTTGAAAAACTTCTCCACACTAGATAGGTCTCTCTCCGACAACGCTGGCATTTGTTCAATTGTTTTTTTTTATTTCCCTTCTTCTTCCTCTTCTTCTTCTTGTGCTTTCCTCACTTTTTTTAAATATTATTATTATCGGTTCGCTAACAAAGTGTCCGTCTTTTTCAATCCTTTTTTTTCTTCTCTTTTGAATTTCCCTTCTATATTCTATATTCTGCTGTTTCCTTTTCTTCCTTTTTTTTGTTTGTTTTGTACTTTTCCTTCTTTAACACTTGTTGTTAATCCTGTCTATTGCACTTCGTCACTCCTCTTGGAAAACAAACAGAATTGAAAAGGTGTTTGCCTACTCGATGTAATCCTCCACCTTTTTTTTTTTCCTTCGCTCCGCGGTTTGTTTTCCCGTTTTCAAGAGAATTTCACAAACTCCTCTCTGTTGTCCTTTTTCTCCTCTCTTTCACGACGAGGCGCAAAGTGTACGAAATTCGAACAGCGCGAATGCTTGTGAGTGGGATGCGGAAAAAGTTGAACTCCTTCTCTTTATGTCTTCCTTTGCCGCTTTCCCTTTCACTGTCACAACGGCAAAGACCAATAGGATGAGATAGAAATATATAACAAGAAGAAGAGGAACGCACAAGAACAACAATAACGACAAAAATGACTATCTCAAACACACACACAACAAAAAAAAAAACAAAAAAGAAGGTGTGCAATTTTTGGACAACTCGACACCCCTCACAGATTTATAGGGAAGAAAGAAAGGAGTAAAAAAAAAATAAAAATACAGTTGGAGAGTCCAAAGGGACAATTTTGCAATGAAAAACACGTTTTCTACTAAGCAAAGAAATGCTCTATAACAAAAAATACACTAGACGTTAAAAAAAAAAAAGAAACAAAGAAAAGGAAAAATAAATGGATACACGCAGAAAGAAGCCAATAAGCAAACATTCACAGAAAAAAAAGAAAAATATCAAAAAAAAACCATGAAACATTCACAAATTCAAAAGTGAGAAAAATTATTATTTTTCCCTTTTGTAGTCATGGGGTAAAAGCTGTGCACATTATAATGATAAGAATAATAAATATAAATAGATATATAAAAAAGTATATATATATATATATATATACATATATATATACATTACGAAAAGCATATTGATATAAAGTTATCTGAATGGGCCAAAGATTTAATAGTAATAATGCACCAACTCTGATGATACAACGTCAAGGAAAAAAGACAAAGAACAAACAAACTAAAAAAGATACTCCAAGAAAATAATGAGTTTTTTTTTCTGTTTTCTTATTAAGTGTTCTTTTTCCTTTTTTTCTTCTCTTCTTTTTCTCACAGCAGCATAATAGGACAGAAAGAAAGCTTTATGTAAGAAAATCATTTCGTTTTTTTTTTTTCGTTTATTTGTTCTTACTTCTAAAAAATGAATTTTACCTTTTTTCGGTATTTTGCTCTTTTTTTTTTTTTTTCTTCTCTCTTTTACTTTATTTCTCCTTCAGAGTCTTCTGATTCTTTGTACAAGCTGTTGTATAATAACACGATTGCGACGAACGTGCAGCCATTATACATTAACTTTCCCAATCGTATTCAAAAAAAAAAAACCAATCAAACAAACGAAAAAAGAAAACACCGATACATACACACAAGAAAAACGTATATTTGTATTATTGTTCTCGTTTTCTTTTTTGTTTTTATTTCCTTTCTTCTTTGTATTTTAAGCGGGGACACCCACTCAAAATACGAACCATATCAGGTAGACGAAAAAAAAAGAAAAAAAAACCAACGAAGTCAGGCAAATCAATCAACAAACAATAAAAAGAACGATGATACATGTAATTTCTAATAGTTGTACAACTAGATCAAAAACAAAAACAAAAAGTGTACAAATCATATTAGCCTCACCAAATATAGCAATCAAAATTTTCTTGCTATATATATATATATATATATATATATATGTACAACAAATACTTATATCTCTTTTTCAACAGTACATGCGATGTGTGTAAGATACCACACAAAAACATTCAAAAATAAAAAGAACAACAACAAATCATGAAAGACATGAAAAGGATTCTATACACGGAGACACATATGTCTGTATGCCCTCACTTATAAAAAAACGTAAACAGAATAAACATTTGTGAGATCTTTTTGTCTCCTTTAAAGGGATTTTTTGTCGTCTGCCTTAACTACTGTGCCCTTTTCATAAGATTGCTTCTTATCTCTCTATAACTCTTCCATTTTTTTTTTGCATTATTTCTTCTTCAAGTGGAGGCAAAGGACGAATAAAGTGAAAGAAAGAAACGAAAAAAAAAAAAACGAACGACAACAAAAAACAAAAACATAGATCGGTAGACAGTTAGAATAAACAGTAAGTTTAATATAAAGGTATTCCTTTTCCTTTTTTCTTTGTTTCTTTCCCTTTTCACCTTTTCACCCCCTTCCCGTCATTCACTCCCACACCTCCCACCCCCGTTTCCTGTTCCCAACTCAAATACGTTTCAGTGCCGCCCGTTTCTTCTCCACGGCCTTCTTTGAGACCGCTGTGTTTGGCGCCGCGTTCCCCTCTCCCCCGCGTGTGTTCAGCGCGGAGTGGGAGGCGTTGCGCAGTCCCGCCGCGTTTCTTCCCTCCTCCTTCGCCTCCTCCGCTCCCACCGCGTACGGCTCGGGGCGACGCGCGTGGACTTTCGTCATCATCGCCGCCTTTCGTCGGTACGCGTCGTAATCCTCGAGGAGGAGACGCCCCGCCTCCTCGTTGAGGGCGCTCTCCGCGTTTGGCTCAATGAGAAGGCAGCGAATGACCGTCAGGACGTGACGGAGGCCGAGATTTGGGTTCCAATCCCGTTTGAGCACATTGACGCAAATGTCGCCCTTTTCGGCCACGTTGGGGTGAAAGATTTTGGTGCGGAAAAAGCCACGCGGGGGAATGTCGGGGTATCCGTCCTCGAAACAAAGCGCGACGTTAAAGACGCCGCCGGCAAACGGTGTGCCTTCGGGTCCGGTCATGTCAAAGAGGAGTTCACTGAGATCGTCCGTCGGGTGAATGCGAATGCCATCGGTCGGGTGGGTCTCTAATTCTTGAATTTGACGCATAATAAGACGCATCGCATTGGCTGTAATGGGCATGATTAATACTTCTTTGTTTGTTTGTTTGCTTGAAAGGATTTCCTTCCGTTTGTGTGTATGTATCGATGCCTTCGTTTGGAAATTCTAGGTGCTCCTTAATGGGATACGCTCTAATAATTATTTTTTTCTTTTCTTTTTATAAAAAAAAAAATAATATTTTTCTTTTAAATCTTTATTTTGGCTCTTCTTTGTAATGCACAAAAAACCCTGCGCAGCAACAACAAGAGGAAAATGTAAGTAAAGTGGGATAACTCACTACCAACCATGAGGTGAAATTTGTCGGATACAAACAACGATGATGCAAAATAGTACACCAACAAAAATGGCGCAGTTCAAAAGCAATTGTATATATATATATATATATATATATGTAGATACACGAAAACACAAAAACATACAATAGAGAGGATAATACTAGAGAGAGTTTCATTTGCTTTAATACTGATCTGGTTATTTACATCATTGGGAGAAAAAAGTATAAACAGCCACAAGATTCCGAACACAGAGACAAGAACACACACAAAAAAAACGCCTTCCTCTTTTCCTTTTTTTTCTTTCCGTTCATGTATTTTTACTATTCATTCTTAAATACACATGCGTCAAATAACATAGTTAACATTTCTCGAGAAATCCTTTTTTTTTTTTTTGTTGTTGTTGTTCTTGACATCTCTTTTGTCAGAGCTGTACAATCATCAAGCGATGCACGTTTACAATTTCTTCCCCTCTTTCCTTCTTTTCTTTTTTCATTATTCTTTATTTTCCCATTCCTTTTCTTCCTCTTCACTGTGTTCCTCTTCCTCAATCTCACTTTCATCTCTTTCCATCTCCTCCACATGTCCATACAGTAAAGGAACACACAACGACCCTTCACTATTGCTGCTGGTACTTGCTTCCAACGTAACGCTACCCATTTGTTCCATAAATAGCTCTCGTGGCGTTTTTAAGCGATAAATACGCCGTCTTATTATCTCCGCCTCTATCCATCGCATCACATCCAAATCCCTTTCACACGCTTCCACAATCTCAATCTCGCGGCGCTCCCTTTCCTGACGCATGGCAAAGACACAGTGTTGCAATTCCACCCACATGTTCCCTTCATGCTTCAAAAGGACCCGTCGCGCATGAACCTCCTCAAAGAGTTCCAATTTATCACGCAGAAAAAAGTATGTAATGCCCCATCGCTCCGCCTCATCCCAACGGAGAAGGGCGTCGTACTCGTGCTGCCGCTCAAGGTCTAACTTTTTAAAGAGTGTGAGTCCGGAAATGCGGCCGCACACAATAGCCATGGGCATGACGCAACCGAACAACTTGGGAAACAGTTCGACTCGTTCCTCTAATAGAATGCATCTGACGCCTGTTGCGTAGTGTACATGCAGTTGCAGTGCGACAATCTCCCGTCGAAATTCCGCCTCCATTGCAATAACAATACACAAAAGCAGTTCCTGTTGTTCACACATCCACTCCGCCATGACCTCACATCGGGATTCGAATTCACGCTCAAAGAGAGCGGACCGCGCGGCCGCCTTTCTCTCCTGTCGACCCCGAAAGCGGAGAATCCATCGATGCACGATGCGCTCCAACGGGGCAACCCCAACCGCCACGCAGCGGTGGTCAAACACACGCCATTCATTCAGCTCCGCCACACACGTCGCCTCCTCTTCCGCTATGTAGCGACGATGTATTTCCTCCAAGATGGTAAACTCCACGCTTGCCGCCTGCAGCGCGGGGTGGGGTGTGTGCGCCGCGTGTGGCGGCATCGGCAGCCGACGCAACGCTTCGAAGCGCTCCGCCTCGACAATCGCCTCCCGCGCCACGCACTCCTCGCGCAGAAGGAACGGCACCAAACCCGCCCACTCCCGCGTGCGCCGCGGGGAGCCCTCCTGCGTCGGCACACGCGGCCAGCGAATGGAGTGATACGACGCGTCAAACGTTTCGGCGGCGGGAAAAAGCGACAAGACGCGCGCCGCGATGGGCTCCGCGTCGCCGCACGATGGCGTCCCCCCTCGCGTGCAGGAGAGGGCGGGGATGGAGCAGTCGCTCGCGCGGAGGGGGACGTCGGGGGAGCTCCCCACACTGAGAACGGAACGCGCAAAGGACGAGGCGTGCGATTTGACGCTTCGCACGTCGGTTTCGGTTGTGCGGCGGTCACTGTGGCGCGGGTCCGGCACGAGGCGGAGCGCGCGCAGCTGTACATGCGGGGATGGGGACCAAAGCGGGTGTCTTAGCTGTGGGAGAATGGGACGGGGGTTGTACTGGAGGTGACACCAGACGGGGTGTCCGTTCATGGATGGCATTTTGCGGTCGATGGGGTATGTTGGGTCGTCCGCGGCGGCGGTGGCATCGTTGGAGTGTTGGAGAAGATGCGGGAGTGTACTTACCACATAAGGGACAGGCGGTAGGGAGTCCGCCGCGCCTCGTTGCATACTGAAAAGATACCACAGAAGAGGGCTCAATCAAATGGTATCTGTTTTCTTTTTTATTTTTATTTTGTTTGAACGTGTCGAAACACAAAATGAAAAGCAAAAAAAATAAAAATGTGTGAAAGACCAAGGGAAAAGCATTGTGGTAGTTAAGATTGGTAAATCATGCTTCCATGTCTTTAGGTACAATGACAAAACGGTACACATTTTAAAGGCTGATTAACGAGAGAGAAAAAAGATACACATAAATATATATATATATATATATATATATATGCACAAAACGACAAAAACAAGAAAAAAATAAATACTCTTTTTTTTCGTTGTTATTGTTGTTTTACTGCATTTCTCTAAGAATTCAAATACCTCTCTCATTTCAACTGTTTGTTCCTTTTGGTTACTTTTCTTCTTGAAACTGAGTAAATAACAACGGAGAAGTATTTCTTTGATCATCACCGTCCTTCCCCAATCATGAATATATATATATATATATATATATTTATTATTTATGTGTATTCATCTATTAATCTATAGTATTCAACTGTCTATCACTTTATTTAATTACACGGCTGAGAATTATGTTGAGGTCCTTACAAAACTGTCATCGTTGCTCTCGAGGAGAAGGGATCGATTCGCCCGGCTGAGTTCCTCACTTCCGTTTAGTAACTCTTCTGTTCGACCCAAAAGTGCTTGCAACTCCAACTCCGCCGCGTTCTCCCTACGCCACTCCGTGTCTCCTAGGACGTCTACTTTCAGTGCCGCCGTGCCCTCTTCGACGGCGGCGCGATTCTTTGGTGACAAGCGCGCAAAACGGCGAAATGGTAGCGCAAACGCCACATACCGATACATTGGATGATGCGAAAGACACTTCACGAGGCGTATGGAGCACTGTGTGGCATCACGATAGAGACAGGTGGCGACGAGGTTTTCCTCCGTGTCATCTGCTCCGGGAATGAGGAATAGAATGGTTCGGTCATCAAAGTGGCAGCGAATCGTACCATTCGTGAGGGCTGCAAAGTGTCCAACACCGTCAATGGCGCTTGTGAGAAACACCACACTCCCTTCCAGTGCTGCGGCTGCCATGGCGGGGTCATCTGAGAAAAGTCGAAGTCGCGTGCGATCGAACTCCACATCATGTCCCACCCCAGAGAGAGAAGGAGTAGAAGAATGCATTGTCGTCGTAGCAGCCATGACTGCAGATGAGGATGATGCAACTGCATGAGGATTCATTGCAGGGACAAATGTGAGGGTGTTGGGATACGCTGTCTCCATTGTGATTCCAGGAACATCACTTCTCATCGGCATACCATGGGAAACGATGGTGGACATGCCGCTCAGTACTTCCTGTCGTTCAGCTCGTCGCGAAGCCATATTGAGCTGTGATAAATGAATGCATGAGGCACCAACGTCTGGTAAATATCGACCGCGGCACATGGAAGCAAAAGGGGCTTCATCGAGGGGTCCGCTAAAGTATAGCGGGGTCACGGACGAGATGGAGGATGTAGCAAGTCTTGAAGCGACCATTCCATCCGGCTGCTCCATCTGCGAGGGTGGAGATGGAGCGGCTTCCTTCATGCAACTGTTATTTCCATCTGAGGATGGAATAACAGGTGGGAGTCCTAATTCTCCATCAGCGGTTTGGTGGTATTCCCTGTATGCCCCATCATTTCGCCAGTGATGTATCGTGTAGCTGCGTTCATGCGGTTCCGCGAGTACGGCACTCCCGTCCTCGCGAATCATAGCCAACACACCACACATGCCATCGGTGCCTGTTCCAATCAGAGTTGAAAAAGCCGAACGCTCTTCGCTCGAGTTGAGAACGGATGGTGCGCGAAGACACCAGTACACGGCATGTGGGATGCGGCCCATGGGATCTGCATCGTAGCGCCACAAAACAAGTTCCTTTGGGCTTCGAATAAGACGATTACAGGTTGCATTTTGCATTTGTGATGCGGCGATAAGTGCATGAACGTGTTCGCGCCGAAGTTTGGAGAAGCGGCAAGGCTGTCGATCCTTTGCCATCCCAGGTGTACTACGATAACGCATTTTGGCATCCTTATCCTCTTTGTATTTTTCTACTTCCTCTTTTTCCTCGTTGTCCATACTATCCTTGCCATGGTCCTCAGCAGTGAGGTCGTCTTGATTATTCTTTTCAGTTCCTGTCTTCTTTTTTTCCGAACCACATTTCGTGTCGAGGTTGAGGGCAATTTGCAGCATTTCTGCCCACTCCTCAGGTGGGTCCATCACGGGAAAGGTCTGCTCCACCCACGTGTAGTGAAACGCTCGAAGACTTGCAAGCGAACCCGTCACACGCCCCTTTTCATCCACGGGACGCACAAAAATAGACCGCGCCCCGTTCCGCTCCACTGCTGGGGCGGGCCAGCGCACGGAAAAGGTTGCCCTACTGCTGTGTAGTGTGAGGGAGATGCGGCGAAGGGCACACCATAGCGTTGCCTGCGTGCCGTGCCGCTCAAAGAGAGCTTGGCTGTCGGAGATAACGAGGGAGTCAATCGGACTGTGATGGCGCCAAACCTCACAAGGAGTGGGGGTGAGGCCGGCGATGATACGTGGGTGGGCGGAGTAGTAGTTGTACACATGCAGTGCCTCCTTCACCTTACTCTCGTACCTAGTTAGGGTGAGGGCTGTGAGAAAGAAATCCCCATCACTGCTGCTGCCATTGACAGCAGCACGCAAACCTGTCATGCTGTTGGAGTTCAAGTTACTGAGGTCATCCACAGTGTTGTTATAACTACTGCTTCTGCCACTCGCCGCGCATCTCGAGGTGGAGGCCAAAAGCGATGCGTTACGACCCGATGAGATGGCGACAAAGGTGTTCATTTCATCACAAAAGGCGAGAACGGTTCCGTCACCAAAGACGAAATCCGCGGAGCCGTCGGTCCACGCACACGCCTTAACGACCCGATCGGCGACAGAGATCTCATTATATGGTATGTGACGACCTGTGGTGTATGTGAAATGGGCCTCGCGAAGCATTAAACTCCCCAATTTAGATATTATTTTCTTTCCTTCTTTCTCTCTCTCTCTCTATATATATATATATATATATTTATATATAAGTATGTATGCACTCCTCTTATTTTATTTTGTATATGTACCTTTCGCTCTAATGTAGAGCGAAGCACAATATGTATGGCTCGCACAATGACGGTGAGAGTCACTTGAGCAAGAAAAAGAAGGAAATAATTTATTCAGATAAAAAAAAAAATGAATATTAACAAAACGAATAGATGGATGCAAATAAATGTATTTATGTAAATGTTTCTACTGTGGTTTCCTTTTTTTTTCTTTTGCATGAAATGCTAGTCTGAGTTCACATCTTTTTTTTTTTTTTTCAATACCTGTCACTAGCTTTCGTTGTTAAAAATTCGATATGACTGCGCACAGAAGAGGAGCATAAAAAATGACACTACTATCAACTATAACCCATCCATTTACATATATATATATATATATATATATATATATATATATATATAAATTTATTATTGTTGTTGTTGGTCACGTAGACTTCATATGCTTTTTTTCCTTCTACTCGTCCTTCACTTTCTTCAATACTCTCCTTTTCCCTAAACGGCGGCTGTATCCATGAGGTGTCCGTATAATTCCAACCCCGAGAGTTCCATGTGGTGTTCCCCCACCGCATCTGCTCCGGCGAGTTCCAACGCGAAGTACCGAAACGCACACTGCGCGGCGGATGACCAGTGGTTTCTATCCGGCACCTGCGCCAGAACCTCTTCCCGGTCAATCTCAAAGTAGGCCACATTAAACGGTGCGCGGCCAAGGGTGTGGTTTCTGCGCTGCGCGTCAAGAAGAATCCAACGCGTCCCGTCTCGACTCCCTAGCAGTCTCCATGCGCGCAGTGCGGCGTGTTCGGTGTGGTGTCCGTGTCGAATAGCGTACGCCGTGCAGTCGACCCAACGCCGAGTGCCAAAGTCCACCTCCACCCGCGTTTCCTCATTCGAGGCGGTGCGAAGGGGTTTGGGGGTGAGGCTGTTGGGGTCATCACAGAGTGACGAAAGCGCGCCAACCACAAGCGGCACCGTACAACGCACGCGAATGGCATCCGCCTCGATGGGATTCCGAAACGGCCGCGTCATGCCGGCGGTGGCGATGTAATGAAATATCCCCTTCTGTATGTGAAGGCCGCGATGGCTGCGCGCGTGGGGGTCCGATCGGGTGAGGGGAATATGTACGGAGTCGGCGGCGATGGGAATGGTGAGGGCGGAGGGCAACATGGCGTGCGCGCGTTCCTTCACGAGCGTCACATACCGCTCCACCACCAACGGCTGCGTTGTGATTCCGTATAACTGCGCATCGGGGAGGTCGAAGTAGGCGGAATCCCGCAGTAGCACCTCCACTTGGCGTTGGGTGTCCTCGGCGTGGTGCGCCTCAAGGGTGGCCTTGGCGTCGAGCATCGCCTTCACATGCGACTCGAGACGGTCCCGCGTGTGTGTGAGTTGCGTCCGCTCCAACGCCGCGTCCTCGTGGAGGAGGAGGAGGAGCTCCGACTCGCGTTGGCGGAGCTGACGAACCATCGCATCACACACCGTATGCACCTGACGCGCCGCGTCGGATTCCCGCGCGTCGAGAAGGGTGAGTTGATCGCACACAGCGCTGTGTAATTCGTGAAGGTCCGTCACGCGACGCTCCGCACGCTCCGTTAGTTCAATGTTGCGGTGCTTTAACAGCTGCCACGCCTCATCGCTGGCGTCAAGCGACATGAGGGAATGTTGAAACGGTGAAGAGAGACCCCTTTTTTTCTTTCGTATGTTCCTTATCTACACTCTACAGTAGCGTGTATCAGAGAAATATGTATATGAATATATACATGTATTTGGAATTAAAAAAAGAAAGCATAGGGGAAAAAGAAAAGGAGAAAGTTTCACTCTTTTTAAAAGGTTTTTTTCTTTTCTTGTGTGTGTGTATGTGTGCTTTGTATCGAGAGCAAACGTTACAAGAAGACCACTGAACGAAAAGACAAGTGTATAAATATGCTATACCTTTTTGTTTTGTGTTTTTAAATGAATAAATATATATTAGTTTGTACTGTACCCAATGAAGAAGTGGCACAACAGGGAAAGTGTGAGAGTTTTTTTTTTTTGTTCGATTGAATTGTGAATGGATTTACAAACTTTTTTTCTCGTTTTTCTAGCGAAACAAAAAAATAAAAATAAAAAAAAAAAGCAAGCGAAAAGCGTCGGCAAAATCCGGTTACTGTCAAACCGTTTTGTTTGCGGGAAGTTGTAAAGAAATTTTTTTATTTTCTCTTTCACTTTTGTTCTGGTTATACATACATATATATAAAACTACATACATATACAACCAAAAACGCTAGTTTTGCAAACCTCTCTTTTTGTAATGAGCGAGGGATTTCCGCGTCAGCCACGCATCACATCAAATTCATTTCAGTTTCTTCTCTCATTTCTTTGTTTCAATTTCATTCATTATTGTATCGTCTCTCATGTTCACAGACGTGACTATCGATTATCAGCGACATGTATTGTGCTTTATCTTTCTTGCTTTGATTCATTATTTTTTCCCTTCCATTTTTCAATCTATCCATCCATTCATTCTTCTTCTTGTTGTTGTTGAATTTTGTATATATATATATATATATATATTCTTTTTGTATAGAAAATAGCTTCTTTTTTTGTTTATTGCTTGGAGCAAAGTTTTGTTTTGATTATTATTAATATATATATATTTTTTTTTTTGCTTGTTTGTTTCCTCCCTCACAATATTAGAAAAATCCAACTTCCTTTTTAGTTTTCGCACTTATCGCGGTGGGACTTTTAGCACCTTAATGAATGTCGCCAAGAGATTGATGTCATCCTCCGTTAACTCATCCTTAAACTTTTTCACCGCATCCACGGAGGGGCGGGAGATGAGGGAGATGAGTGTGTTGGTCTTATCAAATTGTCGTCCATACACAACGCCCGTTTCACCCGAGTTTATCTTCACCGCACACTCCTGTCCGGTGCGGGCGACTGGCATGGCTTTATTGTCACGCTCCAACGACATGACGCGTCCAACCAATAATGGGATATCCCCTTGCATCACAGCGAGTGGGGTGCCAGGCCGAAGCTGACCTCGCTCCACCCGCACGGGCAATATAATGGGATCGCTGTTATGAATGGCATCGGTAAGGATCGCCAATTGCACAGGGAACACGGCGATGGCGCGGGCCCGTTCCTTCTCGCGGGCCTCATACTCTTGAATGTAACGGGTAAACATGTCAAAGAGGTGGTAAATGATTTTGGCCTCAAAGACATCGATGTCATTCTTCTTGGAAATATCACGCGCGTCCTCGGAGACCGTTACGTCAAAGGCCAACACCACAGCAAAGCGTGGGGCCTTACGTTTCATGGAAAGTACTTGAATCATGTGTCGTTTGTGTAGGGGACCAATAGAGGCACTCGCCACGGGAATTTTCATATCCTTTAAGAATGATAACAATGCCTCCAACGAGCCAAGTGTGGAGCTTTGCACCGTGACGCCAATCCCATCGGAGCTCAAATGTTCGGCGACACTGTTCGCCTCCTTCATGACTTCCTTTTCAAGCTTTTCCTTGCTATCACCTGGGTGGACGACCATTAATGGTGTACCAGGGATAACGTATTCGAGTTCATTCGCCGCAATTTTAATACCCATAGCCGCCTTCATGGTCTTGTGATGAACGTAATCACCACGAACACGCAATTCCTTCAGTGGCTGTGGCGTTAGCAGAGAGCGAATCTGTGTGAAGATGGGACCATTTTGTCCACAAAGACAAATGCTATCCCCTTCATGAAGTTCACCATTAATAAGGATGGCATCCACAGTAAAACCATAACCTGTGATGGGTTTCACCTCGAGAATAGTACACTGTAAATCATCCTTGTATGTGACTTTTCCCTCCATGAACTGCTGCACCAACTGAATCTCAAGTAGCAAGAGATCGGAAATACCTTCACCCGTTTTGGCAGATGTAGGAACAATGGAAACAACCTTGCGTACGTCCTTGTTGCGGTAATATAATTCCGAGTTAAGACCTTCCGCGAGTAATTCATTTTTCACCTGTGTGAGACGAGTGTCGAATTCACTTCTCACATTTTCCTTTTGTGAGGCGAGGGTTTGTTCAATATCCACATTTTCATGCGCCACCCAGTCATACAAACGATCCACCTTGTTAAGGGCAATAATAAAAGGACACTTTTTCTGTCGTAAAAGGCGAATAGATTCCCGTGTTTGTGGTTCAAGACCGTGCATGATGTCCACAACGAGGATAGCGATATCACACAAACTGCTACCGCGACTGCGAAGGTTTGTAAACGACTCATGCCCTGGTGTATCAATCACCAGAAGACCAGGAACATTCAACTTGTGCATGTACTTCTTATTAAGCTCCTCCGTCGCCGTGACGAGGGCTTCACGGGGAAAAAACGTGGCACCGATCTGTTGTGTAATTCCACCCGCCTCCCCTCCCTGCACGTTACTTGCGCGAATGCGATCGAGCAAACTCGTCTTACCCGTATCCACGTGTCCGAGGACGCAGCAAATGGGGGAGCGCAGGTTAGAGACACTCTCCAACACGTGTTCCTTCGCCCGTTCCGCCATTTTGGCCTCCGCCTTGGCCTTTTTCTTCGCTTCCCGCGCCGCCTGTTTCGCCGCCGCGCGCGATGTGCGTTCCGATCGAATGCGTTCATTCTCCGCGTGTCGCGCCGCGCGCCGCTCATCGCGTTCCATTAATGCCTCCCAATCGTCCTCATCGACCTCCGCGTCGGACTCCGTTTGAACCGTTCGCACGTCCTCCTCCTCTTCCTCTGCCTCCTCCTCGTCGTCTGAGTGGGGTTGGGGTGCGGCCGCTCCGTTGGTCGCTTTGGCGGCGGTTGGTTTGGGTTTGGGTTTCGGTTTCGGCTCCAACGCGGCGCGCTCCCGTTCGTGGCGTTGCTCCTCGCGTATCTTTTCCACATCGGGGAGAATAAATCCGGCGGCGGCCATGCGATCGAGTGCGCCGCCGCGTCCGCCGCGTTTGGCGTCCTTCTTGTGAAGGCGCTCCTCCTCCTTTCGCCGCTGACGCTCCCGGGTGCGCTCCTCCTCCTCAAACTTGCGTTGCTCCTCCGCGAGACGCTCCTCCTCGCGCAGGCGGCGCTCCTCCTCCTCGCGCTCGCGGCGGAGGCGTTCCTCCATTTCTTTTTGCATTTCCATGTGCTGCTTGAGTTTGGCAAGCATCGCGGCGGGGGGGCCTTTGCGCGCGGCACCGGCCTTTGGCGCCGCTTTGGGTCCTTTGGGTGGCATTGGATAGCGGGAAACGTATCACGTGGTGTTTTTGTTGGTGTTGTTCGTTTTTGAAAAAACGAAAAAAAAAAAAAGGGCTGATCGCCTATTTGGAGAACACTGCTATGGGAATAATAACAATAATAAATCAAGTCGTGTCTATTGTACGGCTATTAGACGCTGCCTTGTTGTTGGTGTGTGGGTTTTCTTTTTTTTTTTTGTTGTTGTGGAGGTTACAATTTTTTTTCTTTTAGAATTATTATTATTTCGGGAACGTAATAATAGTCGTGATGGTATCTTTTAGTGGATTTCTCTCTCTCTTATATATAAATATATATATTTTTTCGTAATAATACTGACGTAAATCACAAACAGCAGTAGAGATAACAATAATAATAACAATAATAATAATAAAGCTAGTACCACTATTTCAACTCGCTATCAGGAATAGTGTGGTGCCTAATTTCTGCTAAAAGTATTCGTGTTGAATTAGATCGTAGCTTAAATATCACCGGGAGGCCTGTAACAGCTAGAGCCGATCTATTTCGCACCTTCGTTTTGATTCTTGTGGAGTACCTAATCCTGTTTGGTTCCGTCACGGTGGACGTAATGTTGAGAGTAACAGACTTCAGCTTGAGTCTTCTAGATCTACAAACGTTACACAACAAACGGCAAACAAAAAGAAAAATGAGAGTAAAAAGGAAAAACAAAACAGAAAAAAAGAGGCTGGTACATAAACACACACACAAAAAAAGAAAAAAAAAACCATGAAGTCCACAACAATAATCACTACAACAAAGAGGAGAAGAAATAAAACGCATGAATCATTAAAAAAAAGAAAATCACACATGTACAAAGTCACATATAAAAGGTATTTTTTTTTTTAATATACGCATACATTCCATTGCTCTTTCACTCTCATCTTTTTATTTTTGTTTCTTCGTACCATCTTTCTTTTCTTTTTTGTGTTAAAAAAAATGTGAAGTTCTGTTGTTGTTGTTTTTGTCTTTTTTTTTTTTGTGATAGTAATCAACCATTGGGCTTGGAGTGAGTATGCGCAAAGAATTGGATGAGGAAAATCTTTTTTTGTTGTTGTTGTTCTTTTTGTTTCTTTATTTGGAATCCGAAATCATTTCTCCTCATTTTATTCGCTCCCATACAAATACAACAGCAACACTAATAATAATAATAATAATAATAATAAAAAAAGGTCAATACGAAGAAGTAAAGCGCACTGAGGCAACCACACTTATGTCACCTCCAAATAGTTTTTTTCGCCTTTTCTTCACTCTTTTTTTTTCTTTTTTTTCTGCGTGTGTGTGTTTGTTCGTATAGCGAGTTTGACCACTCCCTTTCATCTCCCTTTAAAGCGAAAGCGCCGCCTGTAAAAACAAAGACCTCCCGCCCTCCCCCCTAAAACGCGGCTGCCGCTGTCATGGTGTGTGCCATCCATTCCTCCATTCCCTCCTCCAACGCGGCGGCGAGTTGATTCCCGTACTCCCACACCTCCGCGCTGAGGGCGGCGATGTCCGGCCGCTCCGCCTGTGTCGGGAGCGGGACGATCCACTCGTACTCGAGCCGCTCCCCCTCGTCTCCGGCGCGGGTGATGATGAGCGGGGTGCGGCGCGTCTCGACCAGTTGGAGCGTCGCCCCGGCGGCGGTGCGGGTCGACCAGCGCCGCACCACCCGCTCGCACGCGTACGTGACGTCGCCGAGTTCCGGGGAGAGAACGCTCTGCACGGCGTCGCGCGTGCTGCGGAGGATGTCCGCCTCGAGGTAGGCGTCGGCGAGGCGCTTCTTGATTGGGTGCCGCGCCCGCACCACGTAGCGGAGGTCCGGCATTTTGCTGCGCACGTAGTGCGAGACGAGAAAGCGGTCCCACGGCCGCTGCAGGGCGGTGCACCGGAGCTGCGCGTTGAGCTCCGCGTCGAAGGACTCGCCCATGCGGCGCAGACTGACGCGGTAGGTCGTGGTCGGCTCCTGCGTCAGCCGCATCTGAAGCCGAGCGGCGAGCGTTTCCATCGCGGACACATTCGACGCGCTCGCGATGGCGAACCACGCGTACGGGTGGGACGCGTAGAGGTGGCGCTGCAGCGTCCAGAGCGGCATCACGTTGCGGTTCTGCTTCGCCACCTGTCGGTAGTAGAGGGCCTTGCCGGCGCCGATGTTGAGCTCCCCGGGCATGTTCATGTTCCATATGTTCATCACACACCACTCGAGGGCGCGGCGGAAGTGGTTCTCGTTCGCCGCATTCGCCCCAACCGCGACGGCGGCGATGGCGTTGGCGTTTGTGCGCTGTCCGGGCAGTCGACGCGCGTCAATCGGGGCGAGCGCGACGTCGCTTGTTGTCTCGCTGTGCATCAGCTGAAAGGCGCGCGGGATGAGCGGGTCGTAGCGCTCCCCCATCCGCCCGGGGCTGAGCTCCATGAAGTCCAACTCCCGCTTGTCCTCGAAGCCGGGCTCGGCCCCCCAGTCGCCGTACTCGTCGGCCTCCTCCAACGCCTCGTCGGCGCGATCGTAGTCGGTGATGACGACCGCGTGCGGGTTGTCCTCCTGCGGCACCGAGAGACTCGCCTGTTCGGCGGAGAGGATCTCCTCCACCTGACGCACCAGCGCGCTCTTCTTGGCGCGGGGGTCCACCGGCGACACCTTGCAGTGCTCCTGCAGGAAGAAGGCGAGCTCAGGGACGGAGAGGGAGAAGAGATTGCCCTCGTTCCAAAGTCCCCAAACCATGTTGTGCGTGATGTGCGTGAAGTTCATGCTCGGCGCCGCGGAGGTTTGAAGGCGATGGGGGGAAAGGATGGGGGTGAGGCGAAGCCATGGGGAGTGCATGCGGGACGTAAAGGAAATGTAATGACGCAATCGAAACATCTCTCTCTGCCGTTTCTTTTTATGTATATATATAAATGAATGTATATATATATATATATATATATGTGTGTGTGTGTGTGTGTTTGATTTGTGTTTCTGTTTATTTGAAAAATATGTGAATAATTGCGCACACTTTAAAAAGGATGTGGTCTTTTTTGGTTGGTTTCTAAATCTGGAAGCACAAATAAACAAACCAAAAAGAAAATCACGGAGACACACAAAAACTATTTAGTAAAATTTAATCGAGTTTCTGCTCGACAATTTTTTCTTCTTTTTCCTTTCTGTTCAAAAAGAAGAAACTTACTTATTTTTTTTTTTGCTTTTTCTTTTGGTTTTTTTGCTGTTTTCTTTTTTCGCTATGTGGATTTCGTACAGAACGTAAAGTCCAAACGTTCACCTTTACAAAAATGTAATGAAGGGGAAAAAAAAATAATTCCAAACCCTGAAGAAACACACACGAAGACAAAATAAAATAAAAGCAGCAAAGAAAAGGAAAAGAAGAGAAAAAAGTGAAAGAAAACCAAACCAACCAAACAAAAAGAGATGCCAAATATCACCAAAATGAAATGTGTAACTGCAAAAGGATTAATAAAAGAAATGAATAGTACGAAAATATCACAGACACCTCGCAATAGTTCACAATAATATTTACTGCTTTGGTTTCCCTTTTTCATTGCCTTCTATTTTTGTTGTTGTGGGGGTACAAATGGCGTACACAGCGCCACCAGCAATAAAATAATATATATATATATATATATATATATATATAAGGGAATTCATCCATAGCAGAGAAAGAGGGGGGGAAAAAAAAAACACGCAGTAAAGTTAAGAAAAAATTGAGGAGAACGGTGCGTAGCGGCTGATGACTTGAATGCTCGCGCGTTTGAGGTATATGTGTTATTTTTAGTAAACAGTAATCATTTTACTCCCCTCATTTTTCCTTTTTTGTTACAATAATAATGAGAATTTCTTTTGTTCTTTTATATTCGCCTTTTTTTTTTTTGTCATACTGCGCCATTCTTTTTCTCTGTTTTTTTTTTTTAATTAACTTCCAAAACATACACACCTGTTTTTTTACTCCCCTAAGTTGTATTGGTTTTTTTTTTTTTGTGGAATTGCAATTTTTTTTGCATATATTATTTCCTTCTGTTTTTTTTTTTTTCTCGGAATTCTTTTTTTTTTTCGTTTTTTTTTTTTAATTTGCTTTTCCTTTCTCCCCCTTTTTTTTTTTTGATTTTCACTCACAAACACCTCAAATCATAACCCCCTTTTCCAAATGAACAAAAGAAAAGAAGAAGTGCTTTTTACACTTCTTTAAATTTTCTATTTTTGTTTTGCTTTAAATTCAAAATAGCATCATAAGAAATGTTACAAACAGAGTTGAAATATAGAGAGAACAACATCATCAAAGAATAATAATAATAATAGTAATCACAGCGATGACAATAACTAAATAAGAAAAGAAAAAGAAACAAAAAAAAACGAGCCAAATAGGGGGACACAACAATGAAACAAAACATTTGTACGAATGAGCAGAAAGCGGAAGGCATTAGAAATGCAAAACAAAAAATGACCGCTAAAGGGAACATCATAAAAGCGGAAAGAAAAACGAAAGATATGTAAAGAAAAAGAAAAACGAAAGGAAAAAGAAGACAAGTCATACGAATAAGTACGTCAAAGAGTGCATAAATATATATATTGAAAAGAAAACCACGTTCAAAATAACAAACAAAAAAAAAACAAAGAAAGTTTGAAGGGGGGAAAAGCAGCATGAGAGACGGTTTTGTCTGTGGGAAGATATGCAATTGGATGCGCACAAACAAACAAACAAACAAAGAGAATAATAATAATAATAATAAGATCTGTTTGCACAGGTTTCATCCCAATAGCTCATTAAATTTCCTTTCCTTCCTTAAGCTTATCGTACATTACTTTTCTTTTTTGGTTTCTGCTTTCATTCTCATTTTCCATTTTGTTTTCTTCTTTTTCGGGATTCATATATATATATATATATAAATATAAATATAAATATATATATATATATATATTCTCTTTTTGTTGTAAAGTTTGC
This sequence comes from Trypanosoma mega, assembly GCA_030849715.1. Classification (NCBI taxonomy): domain Eukaryota; phylum Euglenozoa; class Kinetoplastea; order Trypanosomatida; family Trypanosomatidae; genus Trypanosoma; species Trypanosoma mega. Next base: position 185,278 of record JASANV010001580.1, on the reverse strand, counting down.
AGTAATACAATACACCCCAAATAACATTGATGTCATCTTTTTCCTTCAATCCCAAACATCCAACAATGTGAGGTGAAGGGGGACCAACTACAGCATTGCCATAAATATAAAGAAAGATAAATCAAAGCTTACAGGCACTTATGGAATAAAGCCGATCCTATTTTTTCTTTCCTTTTCTTTCGTATTGTTTGATACATTTTTTTTTCTTTTTAATTCTCATCTGCTATACAAAAATATATATCATTCTTTTTCTATTGTTATTATAATAATATTGAAACTTTCCCAATTTACTCCTTACTCTGTCGTTTGATATTTTCTATGCGTAAAAACACAGAAAAGCATACATACACGTACACTCATTTATATAAATATATATAAATGAGGAAAAGGAAAAGAACAGTAAAACACACGTAGAGATGCACACAAATACACCAACATAGAAATCTACAAGAAAACGAGAAACAACAACATGCATTTTTTTTTTCTCTTCCTTTTCGCAACACGACATTTGTAGAAACAAACAACCCAAAAACAACAAAAAAACGTTCTTTTTTTCTTTGGTCATCTCTTTTTACAAATTCTGTATTAAAAAATTCTGTTCAAAATATTATCATTTTTTTTTGTTCTTTTCTTTTTGTAACATTAAGTTTTTTTTTTTTTTTTTGAGCAATCAAATCGATGCTTTACTCCCAGTTTTTTTTTTTTTTGTACTTATTTTTTTTTTGCTTTTCTTTCGATTCATACAAAAGTTACTTTTATTGACAAACTATGAGCGCTGAAAAACAAAAAGAAAAGAAGAAAATCCAAACAAAACAAAAAGGGAAAAGCCAATGAGGAAACAGACGAGACAAATCGAATTCCATTCGCTCTGAAATCGTCACCATCCAAAACAAAAACAAAAAACAAAAAAGCACAAATATACACATATACATAAATAATGAAAAAAACATATGTGTGTATTCGTTTGTTTCATTTAAAACACGCAAAATGATGATTAGAGCCGAACCTTCAAACCACCGGGAAACACAGCGAAACAAAAGAGATTATAAAACACGCGCCAAAGAGATTGAAGTAACAAAAGTAAAATGAAACCAAACGTATATATATATTTTCCGGATGTCAAACACAAACGACACGAATAGACAAAAAAAAAACCTTAAAAAATGGATCAAAAGCCTTTTTTTTTCTTTCCTTTACGATTTCCTCCCCCCGTATTCTGCCTCCTTGACGTTCCCATATACATTTTGTTTTTCTGTTTGTCTTTTCAACAAAACAACAAAAATCATATATATATATATATATTTATCTTTTTGGTGTTGTTGTGAGTTTATGTTTTTTTTTCTTTCCTTTTTGTCCATTTCCGCCTTTATGTTCCGTTCAAACCTCTTTTTCTTCAACTGTTATGTGTAATCTTTTCGTTTCATTTTTTTCTTCATATTCGTTTTTTTTTCTCTTTTTTTTGCTCCAATTCCAACCTTCTATTTGCATTTCCTTTTTTGCTGAAAGAGAAAAAAAAAAAAATTTTTGAAAAATTTCAGGTTTCTCATTATTTGTTTGTTCTCCTTTTTTTTTTCTTTTTTTTTTTTTTTAAGGTGTGAAAAAAACAATTTTTTTTTTTCACTGGCAACAAAAACAACAAAGAAAAATATACTTTTTGCTCTTTCTTGTCGTCAATCGCCAAAAAATACACAACTGCGGGTGCAAACAAAAAAGAAAAAAAAAAAAAGAAAACAACCAAAAAAACAACAACACAGTGAATAACATAATAATAGAAATAATGAGGGAGAAAAATGAATTGTTTTTTTCTTTTTTGGAATGGAATGGATCGTGTTGTTGGAGAAATGTAAATGCAATAAAGGGCAATGAAGAATAAAAGTTTTACATTCCAATTCTCATTTCCCTTTCGTATTTCTTGTGCGTTTGTGTCTATTTTGTATTATTATTTTCCTTTCCTTAAGAAAGACATTTATATTTACCTTTTTCACACATATAAAAATATATTCAACCATGGAATAAATGAGTGTGTCTGACCACACCAATGACCCCTTTTTATTTCCTTTTTTCTTCTGTTGTTGTTGTTGTTGTTGTTGTTGTTGTTGAGTGTTTATTATTTTTTGTTTGTTTGTTTGTAATCATTTTGTTGTTGTTATCTCCCATATTCATTAAAGCTTTTTCTCTTCTTTGCCAGAATAAACTGTTTTATTATCCTTATTATCATTTCTTTTTTGGTTCATTTTTTTTTTTATGTACATACATGTATATATATATATATATATATATATATGAGATGAACCCCTCTTGATGCCTTTACATCACCAAATTTTTGTTTTCTTGTTAAAAATCAATCCAATTCGTACCCCCCTTTTTTTTTCTTTTCCTTGTAGCCTTCTTTATATATATATATATAAATATACATATACATATATGTATACTTATGAATGCTCCTCTTTTCTCTTTTTTTTTCCTCTTTATTCACAATTCTTAAATATTTCTTCTTTGCATTAAAATTAATTTTACCTTCTTCACCTGTTTGTTTATAGTTGACCCATTGAGTATCTGATACACTTCTAATTTTTTTCTTGTCTTTTCTTTTCTTTTTCTTTCCTCCCCAAACACACACAAAAAAGATAAACACACACACACACACACACACACACACACACACACAAACAAACAAACACGGACTGCAACTGACTGTTTACCGCCGTTACAGTTCTTTTTCCTTCTCCCCTCCCCTTTGTTTTCCAATAAATAAACATATATATATATATATATATATATATATATATATATATATATATATGTAAATATGTAAATATATGTCTGCACTTGAAGTGTTTGTATTGTTCCCACCTCCACCCCTCTCAAAAGAACATTTGTGGAAACATTCCCATTCCCTGCATGGGATACGGCATCATTCCCATCATCCCCGCGTATGGACTTCCCAGCCTTTGCATAGCCGCCGCACTACTCTGAAACACCTCAATGTATCGATTCCCCATTGCCCCCCCATTCTTATCCAACGCGGCGGCCACGTCGGTTTCCTCCTCTAACTCCACAAACGCCTCCCCTGTGGGTCGGTTCTGCTCATTGTAGACCATATGCACCCCTTGCGGCGGGATCTTCACCCCCGCGAAGAACTCCGCGATGGACTCCTCCGTCGCCGCGTATGGGACGCCGCGAATGCGCACGACATGGGCGCTTGGCGGCCGCGGCGCGAGGAGCGGCGGCTGTCCGGGAAACATCGGGAACAGCGCGGCCCCCCGCCCCGCGCTCGGCTCCCCAAAGACGGGCGGGACGTACCCCATGTACGCGGCGAGCATCGGGTCGAGCAGTCCCGGCGGCGCCATGGGCACCGGCGCGCCGCGTTGGGGGCGTTGGGGGCGGCGGTCGCGTCGGGCGCGTTGACTCGCCGCGCGCATAATCGCCTCCCGGTCGTACACCGTCGACGCGAGCACCTCGATGTAGCGCGCGCCCATTGTCTGGTTGTGCAGCCGCCGCGCCCCGTCCACGTCGGCGTCGGTCGCGAGCTCGAGGAAGGCGTCGCCGGTGTTGCGGCCCTCCGAGTCGCGGCTGATGTCGACGCGCGTGACGCCGTCGACGCCCTTCACAAAGGCCCACACATCGGCCTCCGTCGCGGCGAACGGGAGGCCGCGGAGGCGGAGGACGTGCGTCTTGCTGCTCGTCTCCTGCTGCTCCAGCGTCTCGCGCCGCTCCGCCTCGCTCGCGACGGCCAACTCCACGTAGCGGTTCGGGTCGATGTGTTGGCGGTGCAGCGCCTCCATCGCGCGCGGGGTGTCGGCGGCGCGGCGGAGGCGGACAAAGCCCGTCCCGCGGTGAAGGCCTTCGGTGAAGAAGACAACCGCCTCCTCCGCGGAGAGGTCGAAGTCCTTGAAGAAGTGCCGGATCTGCTCCTCCGTCACGGTGTACGGGAGGCCGTGGAGGCGGAGGACGTTGGAGGCGATCGGGGGCAACGAAGGGGGAGTCACATCGAGCGGAGGGGGGGCATCAATGGGACGCGTCGGATCCAACGGCGACTTCGTTGGGGAGGATAACGCCTGTCCATTGGAGTCGGAGAGGGAGGCGGAGGGAGGTGTGCTGTTCGACATACCCGCTCTCTCGTTGTAGTACGGCCCTAGTAAATATTATATACGTATCTCCCTATTTATATATATATATATATATATATATATATATATATATAGAGAGAGAGAGAGAGAGATGGATGGATGGAGATGTAGGGATTTCCTCTTCTTTACTTTGGTGCCTGTGTAATCGTTCTTATTGCCCTTTTATTGGTCTTGTTATTATTTTTTTCCTTTGTGGTTGTGGTTGTTGAGAGGATGTAGAAAAATCCAAACCAAACAAACAGTAAAATCCAAAAAACAAGGGGGTTAAAGATGCCTTTTTAGAGAAAACTAAAAAAAAAAAAAGAGTAAAACAATATTTCGTAACCGTTTGTTTTATTTATTCTCTGTCTTTCTTTCTCTCTATATATATGTTGTGTATACCTTTTTCCTCTTTACTCTAAATTCTTTTTCCCTTCTGTTTCTATTTTCCACCCAAGTAATGCTTCAAACCTTTTCAACCACGCGTACTTTGTGTGTCAAGCAAAAAGAGTAGTATCCTCAATTTCCTTGATTCCAACCGAAAAAACAGAAAAGAAAAAACAAAAAACGACGCAGAAAACACTAAGAAAGACAAATGTATACCCCCTTTTCACCCTTCTTAAAAAAAGAAAAAACTAAGCTTTTTTCTTTGTTTTTTTTGCTTGTTGTCTTTGTCTGTGTAACAATCCTTTTGTTTCTTTATAAATAGGAATAAACAAATATATATATATATATATATATATATATATATATATATATGTCCCAAAAAATTGCCCGCTCTTCTTATATTTTCCTTGAAGAACTCTCTAACCAAGTGACAGTGCCACGAAAAACGTGTGCGTTTTAAACCCTATTGAAAACCAGAAAAATTCCCAAATACCCTCTTATTTTTGGTTGTTAAATGTACGTGTGAAGACAAAAAATAAGAAAAGTATAGGATTGAAAAAAGAAAAAACAACACATATTGACGCAAAGACAAACAATTATAAATGCTCACATAAGAATTGTAAAACATCAACACAACATACCCCTTAGAGACAAAACAAAAAAAAATTCGTCCATCATACACGTTAAATAAGAACACAGCACCTAAAAAAAAAAAGATTCAGCTCAATAAATCTACATATATATATATGTAATAATAGCACAAAAAATACCTCAAGGGATATCACTAGTTTTCTTGCTCCACTCAAACCACCTCACTCGGGACTCGTCTCCGCTTGTGTAAAGAGGAGTGCCGTATTTACCCCACCGAAGCCAAAACTTGTTGAAATGACAGCTTCCCCCTCAAACGGCTGTGGTGCATTACCCTTTACTAAACCCAAGTCCGGCATTTGATCCAAAGAGGCGGAGGGTGTCGTTAGATTAACCGTTGGTGGTGCGAGATGATGAAATAACGCCATGGTAGCGATGATGGCCTCCACACTTCCTGCGGCACCTAATAAGTGCCCGAGACCGCCTTTTGAACTACTCACCCAAAGCTTTCCCCCCGCCAGACTTCCACTACGGTGTGGGTGTCTTCCCACGGCGTCTGTCGACTCCTTGTCGTTCACGGAACGCGTCAAATCCCGCCGCAACGATGCGGCAATGGCGCGGAGCTCCACATCATCTCCCATGGTTCCTGTCGCGTGTGCATTCACGTACCCCACCGCCGCCGCCGGAACGGAGCCGCCGTCGTCCAACGCGACGCGCATGCATTGCTGCGCCCCCCGTCCATCGGGGTGCGGCGCGGCCACATCGTGCGCATCACTCGACACCCCAAAACCGCGAAGTTCCGCAAAAATGGTCGCCCCCCGTCGCCGCGCGTGGTCGAACTCCTCGAGGACCATAATTCCGGCGCCTTCTCCCATAATAAAACCCCCCCGCGCCGCATCAAACGGGCGAGACGCCTCCCGCGGGCGGTCATTGTACTTTGTGCAGAGCGCCCGCATTCGGCTGAACCCGGCGATGGCGACCGGGGTGATGCACGCCTCCGCCCCGCCGCAGACCATCACATCCGCCCGACCGCCGCGAATCCACTCCGCGGACTCCCCAATGCAGTGCGCCCCCGTCGCGCACGCCGCCACCCCGCTCCCGATCGGCCCCGTCAAGCCATACCGCATCGCCGTCAACCCCGCCGCCATGTTGCCGAGTATCTTCGGCACAAACAACGGATTCACCCGACTGTAGTGCACCCGCGCCGGGTCGGCGTAGAGGCTGTGGGACACGTCCCCCGTGTCGGCGAGGGACGGCATCCCGACGCCGATGTGCACCCCAACCCGATCCCGCGCCACGCTTTTCACGCACCACGCCGCCCTTTGCGCGTCACGGGGAATGAGTTGGGCGTGCGCGAGCGCCTCCTGAACGGCGTGGTGCGTGAAAAGCGTGGCGCGCGTCTCGCGTGTGGTCGGGGCGAAGGACGGCGCGCCGGACTCCCCGCTCGGCAGCACAGGGGCGGCGACGAGACAGGGCATGGCGGCGAGGAGATGATCCCGGCGCTGTCGCCGCGCCGCCTCGCTGGACTCGCGCTCCGACGCAATGCAGGCGGGTGTGAAGAAGGGAGCCTCCGACAGCGCACGCGTCGCGGAGAGGCCCGCGCAGACGGCATTCCAAGTGGTGGGAACGTCGAGACCGAGTGGGGTAACAGCGCCGAGGCCCGTCACAGCCACGCGGCGACGCAACTGAGGTGGAAATGTACCAAATGGCATCACCTTTAATACAGCACGGTGCTAATAGTTTTTTTGGTTTGTTTGTTTGTTTGTTTGTCTCAATTTTACTCTTTCCTGTTTCAATACATATATGTATATATATATATTCTTTTTGTGCCACACGAAGCAAAAAATAAAAAAAAAAATGCTGGGACATTGAAGAAAAACCATTTTACAGAGCAAAAACAACGACAAAATAAGCCCTTAAGGGAATCATAATCAATCAAAAAAAAAAAAACAATCAATTCTCCATCCCTTATTTTTTGTTATTATTCTGTTGTTATCTGCCATGCTTCTTGTCTTGCCTCTCTACTCTAGTTTTATCTTCTCTATAACCCTGCTATGTCCTTGTGCCTTCCTTCACCGTTTCTAACAACACAGACACCCGAACCACACCCACACGCGTGGTGAGTCTTGTTAGTGGAATGATTGCCTCACACGGACTATTCGGCAAAACCAAATCCCACATTGGAAGTGTAGCCGAAGCCACCACACCTGTATTACTCTGAGTCCATCCCGCGGCTCTACCACAAAGTGTGACTGTTACGTGTTGGGCCTTAATCCATTCCAGCGCTGTGCATGGGGGAGCGAGATGTACTACCGAGGGGTGATTTAGTAGCACACGAAGAGGATTTTCTGCGGATGCATTCCCACCCTCCCATTCCATGGGCCGCAGACCAAACGATACCGGCCGCTTTATCCATGGAGCAGTTAGAACAAGTGAGGCCCCATCACGCAGCTGAGGTCCATTCGCACTCAACTCCACGCGCCAGTTCGTGCAGGAGAGGCGTCGCGGCGGTTGTCGCGGGAGATGGAGAGACTCGGGACGACAAAACGGACGCTGACAGCGCAATTCCGCACGTGACATGGAGGAGTGGACGCTCACTGGAGTCAAACCTGGACGGCACCAATACAAAAAACGTGGCTGTTCATGTTCCGTTTCCTCTGGGCAGGGAGCATTATTGCCATGATTTTCCCATTGTCTAAATCCACTGAGGATCTCATTCGCGTCGATACACTCTTGTAATTCATCTGCCATACCCGCACGTGTCCACACGCGTGTGAAGCCAAAGAGTCCCATAGCGATGACACAATCCCATCGCTGTGAAATATCCGTTACAGCACGATGCCAATGTTTCTGTCGTTCCTTTTCCCCAAATGAGTCCAAGGCTGACCATGCGCCACGCAATGCATCGCATTTTTCTTCTGTTTCAGAGCTTGCCTCATCCACACCCGTAGAGAGAAGCACAAGGGCAATGTGAGTGCAGTGATAATAAAATGAAACCGCAGCAATGGCTTGATCCTGTGCTATAGAACGAGATGCGCAATCGAAATTACTTAACTTAGTCAAATGAACTTTGCGAACATAAAGGAGGAGGGCATGTGGGGTGTGGGGGTCCTTTGTGCAGTTTCCAAGCCCAGCGAAGGGGTGTCGTTCGGCCTGTGTATTAAATACAAGATAGAACTCGTGCCGCATGACTGAACCCACTACACGCTCGATCGTATCGCTTGTTTGTATCCATTTCAGCGGAAGATGAAGGAGTCCAATTGCAATCATATCCGGCAAATTGATGCACCCATCTTTGCTCTCTTCGGACTCCGTTGGAGGCCACAAACGCTGTACCAATGCATCGGCTAGGGCATTTTCCAAAGCATCCTCTTGTCCACTTTCCATCTCTTTTACTTGTCTTTGAAGGTCGATAACAACGGTTTGCATAAATGTGCTCTCCAGTGGTTGACGAACGGCAATAAGGCGCATCTCCTTCAAACCGTCTAACTGCGCAGATTCCGTCGCCCCAGATGAGATCACCGTCCGACGCCATAGACGATTGCAAAGCGCTGGTGCCCATACAGTCGTGTTGCGTTTGTGCAACATAATAAGATCAACAAACAGAGCCTGCTGCTCGGCATCGCTGAAAAAAAGGCACAATGGGCGGTGCGTCTCAAAGAAGAAGAGACGCACCGCATCTCCAATCTCTACCCTGTCAAAAGAGCGTTCCACGCGGAACAGTTGTTGTGTACATAATGTGATGGGACTCGAGTCGGCTGTCATGGAGTGAATCGTTAATTTCCGTTCGGACCAATTAAGTTCCACACGTGCCATGGAATGACACAATCCACGCGTCATGACATCAAGCCAAACACTATGCATTAGTGGTGAAAGGGGCTCACGTGGCTTTATGCTTCCATCAAGTCGCAACAAGAGAGATCCATCGCAATCCGTGGAGAAATGCACGCCGTCGACATCGAAGGACAGCGGTCGCTTCTCCTCATTCGCGTAGATGCGCAAACAGCCATCACATTTAGGGGAAGACCCCATCACACATTTGGGGTTCGCATGTGCACAGTAAGCACAACGCCATGGAACACTGAAGTTTTTATCCCTCTCTTTGTTTCTACTATTGTGGGGCAATGTAGTATGACCATAGCCATGGCGATTACCATTCGAATAGCTTTGAAGTGTGGAAGAATAGATCTCCCTTGCACCTAAATCCTCTGAAAGCGATGGCAAACCCTCATCCACGGCATCGTTATCCGATTGTGTCTCATTTGACCTTTCTTCGCTCGCCGTTTCATTTTCTTCCGCTCCCTCCCTCTCATCACCCTTTCTGGGAGTCTCGTCAGGTTCAAATGTGTCCTCTGTTACACCGCACCCCACCGCTCCGCGTACGGCGGCCAAAAGAAAACGCCACAAAACGGGACCACAAAGTTTCGCCGCTTCCTTATTCAATCCATTGCACTCCTTCATAGCAGAGGCGAGTAATTCCGCCAGGTATGACTGATTCACCTGCGCAAGAAGTTCATAGTCCTCGTGGGTAACAGAAGCGACGCTAAGAGCCGCACAAAAGGAGTAAAGAGGCTCATCCAACTCATCAAGACGGTACGACATCATACGCACTTTACGTTATGTTTGTTTGTGTGTAAACGTGTGCAGAGTTAAACGAACCTCTTTTTCCGAAATGAACAACAACAACAACAACATGGAAAAGCACATACACACAGAGAAAGGAAAAAAAAAAAGAATTACATTACTACATCACACACACCAAAAAAGTATATATATATATATATATATATATAACCACCAAGCCATGTATAAGCAAATAAAATATAAATATGCGAATACATATATATGTATAGAGCGAAATAACAAAACACAAGCAAACTCACAAGTGCACAGAGAATATATATATATAATATTTATTTGGATAAAATCAAAAGCGCTAAAACACAACCATATCTATTCATTTTCGTCTCGAATAGACCGCCTGCGTCGTTGCCTGTCGCGCGTAGGATCCTCTCGAGACCGCTTTCGATGGTTCAAAGTTACGCAATCCCGGCAGCACACTCCCTGAAACCAATTGCAACTGATCCCACAATCCATCCACACTCTGCGCACCGGACTCGCGGGAGGAGATGGAGCGTGCGCGGAGGGTGCGGGACTCCAAAATGTCTCGTTGCATACTCAAAATCCCCTCACCGCGCCGAATGGCGGCGGCAATCATCTTTGGGTTCACAATGTGTCGCTTACTGTGAAACTCATTCCGCAGCCGGAAAAGCAGGTCCGCGCGTTCCTGCGGCGGGTGTTGGTGAATGAGGCGAAGAAAGTCGCGGTAGAGGTAAAGCACATCCCGTGCGCGGTACGGAAAGTGGCGAAAGGAGGGAACAGAGGTGCCCAACACTTGCGGAGTCGAGTCGCGCCGCATGTGGCGAGATAAAACAAGACGCAACATGACAGTCTTGCACTAGGATCAATTCTTTTTCTTGCTTGTGTGGTTTTTTTTATATACCAGCAGGTTTAAAATATAAAATATACGAGTCAGCAAAAATAGAAGCAACATAATACATCAAAAAGGAACAAATAATCAAATGTTTAACCAGCAAAAAAAAAAAACAGGACATAAATAAAAAGAATAACGACAGAAAAAACTTAATGTGGAAAGAACTCATGGGTAACGACATTTTAAAAAAAGTGTTTTATTCTTTTTCATTTGCTTCTAAAAAAAACAAGAAGAGAGATATAAGTGTAATATGATGAGTGAACAGTGTAAAAAAAGAAAATTAATCATCATAAATCAGAGCACCACGACTGACGTCGTATAATTGCGTGAGTTTCTATTTCTATATGTAAAAAAAAAAAATTGTGAAAGCGAGGGAGTTGAAGTGATGCGGCGCGTAGACAGAGAATGTGCGCAAACAAACAAACACACACGAACACAGAAAGAAAGAAAAAAAAACTACCATACTAAATAGGCCCAATTTCTTTCTTCTGTTTTATTTTTCTTTTTTTTTTCTTCACTTTCTCAACCAAACTTTGCCCCCTTTTTTTTCCTTTTTGTTTTCGTATCCCATTCACAAGCACACCTCCACACACAGTTAAATACACAATGCCATATTTTCATAATCTTCTTCCTTTTTTGTTTTTGCTTCTTCTTCTTCTAGATGAACTGAATCCATCCATCGCCACTTTCATCACCTAATGATTCAAACACAAAACTCTCCCCTTGCATTTGCGAGATGGTGCGTTGCAGTTCCGCCATGGAAGCGCCGCCACCGAGTTTCGCGTGCAGTTCCGCCAATCGCACTGCGGGCCGCTGTTCCCTGTGCATGGCCTGAATCGCCTCCGCCACACGCCGCTCCACCAGACGCGCCGCGCTGTCCGCGCCGAGCGGCCCCGCCGCCTCCCCGTTACCTCCGTTGTTCGAATTTCGAATCGCCTCAGAGGATCGCTTCGCTCCGGGCCGAGCCTCGGCCGCGGCGGCGCGGTTGTCCTCCCCGCGCTGCTGCGACGCCGTCGAGGCGGCGTGGACGGAGGCGCGGAGGAGTTCCATCGCCCCCTTCACGTCGTCCTCCTCGACGGTTTGGGAGAGGCGCAGCTTGGCGTGCGCGGTGGAGAGGCGCACAATCGCCTCCAGCGTTCGGGCCGTGACGAAGAAGCCGTCCTTGGCCCCCTCCTGCTGCTCCGCCCGGAGTTGCACGTAGTGTTGGCTGACCAACTGCTGTGAGGCCTCCGTGAGGAGCGGCTCGCCCTGCTTTGCCAGCTGCACATAGGCACGAAGGAAGTCGACGCTGACAATGGGCTCCCCTGTGCTGTTGGTCGTCATGCGGAGGTTCATGCCACCACTGCTGCTCCCTCCACTTCGCGCGGATTGTGCCCAAACGGAGTCCACACTGTCCACAACCGTTTTGGTGACGGTCTGATCGATCCCAACCGGCGCGGCCGTCATGTGATTGCGAAGAATATGCCGTCCAATGCGTCGGTTGTGCTCCGAGGAGTGCTTGTCGAGGACAATAAAGGTGAGATCAAAACGCGAGAGCAGGGACTCGGGCAATCCGACATTAAAGGCAAGGCGGTGATGCACACTATAGAAACCGTAGATGGGGTTCGCCGCGGCGAGCACACTGCAACGGGCGTTGAGGGAGGCGTGAATACCCGCCTTGGCGATGGTGACAGTCTGCTGCTCCATCGCCTCGTGCATCGCCACACGATCCTGTGGGCTCATCTTATCAAACTCATCGACGCAAAGAATACCGCGATCGGCGAGAACCATGGCACCCGCCGAGAGCGATCGTTCACCTGTGTAGGAGTCCACCGTGACGGCGGCGGTGAGTCCCACACCGGACGAACCCTTTCCGGTCGTGCTCAGCGCAAGCGGGGCGACGCCGAGGACGAAACGCAGAAGTTGGGATTTGGCTGTGGAGGGCTCTCCAACGAGGAGGACATTGATGTCCCCACGCACATGCGACTGGTGCGCGCGGCGTTCCACACCACCAACCATGAGAAGAAGAACCGCTTTTTTTTCATTTGTCATTCCGTAAATGGTTGGGGCAACGGCTTGGCTTAGTGCATTGAGGACACCCGCGGGGCCTTCCGCATGCACACACTTCTGTGAAAAGGCAATAAGTTTCTCTTCCACAGATGGAATACGTCGGTACAGTGTGAAGGCTTGAACAGGTACGACATGGTTGGCAAGTACAATGGATTGAAAACTTTTACTATCCGATGTCGTGTAGGCCATGTACACCCCAACCAGCAAGACACGATCTCCTGGTTTGACCACATCCACAAGATCATCATCAAAGCGAAGTTCCACCGTACGCGGGAGTTGACCTGTTGGTGCCCGCTCCGGTGCCTCTTGCAGAATGGCACATTGGGAATCCATGAATGTCGAAAGCCCCAATTCTGTGCGCAGGAGATGTCCCTCCATGTCCGTTTTTGGCATCACATTAACGGTCGGTAGGTGTGCACTGTCAATCATAGGGGTCAATTGATCACGAAACTCCTTGCGGGAAAATTTATTTGTTTCCGGGCAATAGTGCACCGACTCCAGTACGCGTGGTCGGTTCGTCGACTGCCGCGTGAGAATGCCTTCAAGTGCTACCATCGTGTTGAGGTGTCGCGCATACACCTCGCGTGGGGAGAGAACCGTACCAACGGGACCCTCAAAACCAACATGCACGGCACGCGATCGGTAGTCCACCTTCAAGTACTCCGGCTGTTGCCGCAGCACCACATCATGCAGGGCGAGTTCGAGAAGCGGGACGTACTTGGCAGGTTCGCGAATGATACCAACGCCGAGTGAAGCGGGAGCCCCGCCATCTGTGAGGCCCGCACCATCTATGCCGCCTGTTGTGGCAATGGGAACAAAGTCCAGCAGATCTCCCATGTCCATCAAAAGGCGTGATTGGGCCGCCGTCATCATGGTTTGAATGCGTTGGTGGTACTTCTCCTCATACCGCTCCGACTCGAAGAAGTCAATGAAGTGGCGACGAATGAGGGTCTGCTCCTCCGTTAGCGTGCGATTACCGAGCATGGCTTCCTATGGACTTCTATTCTATTCTCTTTGTTTGTTTCGTTTTTTTTCGCACCTTTTTTTAAACAGCTTAAAAAGAAAAAATAAAGTGCGTGAATGCACTTTCTTTTTCCTGATAGATATTTTATCTTCTCGTGAAGTGTTGAACTTTGGCCGACAGTAAATTTACGACACAAGAAAAAAGAAATACAATCAAAATAAAGCTTCAGAAAATAAAAATAAATAAAAAAACGATAGAGAAAAAAAAAGGTAGAAAAGAACCATGAAAGAGATAATGCAATACTACACAGAAAAGGAAAACATGACGTTCTGTTAAAGCAGAAAGCAACACAACAATAACAAAAATAAAGGAGAGAGTAAACAGGAAGAAGACGTGATTGGACTCAGAGAAAAAAGAAAAAGAAAAAAACAGATATACAATACACCATAAATTAGCTGTGAGTTTTTTTTCTTCTTCTTCCTCATTGTCCTTACACGATTCGAAAGCACATACACGCAAAACACAGCCCATACTATACATGCATATATGTATATGTATATATATTTATACATATATAGATAATGCCGTTTGTGTGAAAGTGCACAAGACGCATAAGGGACGATTTTGTATTTCATTGTCATCACTCCTGCTGTGCAATGTCGTGACTTCTCTCCCGTTTGGCCGCGGACATCCTTTTCCCATCCCGCTGTCTTGTCTGCGGCTCCTCCTCGTACTCCCGCAACCTGTGCAGCAGCCCCTCCACCTCCCTCTCCTTCATGCGCAGCAACTCCTCATCGATATCCCACTCATGTATCAACGTCGCCTCCATTTGCCTAAATGGTGTACAAAGCGCGCTGGTGAGCTCCCGCAACATCTCCCGCGCGGCGGCTTCCTTTTCCTCCTCCGCCTGCCGCACGGCCGCGGCGCGCGCCAACGAGGCGGCCTCTTTTTGGCGAAGCATCACATCGGCCCTCTCCGCTCTCTCCGCCCAATCCGTCTCGTTTGGCGCCATGGGGGATTCGCGCGTTGGGCGAAGGGAGGCGTCGTACTCCATTCGGCGCGACGCATCGGAGAGGGTTTCGGCGGCGAGCTTGACGCGCTCAAAGGCCGCGCGCGCGGCGGGAGAGGCATCCTTGTCGGGATGAAATAAAAGAGAAAAGCGGCGGTACGCGCGGTGGATGGCGGAGACATCCAAATCGGGTAACGAGGGATCGAGAGAAAAGATCTCATAAAAGGTGAGGCGGTGAATGGTGTCTTTTCGAACATGAGACGCCATGAGAAGGGAGGTGTGGCGTTTTTTTATTATTATTGAATTCTATAAATCACAGTTTATATGCCTCACCTTCCCCTTTTTCTTTTGTCTTTTGTTAATATAATTGAGAATGTGTTTCCCGCACCTGTACTAGTATGAAAAAAAGAAGAAACAAACAAACCAAAGGGGGGAATGTAAAAGAGGAGTAATTTATCGTAAAGTGAGAACATCAAAAAACCCTTCACAAAAATGGAGAGAAAAAAACAACAACACCAACGAGAAAAATAAAACTTTCATCTTTTTTATATATTTTTTCGAAGAAGGAGAGGCAAAGTTTTCACAGTTTCGAAGAAAAACAAAAAAAAATAGGACGAAAAAGAACAATAAAAACATATAAAAAAATAATTTATTTTATTTTCTAGCTTTCGTCATATATATATATATATATATATATATATTTTTTTTTTTGGTGCGCCGAATTTTCATAATTTATCTCACGTCCAAAAAATCTTTCAGCAGAAACATTTTTTTTTTCTTCTAATTCGCACCGACCACTTCGTTTTTTCTTTTTTTTTAGTAAAATAAAGGATATAAATAGTTTCATTTCTTTACTCCCACGGGACAAATACTAACATAACAAAATAATTCAACACAACGCAAAAACAATAATCACACAAAAACAAACAGATACAAAAAAAAAAAACTGCCATAATTGCTGTGTTTTTTTTTTAAAAATTTCTTCATCAACTCTCTTCATCTGTCGCTTTACCCATTCGCCCCTTTTTTCCTCACGTTTACGTCATTTTCCTTTCCTGTCCATTACGTCCACGCCCAAACCGTTCTCCCCGTCGTGCAGTGTCGCCTCCAAAAGGCATTGCTCCAACACCTCACTGCAGAGCTCCGCCTTACTCGCTGGAAGCATTTCCAACGGCGGGAGCAGCGACGGCGATCGCATCGGCCCGAGCGCGCGGCTTCCACTTTCCCATCGCTCCTCCGCGACCATTCCGCCGTGCCCAAGGAACTGATAGCGGCCGTCGTTTGGGAAGCGGCGCGTGTTTGCCCACGGCGTCGTCGCCTCCGCCACGGCGCGGTGTGTGGGGGAAATGAAAAACGATGAGTTAAATGACACCTCCGCCTCTTCCGTTGTTGCGGTGGTTGTTTGGGTGCGGGACGAGGACGGGGGCGGCATGGGAGGGGTTCGCCCCAACGCGGGAAAACGGTGTTGAGTGGACTTCTTTCGGAGTTTCTTATTGTACGGCGCGACGCTTCCGGTGGAAAATGGCGTCTTCACGGCGCACCGCGTCTTTCCTCCGCCCACGCGCGGTGCTGAAACGAATTCCTCCTCCGCATTGGCGAGCCAAACGGGTGGGCGCGGGGTTTGGCGTTGGCGGCGGCGTGTGCTGGTGCTTTTGCGACTGCTGCCCCCGCCTTCGGAGGCGCAGGCCTCAATGCGAATGGTGGTCGATGTCACCCCACCGTTGGTGTCGTACTCCTCAATGCTCCACTCCACGCGGTTGGACTTCTCACGTACCACACGTGAAGAGCTGTTGTACATTGGAGTAACCAAAAAACAAAAAAAACAAAAAAAACTAGCAACAACAACAAAGGTATAAATATATAAATATATATGTATATATATTCAGCAATGGATTCTGTTCGTTAGAATTTTTTTCTTTTTGTTCGTACAAAAATCCGTCCTTAACTCTAGTTTTCCTATGCACAAATCTAAAAAGTTCTCTTTTTTTTTTCTTTGGATTACTTACCTTTAAGCACAAAGCAAATTGAAAAATTTATCTCTCCACAAAAATTGCTCGTATGTATTAAAGAAAAAGAAAAAGGTATATATATATATATATATATACGAAAGCACCTATTGACGAGAGCAATTTAACCCTTTCTTGTCTTGTATGTTCTTATTTATTTCTTTTTTAATACTTCGTCTCCTTTTTGAATGTTTTTTGACTTTATAGATGAACTATATATATAAGTGAAGGCGTATGCTAATGTATCTTCTTTTCGCTTTTTTTCGTTGAAACCTTTTAAGCACCTCCAAATCTCTCTTTTATCCTTTGCTCTGATATGTATGTATATATATATATATATATTCAGCAACCAGGCAAAAGAAGAGAGAATACACCACTTTTAACTAAGAACGTGCAAAAAAAAAAAAGAGAAGAAAGAAATATAATGAAAATCATTAGAACAAAAGGAGCCACTTTTTTTTTTGGTGTTTTCTTTACATGTTTACACATTGAATAGTAAGAGTTTTATGCAACTCATGAAATAGAAAAGCCCTTTCCGTAGCACGAGGGGTCTAGAACACAGTTTCGAAAGAAAAGACGCACACACTTACATCCGCAAGAATAAATGGTAAGTAAAGCAAAGAAACACATGTTGTGTCGAATAAGCCTTTGAGGTAGTTTTTTTCTTTTGGTTGTTGTTGTTGTTGTTGAAAAACCAACGAACAACAAAGAAAAATGAATGACGACGTTTCCAATGGTGATCAAAGACCATATAAAAAAGTATATGAAATGGATTGGTCTATTAACCTTTTTCTTTGTTTGTTTTTCGTTTGCAACCGTTTTTTCTTTCCTTCTTATTTCATCCTCCAAGCAAAATATTTTCATCTTCTTTCGATTTTCATTTTATACGGGTGTCATCTTTAATCACGCAAAACAAAAACAAGAAACAAAAAAAACATTCATTCATTTACTTTTTTTTTTTTGTTGCTTAGCATACACAAAAAGAAAAAAAAATAGATGTACAGAATCCAACAATTCGACACAAACACACACATATTACACCCTTGTTGTATTTGACGGTGCGCCGTCCCCTTCCGGCACCTCCTCCGAGGCAGGAATGGCCGGCAGCAACGCGGGTGTGGCCTCCGACGCGTTGTCTGTATGGCTCGTCATGGCCGTCTCGCTCTCGCGCATGAGAAACTCCACCCAAAGCTCCGCAATGCTTGCCCCGGTGTCCCGCGCCTTGGCATCGCTGCTTCTTCGGCGTTGCGGGTTTCGCCAAACGGTGCGTACGAGTCCCCCAATGAGTCCTTGTCGTCCTTGCTGCCCAGGCTTTGGGTTTGTTGGTCCCGGCAGCAGCCCCGCCTTCTCCTGCATCGCTTCATCCCAATTGAGGAGACCACTCAGTACTTTGAGCATCTCATCCGCCTCACGACGCTGTCCTACAAAGGCGTGGATGTAATTCACTACCAAGTGACTAATAACACGTTTGTCAATCATCATTTCCCCATTCAACTGTCGCGCAGTCTCCTCCAGTGCCTTGCGCAGCTCCGCAAGTTTGCGGTGAAGCGATGTGATTTCAATACTCTTCGCGGCCATTTCCTTTCTGTGCCCTGCGATGAGTGCGTCAATTTCGGCGGGGTGCTGATCGCGTGCTTTTATCTCCGCAACGAGCTCCGCCTTGAGCTCATCGATCTCCACCTGCATGTCCGCCGTTCGTGCGGCCACATCACGCTCCTTGCTCATCTTAAGCGCGTCGAGGACTTGCTGCATGTTCTCCACCCCGAGTTGCGCCTGGGCGAGCTCCTCATCGCGATCCTGAAGGGCTGTCTTGAGTGTTTCTAACTCAGCCACCATCTCAGCGAGACGCTCCTCGTGATTTGCGGCGCCATTAGCAGACTCGAGGATGCGTGTTTGCCACGCACGCTTTTCCTCCTTTAGGGTTTGCAGTTCGTTACTCACCACAGCGACGGTGTGCTGCGCGTCACGGTGCTGCTGCGCCTCCGCCTGCAACTGCTGTTTCAACTTCGACAAGGACTGCTCACGCATGGAGAGCTCCTCGCGAAGGGTGCCAATCGTCTTCCAGGCTTCACTCACCTGTTGGTTGAGTGTCGCATTGACCGCACGAGCTTGTTCATATGTGTGCTCCCACTCCCGTCCTACCTTTTCTCCATGACGGCTTACCTCGAGAAGTCGATTAAACTCACTCGCCAAAAGAGTCACCTTATCCGAGAAGGATGACATACCACCACCACCACCACCACCACTATTACTACTACTGGGAGCTTGAATATTGCTATTGTTTTTATTTTTTCCTCCAGCAACCTTTCCGCCTGGTAGTTCCACATCCGCGCGCACGAGGCAATCTGTAACGATATGCTCTAATTGTTCTGTAAGTCCACGAAAGTGTGCGACATCCGCCTCCAATTCGCGTCGTCTCGCGTTGAGGGCGGCAACATTAGACTCGTCAGATTGACGTTCCGTATTGAACCGCTGCGCCGCTGTAAGCTCCTCCTGTAGGCGAACTACGCGTCTCTCTTTTTCTGTGAGCTGTGCAGCTAATTCGGCTTCGTGCGCGGCATCCACTTTGCGACTGTCCTTTTCATGTTGCAGTTTATCACGCAACTCGTCCAACTCGGCACGAAGGGTAGTGACGGTACCTTCTTGTGTGGACTGCACCGTCCGTCGATGTTCCGCATCACCTTCAAGACGCGCAATGATTTCCGATAGACGCTCCGCTTGTTCTCGACTTTGCACCAGCAATGTATCTTTCTCTTCCGACGCCGCACGATGAGTGCGTTGCTCCTCTTGAAGTTTTACCTTTAGCACCTCACGTGCCTCCTCGGAGAGGCAAAGTTGCGCTTCCAACTCCGCGTTCACTTTTCCACCTATTGCGTTAGCGTTGTTACTTGCTTCTTTAGCGTTTACCTCCGTTTTGACTGCCTCAAGTTGTTTGAAAAGTGTCCCCACCTGACTTTGCAACGCGCGGCAAGCCTCGTTACGTTCCGTCAGTTCACGTTCCAGCTTGACACGTACTTCACGATTTACCGCAGCCTCCCGCTGTGCCGTTTCCAAGCAACGCTCGTAATGTGCTACATTCTGTTCATGTGTGGCCATGGCTTCCTCCTTGTACTGGAGGACTTGAACCTCCAACTGCTGCTTTTCCATCGTCAACTGTGCAACGTACTGACGAAGGGCAATGATCTGCGCATGGTTGGAATTGTCCTCGTGTCGAGTAGGAGTAGGAGGAGGAGTTGTGCGGATTGAGGCAGAGGAAGTTTGACAAAACGGTGGACTCGTTGATGTATCCGGGAAGGTGCGGGGTTTAAATTCCCTGTGCAGATCTACAGAAGGAGATTTAGCAAACGGTTCACCCTCGCTACGTGCTTGACTAGAGTGCATGGTTGTAGATGGCGTTGCGTCGCGATCAGCAGATGGGGATGTCACGGCAAAATGTTCTGCCGCTGCTACTCGTGGATTAGGTAATGACGACGATACGGATGTTGGTGGGAAATTTCTGACTGGAACTTCAGCATCCGTGGGTTGTTTCGGTGATGCAGATGGCGATGATGGTAATGGGGGTTGTGTCATTGCGGACCCACTTGTCCCCATTGTGGATGTGGTGGACTGCGGTGTCGGGCGTGCCTGCTCGTGCTGTTCCTGTTGCAACGGTAAGGATAGTGAGGAGGAGGAGGATGTGGGACCCGCATTAAGATGCTGCGGCGTCTCTCTTAATGGCGTTACGGAAGCCATAGTTTGTCTTTTTGGGGGTTCTAAATGTACTTCTGGTGTCATGGATCCATGCGGCGTGGAAGCTTGTTCCCCTCGTTGTTGTTGTTGTTGTTGTTGTTGTCCTGGGTGTTGCTGCTGGGATGTTGGTGGCCCTCTTGATCCCGGTGTGACTAGTTGCAGTTGGGGTACCACCTGTGTTACCTTTACGGGTGGATCCACAGGTGCGGTGAATGGGGAAGGCGTCGCCATGGAATTTCCCGTCTTCACTGCGTTTCGCGTGGGTGGTGTCATAGTCACACCCGATCCGACACTTCCACGCGCTGGTATGGCAGTTGTGGGGCGTTCAGCGAGGTTTAATTCGTCCTGTAATCGCCTTGTGGGTCCGCCTTGTGGGTGGGGTTCAGGGGTTCTTTCCGGTTTTCCCATGAGGGTGGCATGATTCTCACCTTCCACGTAGTCGTCCTCGTATTGCGGAGTTGTGATCTCAACAGCGAGGTCTTTTATCCGCTGTGTGACACCACTCCATTTGCCCCACATGGTCACCACTAGTTATACGTCCTAATATTATTTTGTTTCTCCTTTTCAAACCTTCTTGTCCTAAAACTTCTTCTGAACAAAAGATATATATCTATATATCTATCTATCTATATATATATATATATATATATATGTACAATATTTATTTTTGTATGACTTTGCAAAAAAAAAAATAAAGAAAATCATAGCAAAGTTACATAGATAACACTATTAACTGTCTAGACAACGATAAGCCAACCAGCACTAGCACGATAAAATCAACACAAGTTTATCAATATTAAACATACAAAAAAACAATAACAGCAACTAATAAAAAGTAATTAAATATTCATGTGAGCATTCATTTCAAATAAAGTGTTTCGTTTGCCCACTGACGGTAAGAGGACCAAAATGAAACAAAAAGAGGTATCCACGTTTTATTCTTTCTTTTTATCACCCATTTTTTTGGGGGTTTGCTTCTTGCTCACTTTTTGATCTCTTGTACCTATCCGGTAAGCATATCCATTTCTTTGTTTTTGTTTGTTTAATCTGGTACTTTAAAAGAAAGTAAAATTACCGCGTTTGTGAGAGAAATGAGTCCGACAAAAGAACACCGCCCCGACGCCTCCTCGACTTGGTTGTCTGTCGCTCTCTTGTGAGGGAAATGGGAACGCCATGGGTGTTGCAGTCCCGAGGCGCTTCAACCCGACGAGGGCATTGATGCGGCTCGTGAAGAATTTTGGTACGCGAGACGGAACAAATAGGACAGTGCGTCGCCGGACTGAGTCCTGTTGGAATGGTTGGGCAGTCCCTTAAGAGATGTCCACGATTGCCGCAACGGATACAAAAGAGTTTATCCGAGTTTTGGTGTAGTTTTTCCTTTTCCACACCATCCAGGGCCGTCGCCGCTTCCGTGGAAGGACCTCCATCGAGTTTGGGACACTGTGTGATGTGATGATGACCGCTGCAGTACGCGCAACGAAGTCGATGTCGGTGCAACACCGGCCTCTCGCTGTTACGACGCCACGCATGCGGATTAAACGCTAATGTCGGTGCCACATTTGGAATAGGTACAACCTCTGGATCACCGCCTGGAATAACACCAACATCCGTCGGATGCTTCTCCACGATGAGTTCGTTAGGATTGCTTTTACCTCTGTTCAGCGTGCCTTGCACATTTCCCCTTTCCAGCAACTCCGCCACGTCATCCACATTGGAGAAGGCCTCCTCCATGAACGTTACTTCGCTGCGGTTTAACGAGGCGGCATCCGCACTGTTACTGTTAGGCGACAAAAATGGCATCGTTCGCTGGCATTGACTCCAGACATGTCCCTCTTCGCCACAGTAAGCACACAAAAGTGCCAGCATTGTCAGCGCCGATGATGGTGTGTCTGTATTTGCTGTCATGACATCCAACCAAAGATTTGTGGAGCATTTATTCGCCCACGCGGTGGCAATATCCCTTCGCGCGGGAAGAAGGCCCTTTACCCCAGCTGGTCCCAATGCGGCACAACGGGTTCCCTCACTTTCACCCACACTCGAAGTGCGAGTAATGAACCCCATGCGCTCCGCCACACTATCGCGGTAGGCTGGCACCACCCCACGCTCCTCTTGTCGCAATAACAAATGCTGCACCGCATC
Organism: Trypanosoma mega; assembly: GCA_030849715.1. Lineage (NCBI taxonomy): Eukaryota > Euglenozoa > Kinetoplastea > Trypanosomatida > Trypanosomatidae > Trypanosoma > Trypanosoma mega. The sequence continues at coordinate 162,804 of JASANV010001580.1, read as the reverse complement.
GTGGTTTGTCTGAAGCGCAGGGTTAGGGAGATGTAAAGCGCAACATTCCAGTCCAGATCCGAGCGCCAGTTGCGCGACAGAATGGTATATTGACTCCTCTTTAACGGCGGCGAGCTCCGATAACAGCGCAGCACGACAAATGTCTCCATCGGACTCTATATGCTGTTGAAGCGGTTCTACAACGAGCTCTAATGGGGAGGCGTGCCGTAGGCGATGCTGCAAGGCCATTGGCCAACCGGAAAGCCGGGACGAAGGAATCGATTGAAGACGTTGGGAAAGAAATTCAATCCCGGTTGCGAGGGAACTATCATGATCAAAGTCATTCAGTACAATGAGATTGGATGCAGCAAAGACGGCCTTTATTTCCTCATCCGTTGCGTCGCGAGTGGTGACCTCATACAACGCAAATTCGCATGACTCGCTGAGAGCGGCAAGGTGAAAATCAAAATGAAACGGCTTTGTCAGTACCTGTGCCTTATGACTAGAGGGTGTTCCATTTAATGCTAAAGAACGTGCGTCCGTTGCGATACGCAGACGGCATGCGGATGGAATCCAGGCATGCGTTTTTTCTTCCCATGCACTACTCTCTCTCTCTTTTGTTCGATCTGATCCCTTACACATAACACACGTTTCACCCGACCCCTCCTCTCCCTCCTGGACTTCACGGGTTGGTGGCGAAAAGAGCTGATAAAGACGCCTACGGCTCTCTATTCCCTCCACTATGTCCTTGGGTAATTGCCACGCTGCGCAGTGTCCTGTAATGGATCCTTGTCGGAGTAGACGTCCGCCGGTTAAACTAAAAAACCCACCGCGCAAAAGGGGATGTGCACGGGCACAGCGCGGCAAACTACTGGACCCATCCGCGGCGATGAGAGGCATGCCTTCAGCTGACGTATGTGCATGTTGTGTACGGGCAATAAACTGCTGCACATATGGATTCTTAAACTCCCCCGAAATCGTCTCCTTCACTTTGGAAGCCTTCGCACCACGTCGCACACGGGACACAACGCATGGTGGCAGACGACACACCACGCGATAGACGAATCGCACAAGTCCCAATAAGTGGCAATTACGCATAAAGTGTAATTCAGCCGGCGAGGCGGCGACCAGCGTGGCTCCAGAACGTTGCCTTGTGAGTGCATTCAGCTGTGCCGCCGTACAATGCCGAAGAAGAGAAGGGTGAAATAGGGGAAGAGCAACGCGCGGGGTGCGACCTGGGGGAAAGGCATCCGTTAATCGCGCAAGAAGGGAATCGCTAGTGTCGCTCTGCGCAACAGGTGGGGTACCATGCGAGGAGAAGAGACGACGCCCCATTTCAGCGGCTGTGACTTGATGCGCCGCAAAGTATGGAAGGCCAATGGGTTTGTGAACGGCAATGGCCGGCGCCGTGTTTTCACTTGTGAGGCCAACGAGGGAGGACTGCAAAAAGCGCACCGGGCGGGCTGGACGCTGCGCCATCGGTGATACCAAGAGAAATGTTTCGCCTCTTTTTTTTTTGGGGGGGGGGAGTTGTCGTGAGTATTGTGTGTATGTTGTGAGGATGAATGCGTTGCCGCAGGCACCTCTTTTTTTTCTTTTTATATATATACTCGTGTATAAGAACAAAGAAACAAAAAGAGAGATATATTCATGAGAAGGGTTTTCATTCTAAAATTCAAGCCAGAAAAACAGCACAAAAAAAGGAACGTAAACAAACACAATAGGGAAAAAAATAATGTGATCAACATTCATTGTGCGCGTACTGCTCCACTCAGCCAAGCGCAAGCGTAGACACATACGCCCATATTCACAAAGACACGCAAAAAAAAAAAAAAAAACAGCAGCAACAACAACAACAACAAAAGAAGAATGAGGTAAACGTTCATGTGGGCCTCCTTCTTGTTACTTCTCATTCCTCTTCAGGCGATGGGACAAGCCAGAAGCAGTTTCTATAGCCATCAAACACAAGTGGCCGATTCACCGGCACACGACACTGCTGCACGAGTTTAATACACTCCTGTGCAGCGACAGATCCGACAATACACGCCGTTGCCGCCGGCTCCGCCCCCCCCGCGCGCGCCACCTCCGCACAGGCGAGGCAAATCGATTCATCCGACTCGCCACGCTCACGCTTGCAGCCACTCGCGCGCAGCGCAGCCTCGACGAAGCGCCTCAACTCCACTCCATCCTCTTCCCATTGGTTGTCGCCGTAACCGCTCGCCTCCATGTGGTCCTCAGAGCCGGTGCGGTGCGTGCCCGGGGGCCGGCTGTGGCGTTCCTCAAACAAACGCGCCGCCAACAACGCCGCGTAGAGCGCGACGGTGAAGTGCTCCTCCATTGACGTGCACGCCGATTGGTAGCGTCGAAATCGCTGCGGCTGCAAGTCCGACTCCTCGAGGGGTGGCCCAAACGACACGCGCTGCAACGTCCACACGTTTCGCACCATTTGCTCCGTAAGCGCGAGGAGTTCCCTCTCCCCCTCCGCCCCTGTCGGCCTCGCCGTGTCGCGGAGGGCCGCCATGGCAAAGGCGAAAACCGCGGCGCAGTCCTCCGCGTGCTTCGCGGCGTAAATCGCGCGGAGCTCCGTGTACCACGGCGTTGTGGTCGTCATGTCCGGCACATACCCGCACAGCGGCGGCATCCCATGCGCCGCGCAGAAGCGCTCCACGCCGCGCAGCGCCGCCCACTCCCACATTTGGCGCCGCGAGCTCCGCAATGGCGCGGGCGTTCCGCGTGCGCGGCGCAGGAGTTGACGCACACCCGCCGGGAGCTCCTCGGCGCGGCGGAGGACCGGACGGCACATCTCCATCGCCTCCATGAACCCTTCCTGCGGGGGCGATGGGCGGCGCATCATTTCCCCAACGCATCGGCGCAGCTGATCGTAGTCGGCGCGAGTCTGTGGGATAAACGACGGGGCGTTCATCTCCCCCCGCAATCGGCGCAAGGCGTGGTACAAAATGGCTATCCATGGCAAGTGACTGTGCAATTCGATATCCGATGCGAAGAGGGCGTCGTTGGTCGGGTCATGCGCGTCAAACCATTCACGCAGGGCGGGAAAGGGTTGGAAAAGGCGAAGGTCCGCCACTCGGGTGTCGGGTTTTGGCTGCGCGTCAATGATGAGGCGTTCGCGGCACTGCACGTGAATGAGACCCGCCAAACCCGAGACGTGAACGAAAAGCAAAGGTGTATTTGTCAAACGTGTGTGGAGAGATAATTCACGAAGGGACGCCGGGGGTACGCGGGTTGTGGCTACAATAATGCGTCCATTCTCCTCCTCCTCCTCCTCCTCCTCTTCCTGTTGGTGTTGTTGCTTTGCTTGGTTGGGGATGGATGCTGTAAGTGTATCAATCCATGACGTACAGGAGACCACCTGCGCGTCCCCGTGACACTGCGGGTTCATTTCCATTAAATGCCGCACCATGGCCTCCGCTAAAGGGCATTGTTCCATGTAATCGCTCATCTCAACAAAGAAATTGTTCCCCATCGCCTCCGCACCAACAAAGGCGTCATCAACAATGGTAAAGCGGCCAATGCCCGGGAGGACAAGGCTCTTGAGGAGCTCCGCCCCCGTAGCTGTGGCACCGAGAAGGAAAATGTGAGATTTGGCAAGAGATTGCTGTCCGCTACGACCCCAAAGCCGCAACTGTCGGTCATACCTCGCCTCCTCCTCCACACGTTTCATAAATGGCATAAAAGGCAATGATGATTATCTATTTATATATGTGTACTTGTATGGGTGTATAAGTATGCAGCACTTATACAACTAACATTTGCAAAAAAAAAAAAAACGAACGTAAACCCCAAAGCAAAAAGAGGAGAAGAAAAAGAACATTTTTCGATAATACATTTTTGTAAGCAAACGGGGGCAACAAAAAATACAAGAAAATAAACCTCTCTTGACACCCAAAAGGAGGATTAAAAAAAAAAAAAAAGAATGTTCATATAACAAAGACACACAAATAAAGAGACAAACCTTTCGAAGAAAAGAAATGCCACCTCACAATAACATTGCGACAAAAAAAGAAGTCAGCAGCGGGTATCTCATTGCCCATACATTTTCTCAATTTAAAAGAAAAAAAAAGGGAGTCGGGGAAAAAAAACAAAGATGACGAGACAAACAGACAAATTGGAGGGTGAATATTCATGTCATCAGCGAGGAGAGAGAAAAAGAAAAAGACAAGAAAAATGTCGAAAAACGAAAGAAAGAATTGCCAAAACGCCAGCAACGCACACAGATACAGACACAGCCAAAAAAAAAAAATTAGAAAAGAACAGACATATATACAAACTACAGAAAAAAAAAAAACATTAAAAAAATTGGAGGGAAAAAAAAAAAAAGAATCTACTAACACGAAAAGCACCTACGAAGTTAGTCAAATATACACCCATACAAAGAAGAAATCCAATAAATCAAACAAAAAAAAAAGGCACTGAAACATAAATAACTTTTTTTTTTGCACTTTCTCTAAAGAAGGTAAGTAAAATAAGAAAAAAAAAATCAAAGAAACCAATAAAAATAATAATGTCATTGCTGAAAATTCGCCCATTTTTTTTTCCGTTAAAACGAATTTCCATTTTTTAAAAAAATTTTCTCTTTTTGCAATCACTTTACCAACAAAGATAAGCTTTTCATATTTACTTTTACTTTGTCTTTTCCGCCTTTTTTAAATTTTCGTGCCAAACTTTTCAGCTCAGTTTTTGTTCTTTCTTTCTTTTTTTTCCCCCTTTATTTTCATTTTATTGTTTGCTGCGTGTTTCTTTTTCTTTTTTCTTTTGGTTTACTCCTTTTCCTTTCTTCCTTTTCATCCCATTCTCTCAGACCCCATCTTTCTTTTTCCCCTTCTTTTTCCTTTCTTTTTTTTTTAAACTTATTTTCCCGTCATTTTCGTTCCCTTTCCCTTCCCTTTCTTCACTTGCTGTACATCAGTTTGCGCCGCCCCGTTCCTGGCCGGGGTGCCGCCGCGCCCGACGCCTCCTGCGATGGCGACGGGGGCGAAAGCGCCAAAATGTTATTATCATTTTGCGTGTAGTACTGCTGCCGCTGCATCAGCGCGAGGGAGCGTTGGGTGCTGTTCCGCCTGTTGTGCACCGGCGCGAGGGTGAGGGTGGGCGGAATGGCGCCATCCACCGTTGCGCTGTTCACGCGCCGGCCGTGCGCGGTGTCGAAGGCGCGCAACGCGTCGACAAGTCCGCCGCGAACGGCGCCGAGAACGATTCCGCGCCGCTCCGTCGCCTCGCGCGGCACGCACCGGGCGAACCCCCGCGCCGCGCACGCCGCGCAGATGGGAAAAGGCCCCGTCGCCTGAAAGAACGCCTCCGTCACGCCCGCCCGCTGGCACAGGTAGCACCGAATGCAGTTTGGGTGGAAGAAGAGTTTCCCCGCCGGGACGCGCGTGACGGGGTCGACCGGGCCGCCGCACTCGGCGCACAGCACGTGCATCTCCTCCACCACATGCACCGGACCGCGATACGTCGGGGACACCTTGTTGCGCGCGAGGAATTGCTCATGCGCCGCCAACGTGGTCATGTGGAAGGGGTTATAAAGCGGCGTCAGCGTTCCGCGGGGGGGGGCGGAAGGGGGGCGCCGAACGCGCGGGAGACGGACGTCCGCGGGGGGAGGCGAAACGCGCTCCCGTCGGTCCGCCGCCGCCGTCTCGGGCAACGGGAATCGGTCCGCGTCGGAGACGGCTGTCGGAGGGGGCGGAGGGGATGCTTTGGGGTCTATGGGAGGTTGGGTGCTATCATTTTTCTCCGAAGACATTCCGCGTCGGGCGTAGGGCGAGAAGATCACTCAAGCGGCGCTAATAATGGGTTTCTAACGAAGTTAATAGTGATCACCAACGGGGATTCACTAAGAAGTATATAAAAATGCTCACACGAGCAAAAGGAAAAAAAAAAAAAAACGGTCTTACTATACCTACGATTGAATTCAATGAGCAAAATATGTATGTTAACGTCAACAAAAAAAGAAAAAAAAGAAAAAAAAAGAGGAAGAAGAAGAACAACAACAACAACAACAAAAATACAAACAGATAGAGCTTCTCCTTTCGGGTGTTTGTGTGCGCATGGTTTCGTATAAATCATTCAGAAACATTTCACAGAACAGAAAAAAGATATGTTAACTTAGACAAGAAGAAATTTTGCGCTTTACAGACAAAGAAAACAGCACGAACAGAGAGGTACAGACTACATTGATCAAGCAGAAAAATCCACCAAAGAAAAGAGTTTTCACTCTCGTTTGCTGAATCATTTTTCCTGTTCATTTTTTCTTTTTTTGGTCAGTGCGCTTTTCAAATCCATGTCTGACTATCTCTATAAATTACATAACGAAGCATTCACACAGCGTGTAAGGAAAAGGAAACAAAAAAAAAAAGAATAAAAGAGAGATATATGTAAATAGTAATAATAATGAAAATGGGTTGCGTACACTTTGATTCTTGGAATTATTCTCCTCTTTTTTTTTTTTTTGGAGAGGGGAGGGGGAGGGTATTTGTATTTCTTTTTGAGTGACTACTATTCCTCTTTTTTTTTTTTTGTTTCTTCTCGGTATCCTCACTTATTTCACTTCTCTACACGATCATGAGGTTGCCTTTCGGATAGCCTCCTCGAGCGCGGCTTCCTGTTCATCGGCTATCATATTCTGTGTGGTGTAGCACGGTGCCAAAAGTCGAAACACGGTCACCTCACCTCTTTCGTCCCCAACAACAACTACTGGCGCTTCCTGTTCCGCGAACAAAACACACGAAAGTCGTCTGTTATCCAAATACTGCGCACGCGAGCGTGGGTGAATGGAATCCATGATGGACCACAATTCCACACTTCCCTGTGCTGTAGTGGTGGCAAATGTGGCAGAGCTTGTATACGACCACGCCACATCCTGCACAGCATCCTGATTGGGACTGTCAAACGTAACCAAAGGGGTTGCCTGACCCAGACGGTACAGGCGCGAACTCCAGTCGGCGGAGCAGGTGAGAAAGTACCAGTCACTGAACGGGGACCAGCGGACGCGGTAGACAAGCTCCGAGTGGGGGGAGTAATCGAGTTCATAGTTCTCTGTCTGACTCTTATTGCATTGATGAATGGATCCGTCTTCGGTGCCAACGATGTAAATAGTACCATCCGCTGGGCAGACATCGAGGCACATACCACCGCACTGCCGCGAGAAGAGTGCGTCCCGTTTGCGACGTTGAGCGGGTGGCTGCTGTTGTTGTTGTTGGTGGTGGTGATGCGACACATGGTGATTGTGAGTACGCTTTCCCATAGCACCTCTAGAAATGGCATTCAAGGCGGATTCATTTGCACCCTCAGCAAAGGCGGATTCACCCGTAGCACCATGTTGACGCTTTAATGTCATCAGATCTGGTGCGATGCGTTCAATTGTTTTTCCAACCGCCCACTGCACAACACGGCCGTCGCCTGAGATGGACATGAGAAAATCTCCACGTTCCTTTCCGCGAGCGACCCACTTGAGGTCCCATACAGCGCCAGTGTGTTGACCACTGCTTGTTATTGGCTTAATTGCCGGCACACTCGTATCCTTTCGGACGTCATAAATAACAATACCTCCTTCCGTGTCACCAACGGCGAGGAGGCTTGGGTACTCGAAGGAAAAAGCCACTGTCGAAACACCAACATCTGATGGCAGCCAAATCACACGCTCCGGTGCCAATGGGTTTTTTAATGACCAACAACACACCATTCCACCCATTTTAGACCCTGTCGCGATGTTATTAGGGCCTGCGGTAACACTTTTGGGATCATTGATGGTAGAATGCGACTGCGGCACACTGTATCCAACAGCGAGGATGTCTGTTTCCTTGCAATTCCACGCCATACATGTCACTGCTCGGTTGCGTGTTAAGGGCGAACGGAATGTCCAGAGTGCGACGATATCGTCTGAAAGTCTTAATCGTGGCACACTAGCACCTTCTGGCACAGCATCAGGCAATGTACCGGCAAGCGCGGCTTGAGCCTCTTCCCCAGCAACTGCCGCGTCATTTTCCACTGCCCCATCACCCGGAATGAGACCTTCTGCGAGTTTTTGAGCTGGGTTAATTACTTCGGGACGACGAATTCGCATCGCTTCAGGATCCATCTTGATACCGCGATAGGAAAGTTGAAGTTCTTCCATGGTATTTTGCACAACCGCCCGTTCCATAATACGTAAATTGGAGAGTAAGGAGTCCGCAAAAACCCATGATACCCCTGCACGAAGGGCACCACGAGAGCTCTGCTCTCCAGTCGCATCGGAACTGTTTTCCTTTACACCTTCTGAAGCATTCTCCGCCATACCAGCCTCTTCCTCCTCATCCTCCTCGTCATGTTCGTTTTCGTCGTTGTTGTCGTCATCGGCTTCATTCTCCTGTAATGCGGCAAACTCATCATTGAGCATCCAGGTTGTGACTTGAAGTGGACCCGCGTTCTTTTTTTGCGGGGGATGAATAGAGGAGTGAATAGATTTTTTTGGTACGGCAAATGTCCAGACACCTTTTTCATGAAACCGTGTCCCCTCATCCGTACGTTGCGCCTCTTTAAGCGAGGCGTATGCTTGATTTCTGGTAGTCACTTGCGTCAACTCTTCCCTTTTCTCATTCGGTATAATCTCATCTTGATGTGTATAGAGCATAATGGTTGGGGTTTCCGTGAGAAGAACGGTTGTCTTTGCCTCCATCCATGCACGACGCTCGTCCCGAGTGACGGTGCGCGGCTTGTCAGCGACAGCGAAGTCATCGCGCATCATTGGAACTGACGTGCCTTGTGGAACGTGTAGGTGACTCGCCCCCATCTGCGATGAGAGCGCGTCAGACGACACGCGTCGGTCCACCGAAATGCTAACAAGCGAGGAGGAGGCGGAGCGAAGAAACCCCATCTGTGACTGACTGCGAGGACTCATAATAGAGTTTGACGTCGCCCCCAGTTGTCCAATAGAACTTTCCAGAATAGAGGAGTGAAACATGGAGCTGTTCTCCAGTTGCGTGGCCCCAGTCACAGAACCACGATCTTCCATCTTGTTACGGATCATGCTGGCCCGTTTCTGAAGGGGTAGCGGTGTGCGATCCACACCATTGTCAAGAACGTGAATGGCCGACTCCACATCGTGTCGGACATCGCCTGCGCGGCGGGTGGCATCGTTTTGTGCGCGGCGCGTACGTGAAGCGCGACGATTACTCCCCCGATCCACCCCGGAGTGCGCGTTGGATTGTGCCCCGGAGTGCGCGGTGGAGGCCGCGGTGGAGGAGCGACCAGGAGAGCGACCAGGAGAGCGACGCGGCTTTGTTTTGCTTGCGTTAGATGCGTTAGTCATGATCACAAACACACTCACTCAAGGAGAAATACTAGAGCTTTTTCTTCAAGTGAGTAGGGGAGAAAAAACAAAAAAAAACACTAGGATAGGCAGCAACAGCAACAACAACAAAAAAAAAAGATATAAAAAAAGGGAGGAAAATAATCAGGAATAATAAACGCACAGTACAGAGCAACAAATCATTTTATGAAGCCACAATTCTTAGAAAAAAAAACATATTGGGTAACATAAATACGTTTATATATATATAAATTATATGAAAAGAGATTACCATCCCTCTCCTCATCCTTAATATTATCTGCATATCACTTCCTGTCCTCAAGACACGCACACAAAAAAAGGAAAACAACACCAACAACAACATTGAAAAATGAATAAATAGTGATAATAATAATCATCATCATCAAATAAAAAAAAAAAAAGGAAACACGGCAAAATCGACATTAGCAACAGAGAACAAACATCTCACAGAAATCCGTCATTTCGTTCCCAAAACGAATTGCCTAACCTCCTCCACTCCAAACTGATGCTTCTCCCCATCTGGAAAGGCTGACACGTCAGCAAAGCTAACAGGGACTGCAAATGAGTCAAAGTTAAACTTATCCGAGGCAGAGAGTTCAATGACGTGTGCCCGACCCCCATCGCGCCGCTTCCTTTTCTGTCCAACCGCCACTCCGGCGTCATTCACCACCGCCTCGACGCTTTGCACATCCCCCCGACGTGTTGCCACGCATCGACTCACCTCCGCCTCCAACAACTTCCGCACCGCCCGCGCGGAGTAACTCGTGAGCTCATCCCGTTTGGTGCACGCCATGAGCACCGCCTCCACCCCATAAAACGCGGGGGACGTGCAGACGGAGAGGAGGAGCTCCGCCAACGCCTTCGCCCCCTCGTTGCGGTCATCTTGAATGGCGACGGCGTCGACCACAACCACGACGCGCTTCGCCTCCGCCACGGCAGGGAGAAGAGACTCGCGCAGTCGGCGGTGGCCGGGAAAGTCCACCACAGCCACGGCGTTGAGGGAGGCGGTGTTCGGCTGCATGCTTGTGCGGGTGGCGACCCGACGGCCCGTGAGGAGTTGGGCAAAGAGTGCCGTTTTGCCGCCACCGCAAAGGCCGAGGAGGAGAACGGAGTGGCGGGGGCGGGAGGCGGCGCCGGTGATGCGCATGACGCGGCGAAACACAAAGTGGGCAACGAGGAGCACAGAAAGGCCACTGAGGAGGAGAAAGGTAAGGCTGTGTCCGTCGTTGGATGGTTCATGAGGGGTGAACTGCGGTGGTTGTGGTTCTGGCTGAAGCTTCTCTGATGTATTCATTTTGTTACAGGGGAAAAAAAAAAAAAAAAACTAAAACGAACAAAAAAATGACGGATTAAAAATAGAATATCACTGTTTCTCTCTCTGTCTTTTTTGTCGTTTCTGTTATTTTGTCTTTTCAATCTTTTCTAATCTGCGCAAATGTGAGTTGGACTAGAAAGAGTGAGTTCAATGTATAAACAAGATATTCAAATGAATTCACAAAAAAAAAAAGAGATAAAAAGCACCATTAATTAAAAGTAAATAGAAAAAGAGTCATCGTAAAGCCAAAAAAAGATGCGAGGTAACAAAGTGAGGAAACACCGATACACATATTCAAGGATGAAACTAAAATATTAAAAGAAAACGACAACAACAAGTCTTCTTTACTTTCTTTTTGTCAGTGAGTTTCTTGATTATGTCTCGATAATCAAGACTGTAATGTGAGTGATTGCACCAGAGGAATTTCAAAAAAGATCAGAAAAATAATAAGAATAGTAATAATAATTCAATGTCGTACTTTCGTCTAAATACTTCCCTTTTCTTTCTTTCTCTCTCTCTCTCTCTCTCTCTCTTCCTTTTCTTTTTATTCTCTTGCCTTCTTCACTTCCCGTCTCGATTGAGCATGTCGTATGTTTTTCGGAGGGCTTCTTCCAACTTGGCATGGGGTGGCATCTTTGCGGTTTCACCGTAAACCGCAAATGTCAATGGTTTACGTATCATTTCTCCGCAAACACGTTTCAATCCGTCAAGTGTGATATCGCGTGTCCCCTCAACGGTTTCATTAGCGGTAATAATATGTTCGTGCACGACCATATTAAAACCCATATCCGACAGCAACTGCTCTCGCCCTTCCCCAAGTAGAATGAGTTGGGAACGAAGTTGATTCTTCGCCATCTCCAAATGTGCCGGACTCACCCGTTGGCAAATAGACGCGGCTTGATATATCATGATCTTCAAGAGTGCATTGACATGTTCATGGGGTGCGCTACCGTAGAGTCCAATGAGTCCACCATCGCTGTACCACGCCGTGATACACTCCAATCCATGCAAGAAACCTTCTCTATTCAACACCTCACGAAATAATTTCGTCTGCATGCCTTTTCCAGGTCCGCCCGAGCTAAAGGATGTTCCACCACCGAGTAGGGTTTGAATCACACTCACCGTGTAGTAATCCGGGTGGTTAATAGGAATTCCTTGATAAAAGAGAGCCACATGGCTAAGATTCTTCTCTTGAAACTTATTCATACTCTCCGGTGCCTCAGTCTGCTGCACAAGACGACTGCCTCCCGTGTATGGATGACTCGGTAAGTTCAAGGAGGCATCTGTGGAATCAAACTTTAAGATACGCTCCGCGTCGAGCGCAAATTTCTCGTGTTCCGCCACCCCCGTTGCGGCCAGAACCGTCCGCTCAGGACGTGTGTAGTGGAGGTGAAAGGCGTTAAAGGTATCCAATGTGAGGGTGTCCAAACTCGCTTTACTCGGGTTCAATGGGTTTCCAAGACCCTTCCCACTCCAACCTGCCTCATGCACTAGCTCAAAGCACACACTTGTAGCATCGCGGCTATACAAGAGAGCTCGTTCCATTGTTTTTTGTTTGGCTATTTGAAACTCCGCCTCATTCCGTGTCGGGTGAAGACACATGGCGTTGAGTAACTCAAGACCATCCCGTTGGTGGTAGCGAGGCACCATAAGCATGACAGACATGGCCTCTTTGTTATTCGTCACTTTAAAGGCATTACCGAGTCCGCCAAGTGCCTGACTGATTTCAGATTCCTTGTAAATCTGATTACTGAGTAACGGCATGGACTCAAACACGGCGGCGGAACCAACGTTCGTCTCATCCTCAAACTTTGTCCCGTTCAGCATGAAGAGGCCCATACCAGTGATGCCATTTCCATCATCGCATGTGAGCACACGCAAACCGTTGCTGAGGCGCGAGAGAGTGTAGTTTTCCTTCGTCACCGTACTAACAATTTGACGACACGGGAAACAGCGGCGAAACATGGAGGGTCTTCTTGTTCTTTTTTTTTTTTTGTTCCCCTTCTTGGTTTTTAAACAATACTTTTCTTATCTCTCCTCTTTTTCTTTCTTCCGATTTTTTTTTTTTTTGTGTGTGTGTGTTTTCTTTTCTTCACTTCGCTTTCGTTGTTTATGAGCCCTTTTTGTTGTTGTCTTTACTCTTAATGGTGTAAAAAGACACCTCACAAAATGAAACAAAGAAACAAACAAAAATTCTTTTTCCTTATCCTTTCTCCTTTTTTTTTTTTTGGATTTACAAATAACGCACAAAAGCAAAAAATAAAAATAAGAAGAAGATTTCAGTTAAGTGAATCATCGCGAGGTGGACAAAGACACGTATTTTTAAAAGTGTACACATATATACACATACAAAAAACAAAAAAAAACAATTAGAAAGAACATAAAATACACGTTTGCAAACACATACAAACACAAAACAGCAACAATAAAACAAAAAAAAAGTGTGATTGCCTCCATTAACTAAATTCCACAGAAGCAAAAAAAAAAAAAATGCTAAAAAGGAAATGTAGAGTCAATGTTTCTCTCTTCTTTTTTTTTTAATATTGTTAGTATGCAACCTTTAAAGAAAGAGAAGGGGAAAAATTCCGATTTTTCTTTCCCTTTTCCCCATTTTCTTGTCTTCTTTTTACGAATCGTATTTGTTGTTGTTGTTGTTGCTTCGATGAATTATGCGCAAACTTGTGCTTGAACGATTTCAATACTGTGATAATTTCACCCCTTCACAAAACAGGAACACGTACACCCACTCTCTTTTTGTTTTCTTTTTTGTTGTTTGCACATATGACTATATACGTTGCTATGATTCTTTTTCTTCGCTTGCTTAGTCCCTCCATTTTGGTCCTACTATCTCTTGGATAAGAATTACCAAATACACAGTTGTCCACATTTCTCAATGATCTAGTGTTTGACTAGTATAGCCCTGTTTCCTTTTTTTTTCTTTGCTTGCTTTTCTTTTTGATACTATTATTATTTTTTCTTTAATATATATATATATATATATATATATATATATATAATATTTCACGGCCACTTTGAACCAAACGTTTGCTGTGCAGCCACCATTGCCAACAACTGCGGGCATGGGGGCGGGAAAACGTCATCACCAAAGGCTCTATTATAAATACGCATTCGGTGCACGACATTTGCTATACCAAATTTATCCGCGTAGTAACAAAGTCCACCTTTCCATGCCGGAAATCCGTACCCAAATGTGACCACCACATCCACCACCGACGAACTCGTTACAACCCCTTCACTGAGAATTTTTGCCGCCTCATTAATCATGGAAAATATAACACGCTCCACGATTTCATGTTCGTTAATATCACGACGTAGAATATTCTTCTTCTGACACACATCAAGAATCATTAACTCCACCTGACGGTCTGGCCATGGGGTTAAACGAAGCGAAGCGCCTCCTTTGCGCCACACGCCCCAATGCGGTTCGTATCCACTGACGGTTTCTCGCACCTTCGCCAAGGTGGAGGCGATCCATCCGACATGTTCATAGTTGTACCAACCCCGACCGGTTTTTTGGCCAAAACGTCCCTCCTCCAGCAGACGTCTTTGAACAGCAAAGATGTCTGTGGCGGGAAAGAATGGTGGTTCCTCCGCGAGACGGGGTGGTCGTTTGTGGGAGGAATGGGATGACCTCGACGGCTGTTGCAGTGCGGCTCGAAGTCGTGCCGTGAAGTCGACCCCCGCGAGATCGTCCAGTGCAAAGATACCCATGCGAAATCCAAACCGACGCATCGCGCGATCCACCTCTACAGGAAAACTGCCCTCCTCCAGCATCGCCAAGGCCTGATAGGAGGCCCGTGCAATAAGACGTGTGGTGACGCACGCGAAACTATCATTGATGACCATCACAGACTTGTGAAAGAGTCGCCCAACGCGCATCGCCTGCGCCACGGTCGCCCGCTCCGTGCAGCTGCCTTGCATAATCTCCAGCAGCGGCGTCACATCGGAAGGGGGAATAAAGTGCATCCCAATCACCTTTTCCGGCCGCCGCGTGGCCGCCGCGAGGTCCCCAATGCTCAGAGAAGACGTGCTGCTCGCCAAGACGCACTGCGGCGCACAGGCCGCGTCGAGGCGAACCAACACCCGCCGCTTCAGCTCCGCGTCCTCGCCGACGCACTCGACCACCAACTCCGCCCCCCGCAGCGCCTGCACAAGGTCATCCTCAAAGAGCGCCATCGTGAGGAGCGCATCGAGGCGCGGGCGGAGGTCCACGGAGAGACGCCCCTCTTGCACGTCGCGGTCGAGTTCCATTCGCACAACACGTCGCGCGCGTTGGCGTTCGGCCGCGTTGAGTTCGACCACCGTCACCGCCACGCGGGCGCGGAGGGCGAGGAGGACGACGCCCGTCCCGACAGTACCGCAGCCGACCACACCGATGCGCCGCAACGCGCGGGCCCCCCCTTCCGCCAGGGCCGCGAGGTTTTCCCCCAGCGGGGCGTAGGAGGCGCGCAGGAGGTGCTGCATCGCGTGCGCCTCGGGGGACGCCATCGCCTGCAGAAAGAGGCTCCGCTCCGCCGCAAGTCCGGCGGCGAAGTTCGGCGACGTCAGCGCGGCGCGAATGGCCGCAAGGCAGCGCATCGGGGCCGTCACGCCGCGCGGGGCCTTGCGCAGGACCTCCCGGCGCGCCCAACGCAGCAGTGCGCGGTTGGCGAGGGACGTGCCGAGTCCCGCCTGACGCTCCGAAAGGCGAGAAGGGGCCGTCCAACGCGGCGCCAATCGCAACGCGGCGGCGATGATACCCGCGCTGTCCATCGCGGACTCCTCCCGCGCGAGGTGGTCGATAAGGCCCATGTCAAGCGCGGCATCGGCGCCGACTTTGGTGGAGCTCGCGATCATTGCCATTGCCTCGCGAAGGCGAATGAGGCGTGGTAGTCGTTGGGTGCCACCACCGCACGGGACGATTCCCAATTGCACCTCTGGAAAGGAAAAGAGAGCGGACGGGGCGGCAACGCGGTAGTGCGCGGCGAGAGCAAGCTCGAGGCCGCCCGAGTACGCAATGCCGTGAATGGCCGCAATGACAACTTTGGAACTCCGCTCCACCATGTTGGTCAGTGCGGCTAGGCTTGGTACCGTCGTATCGGTCGGACTCTTGTCATACATAGTAACCATTTTGCCCTTGTTGCTCGCATGGATATGGTTTGTAGTGTTAGTATCCCTCGTGTCATTGTCTTTGTTATGATTGCTCTCAACGAGACTGGTTTGCACGACGGAGGCCTTAAAGTCGGTGATGTCCACGCCGCACGAAAAGGCGGAGCCGTCACCTGCAATAATTATGCAACGCACAGAAGGATCCGCTTCGGCCTCGAGGAAGTAATGCTGAATCGCAGCACGCATGCATGTGGTGAGGGCGTTTAGAAGTTCATGATGTAAAATGAGAATGGCCGCATCACCGGAGCGTTCAAGGTGGCAATACTTGCGGTAGCCAATTTGCGATGAAATGGTTTCGACTCGGTGCATTTTTGAATAATAATAATAATAGACGAAAATAAAAAAAGTTGTCTTTTTAAAGAAGATGACCAATACAAAAGACAAGCAATCAGAAAGCAAAAAAAAAAAACACGAAAAGATTAGAATATCAGTACGGTATTGAAAAAATAAAATATAGATGAAAATATGTATGCTAAGTAAGCTATCAATCAACTATTTCCTTCTTTCTTTTTTTTTTTTTTTCTTGCTACACCTACAAACATTTTTGTGTCAGAAAAAGTGAAAAGCAAAAAAAAGAAGAAAAGGGAGAGAAAAACTCTGGAACAAATTATGGCAACCATGAATACGAACAAAATCAATAATACAAACGAGTTTATTTAATAAATGGAATACTATTTACGCAAAAATTCTTGTTCTTTTTTTTTTTTTTAGAAATCTTCTTTGGTGCTCCTTTTTCTTCCGTTTAATATATATATATATAAGTGCATGTTGCAGTTTAATCGTTCCTTGTAAATTACTCTGTTCCCTTTCCTCCCTGACAGCGACGCCAGTCCCATGGGCAACCATCCATAAGCTTTGGGTGCAAAAGCCCATCGGTTTCCATCTTCACCAAATCCAATTCCCTACCGCGCAGTTGATCCCCCGCGATGACACCGCCTTCCTCCTTCGATCTGTGAATGGGTCGGAGATACTTTTCGATGAGAGAACGCACCATCTTGGCGTCGGATGCCTGTGAGAGCATTTCCTCAATAAGGTTCGCGTCCAGTAAATGAGACATGGCAGCGGATTGTGCAAAAACCACCTGCACAAGTAGACTCGGTGTGGATGCGGTGTTATTCTTCAGTTCCTGTACAACCCACTTGAGGAGTCGTTTTCGTGTGCCTTCACCGTTTCCGAGTCGATCTCGCATAAAGTGGAAGAGTGGATACACATACGCCGCCGCCCGAATTCGGTGTGTCATTGGAATAATCAACGGTCCAACCGAAGGAGGGGCCATTCGCACGCGCGCCGGACCAGCCGCCGCCGCCCGCCACGTGTTTTGCTGCACCGGTTGATACCCTTTCGTCACGAGGGAGACGAGTTTGTGCATCATGTCCACCGCCTCCTCCTCGCTACCCAGCAGCGCCAGGCTCGGGGCGAGGTAGCGGAGAAAAAACGGTGTGCCCATCTTAAGCACTGAACTCAAATGAAACGCGAGCAACTCGCGCCACCACTCCGCATTCCCGCAAACCCCCGCCGCCTGTTGCCGCAAGAGGTCCTCCGCCAGGCGATGAAACACGAGACTCGTACAGGCGGCGAGAATATCCTCAAACGGTTTATCCCCGCGGCGTTGCGCTACTTCCTCCTCGGGGTGTTGCCCCAAAGCCCGTAATGGCGCGGAGGGAGTGAGGGGCGTTGCTGGAGTGGGCACCTCCAGCGACGCGGTCGTGCCATCCCCGGTCTGCAGGGAAAGCTCCATGTCGAGTAGCTGCTGCAACACAAACCGAATGAGCTCATTACGGTAGGAGAGCATCTTGTTATTCTGCATCGCAAACTCCGCCAGGCGCGTGGGGAGGGGATGCGTCGGGGGCATCGGCATCGACGCATCGCTAAAGTCCGCCTCACTCGCGGACATCAGCGCCGTGGTCATCTCCAACGGCCGCAGCGCGCGAGGCGCCGCCGTGGAAAGGGCGCCGCCGTCCGTTCCGCTCTCCTCCGATCCGCGCATGACGGAGTTGGCGTTGGGCCGAGCGGCCGCGCCGAGGACAAGGGCGGCGTCGTTGCAGCTTTGCGTGGGGTAGAGCGGGATGTGCGCCTCGAGGGCGAGGTGGAGGAAGAGACCGATGCACGCGGTGTGGTGCCGCCGCTCGGCCCATCGCCGCTTCGGCACGAGGGAGCGCATGCACTGCTCCAACACATCGAGCACGACGCCGCTCGGGTAGCGCGTGGCCACCGCGTTCATTAAGCGCATAATCGAATCGCTCGGGATCAGCCGCCGCGCCCCATCGGCGACGGGCGGCCGCATGTGAAACGGCCGCATCGCCACCTCCAGCACCCCGCGCATCGCGTGCGGGGACTGCTCAATCAGCACCGCACAGACCCGCTCAAAGGCGAGTTGGATCCGCTCGTGCCAACGCGTGATGGCGCGCGTGGAGTTTCGGTTCGCGCCCATCGCCGCCTTCGCGCGCTGCGGGTCGACGGCGGCGACGACGCGCCACCACGGCATCGTGCGCAGCACGCCGAGCACGAGAAAGCGCAACTCCGCCTGCGCCCCGGCGCCGACCTGCGCGTACTCGCTGTCCTGCAGCCACGCCGCGGTCTCGGTGAGCCAGTCGAGTATCTCCCGGTCCTTCTGCTCCGCGAGGGAGGTGCGGCGAAGGACGTCAAAGAGGACGCGTTGATGGGCGGGCTGCGTTTGCGTCTCCTCCAGCGGCGGAAGAGGGGAAATGGCGGGGGAGGCGGAGGCGGAACGATCCCGCTTCCGCATCGATCTACACTACTAAATGGAAAAGAAAGTCAAGCAATAATGAGAAAAAGTAGTGCCCTTCTCGTTTGTTGTTCCTTGGTCGTAAAGAGCAACAACAATCACAAAGAAAAAAAGAAGGGGGGGGTGGGTGGGAGCGGAAGTTCAAAGAATTAACTCAAAAACCAAAAAATCAATCTCAGCAGTAAAAAAAAAACAAAAAAAAACAGAGATTTGAAAATTAGTATATTTATACACATATATGACGTATTTACCCAAAATTATAAACTCTGAAGAACAACAACAAAGAAAAGATTGAAACAAAAACGCAAAAGAAGAAAAAAATCTGTGTTTTGTGAAGATTTTCAAAAAGCAAAAAACTAACAATCTGTATCATTACCAAAATGTAAAAAATAAATAAATAAATATATATATATATATATATATATATATATTATGAAGACACAAATCGCATGCATGTAGATCCTTCAGAGAAAAAAAAAGTGCATATTTCCTTCCCATGTGTGTTTTCTCCTCTTTTACTTCACTTTTCTCTTCCGTGTCAGACGCATGTGCGTTTCGAGTGCGCTGAGGAACCAGTAATGTATCTCATTCATATCATGAATGATTCGCACTTTTCCCCGCACACATAGCGAGACCAGAGTCGAGCCAATCCTTCCGTCCTTTCCGCGCTTCTCGGCGACGTGCGCGGCTCCCGTGTGGGTGTGGGCGTCCATAAACTCCGCCGCGCCGTGCAGCACACGCTGCACATGCTTCGAGGTGTCTGCAAACGCCAAGCGCCCAACCACAAACACGTAATCGTTCTCCCGAATCTCCTCCTCCCCCTCCTCCATCCACTCCCGCCGGGCTCCCACCCCGTCCGCGTTCGTCTCTTCGACTGCCTCCTCGCCTTCCGCTTCCGCGGCGGTCTCCTCCGCTGCGCCGCCCTTGACGGGGTGAAAGCGCACCACCGGCACCATTCCCGTGGTGTCGGAGAGGAGCATGGCGCTGACGGCCGGTCGCGTCGCCGCCTCAATGCGCACCACGCGCGCAGCAAAGCACACCGCCGCGCACACCAAACCGTCGAGGAGAATCGCCCCCTCACACACCCGCGCCAACTCGGCGCGGAGGAGGTGGGAGAGGAGCACAGGTCGGGGGGAAAAGGGGAGAGGAGAGGCGCTCGACAGGCGACGGCGGCGGTCCGCGAGGAGGGGGCGATGGGGTGGGAACGTCACATCGTCCTCCGCGCAACGGGCGGAGAGAAAGTGCGACGCCGCCGAACGCATAGCCACAATAGACACTCTTGAAGGAATAGTAATAACAGTCACAAACAACAACAAAATGAGGGATGTAGGGCGAAGGGAAAAAGGATGGCACCGTAGAACAGGCATCCCATACAAAGAAACATCACACACACATATCATTACCAAAAAAAGAAACAAAAAAAAACATGGAAAATCAAGAATCAATAGTACACAAAACAATACATGCATCATTTCCGCGCTCAAGCACATTTGATTTTTCTCTTCTTCTCCCGTAAGGTAGAAAAGATCGAACTCTCCTCTAATTCCCATGAACACGTGTTAACGGCCGGTCACATTCTTTTGCCACGGTGAACAAAAAACAAAAAACAACAAACATAATACGCGGAAGGGTGAACATCAACTCACACACCAAAAGGACAAAAAAAAATTAGGAGAAAGACGCATGACTGAATTTAACCGTATTTTTACCTGTTCCTGTTCCTGTTCCTTTTTTTTTTTTTTTTGCATTTCGCAAGCCTAAAACTTTTTCTTTTCTTTTTCCCTTTTTTTCACCTCAGGTTCCGTGTGTACTCACTCCCCTTAAACAACTACAAACACAACACATGTTCTGAATCCCTTTCCCCTCACACCTCTCATGGGGTTCAGACCAACGGCTTCAGATCCAGCGACATGGGAAACAACGACTGCATAGCCACTGCCGCATGCTCCATCATTTCACTTTCCCCTTTCCCCGTGTTGTCTTCCCTTTTCGCAAACCATAAGCCCTTTTCCCCATCCTGCATCTTCCCCTCGTCATTTTCCTTCCAACGCGCGTGGCATGTAAAGTGTTGGGGAATCCCATACACGTCGCGCTGCGTCTGTCGCACCAACTCCGCCATTTCCTCCGCGAAGAGAAGTGACTTTTGGAGTGTAAATGCCGCCCGTCTCTCCGCCGACGTGACGAGAAAGCGCTGCATGTTGTCGAGGTGCGCCGCAACGGTCGCACGCATGCGATGCGTGAGGACCAACTCCGCCATCTCATCCGTTGCCTTCTCGAGTTGGGTGAGGCGCTGATGGGTGTGCCGTAGCGCCGTCTCCGCCTCCACCCGGCGCCGCTCCTCGGCCTCGAGGCGCGCCAAAACGGAACGGTCGCAAAGCGGAGAGGACATTAACGCAAACTCCTTCTTTGGTTCCGTCCACGTGTGCTGTGGGGCGGCGTCGGTCGATGCCAAGGGGTTCATCTCCACCAGATGAAACGGTGGCAAGTCACGCAATCGTCCCTCAAAGTAGTGCATCAGAATATTATCCGAAAACGTCTCCATTGCGTCCTCGGATCGCGTAGGTGGTGGTATGGGGGGATCGAACGCATTTCTATTCGCGTTTTTTGGTAATGTCTCTTCCGTTTCTGTTGGGTCCGCCGTTTCCTCAGCCTTTCGTAACTGTAACGACCGTTCCGTTAAACGTGCCAACCCCACGCGTCGTCTATCCAGAAGGGGCGACTGGGTGAGACTTCGCTCAGACGTTATTCGTTTCAAAAACACAAACTCCGCCTCCAACATGCGGCGTTCATCAATGCGCATGACACGTTGGGAGTGATGGCGCTCCGCGAACGTGTTGGCGTTCAATGCGGCGTTTAATGCCTCCACGAGTTTACGCAAAACCGCGTACTGCACATCCACCGGATATTCGCTAAGCAACATGTTGTTTTGGTGTGTTTTCCTGTCATGTTCCCTCATGTTCTCCTCCCTACCATCTTGACAGTCCGAGTGCTTCATGATTTCCCGCACCTCCTCCGCGAGGAGCTCGAGGAGGCGTTTGTAGTTGCGCACATTTGTCACAAACGGTTCGGTGCGTCCCCCATTCCTGAGTTTGGCGTGTTTCATCAAACACGCGATTGATTCCTCCTCCGGGAGCGCACACGCCGCACTGCAACGCGTGCAAAGCAATAAACCTGTCTCGAGACATGTCAAGGACTCCCGATGGGTATTGTCCTTAGGGTAGAAAAGGTTACGCCCTTGGCGAGTGGGGGGAGAGGGGGATTTAAATGTGTACAGGTCGGGGGCATCGGGCCACATCCGCGCCTCACATCGCGTTCCACATATCCAACACGGACTCACACGATTCACCATGTACTTGGGATCCGCCTCTGCCAGCTCCGCAGGACTCGGCGCACGCTCACCTCTTCCTCCCCTAACCGTACCTTTTAGTGCGCCGTGTGAGGGGCGATGGTTAGTGGAGTATCGGTTTGAACGCGATGATCGCACAGTTCCCCCGGCGAGACTTCCACTTCGGCTATCGATAAGGCCTGTGGAGGTGTGCCGTGCGTCAAGCAGATCATGACGCGTGGGGTGAATGTTTGT
This sequence comes from Trypanosoma mega, assembly GCA_030849715.1. NCBI lineage: Eukaryota > Euglenozoa > Kinetoplastea > Trypanosomatida > Trypanosomatidae > Trypanosoma > Trypanosoma mega. The sequence goes on along the minus strand of JASANV010001580.1, from coordinate 140,690 downwards.
GTGTGTGAAGTAATGGGCATCGGAGTGCGTTCGCTCCTTATACACCGCAAAGAGCTCATCGGTTAGACGTTGTGTCATTTTCTTCTTTACTTCTGCTTTGGGAGGAGGGAAAGCGCGCTTTGTGATATAAAAGAATAAACAGATGTTTATAATGCTGTCGTATTTTGATTAATTTTTTTTTTGTGTGTGTAGTATTTATCTTCACTTCTTTTTCTTTTTGTTTAAGTTGCTCTTGATGTTGTTTGTATTCCTTCTTTTGTATTTTTCCTTGTCGGTATTTCTCTGATCCTAAAATGGCTTTATTGTCTAATGCCTTACAATACAAAGGAAAGCACACACACAAATACACACAACAACAGCAATAACAAAAAAAAAAAGATGAGTAAATGAAGCAAATAATGTATGTTTAATGAGAATCATCGAGCAAAACGAAGAGTGAAATGCAAAAAGATACTCTAAACAAAAAAAACCAAGAATAAAAATATCAAAAAGTACTTTCAGCTTTTTGTTGTTGAGGGGGGAAGGGGTATGGGGGGAGAGTTGGTTTACACTATTGATGATGTAAATGGGTTTCGTATGCAAAAACAAAAAACACTACGTAAAGAAAAAGACAAAAAAAAGTGTAAGGTGCGGAGGCAAAGTCTGAGAAGAATGAAAAAGAAAACAAACAAACAAAAAGAAACAGTAGGCAACATAAACAAAAAGGTACACAAAATATTAAACAATGAAAAAACACACATACGAATACAAAAGAAGTTGACAAGAAACAAAAAAAAAGAATGCTTTATGTGTATACATATATACTCAACATTCATCATAGTTTCATTTTTTTTCTCCTCATGGTTTGTCTCCTCTTCACCTCCACGCGTCAAAATAGAAGTTTCACAATAAGATAAAATAAGTTCTCATTTTTAAAAAAGTTCTCATAAAACCAAATGAAGAGAACATCCATACAAATAAAATAACAAAAAAAAACTGTAAGAATCATATAAGTAAACTTCATTTCCTGCGCTCTTCTCTTTTCCTTTGTTTATTTGAAGGACCAAAACAAAAAAAAAATCCGTTTTCTTTTCTGTTTGGAAAAACAACGGAAAAGTTAGGCACACCCATTCGATATAATTGATCCAGGAAGTGAAAGAAAGCAGAAATAAAATAAAAATTTCTCAAGCCAATGAAAGAACAACAACAAAAAACAACAACACAATTTCATTTCACCTTTCAAAAACATTATTACTGTTTTTTTGTTGTTTTGCTGTTTATTACGCTCTTTCAAATAACAGATTCATTTTCCTATTTCGTTTGATTTAATTTTTAATATAAATGTATAAACATACCCGCCCTTTTTTTTTCCTTTTGCTCTTTACCGCACATCTCCTTTTCTTTTTCTTCGCCAATAAAAACGAATACTTTTACCTCAAATAGAAAACAATAAGAATTTAGAAAGACAAACACAAAGTCCATTTGAAGCTCATTACAAAAAGGAAAAGAGATCAACCAAAAAAAAAAAAAAGGGCAATAAAAAAAAACAAAAAAAACTAAAGTTTCTTGGAGGTTATATAAATATCAATATATAAGAAAACAACGACGGAAAAAAAAAAACAGCAGAACGTTGTCATAAAAAAAAAAACAACACAAATAGTAGAAATATAATCAAAGAAAAAAGGAAAGAAATGAAGCAAAAAAATCAAAAGAGAAAGGCGAAAACAGTATTTGGTGGTTCCGTTGTTGATCAGTTTCTTTAAAACTTCACATTTTCTTTTCTATTAATATTATGACTCATCTCAAACAGGAAATAAATATAATAAAACAAGAGGAGAAACAAAAATAATATAAATAGCGAAAAGCACGTTTTGTTTACAGTGAATTTCATTGATAAAATAGAAAACACATTTTGAAACAAAATCGAAAGGACTAATAATATAAAGAAATGGAGTTAATTTTTCACTTCTATATATAAACAAAAAAAAAAAGAATTCCTTTTTCTGCTTTCTGCTTATCTCCTTTCGACATTTTGTTTCACCATATGAAGAGACACCAAAACACGCAAAATTGTAAGTTGATATATATACTTGGCGTTGCCGTCAAAATGTGTATATTCTTTGTTGTTTGAGTGTTCTTCAAAACAAAGACAAAAAAGATCTTACATTTCATTTTCGATCTGCGTGTATAGACATATATATATATATATATATTAATTTTGCTACTCTTTTTAATTTCCTTTATTTTTCCTGTGCTATTCCCTCTTTGTTGCATTTCAATAAATCCGAAACTTCTCTCTCTCTTCATTCGTTCCTTTCTTTCGATTTCATTCCATTATTCCCTTCTCTCCCCCCTTTTTATTTTTCATTTTCGTCTCATTCTCCAATTTCTTATCTCTCTTGTCTTTTCTTTCGGATTTGAAGTGTCACTCTGTGAGTGTGTGTGTGCCATTCCATTCCCCTTTCTGTTCTTTTCATTTCAAACCGACAATTTCTTTCTTCTACTATGATATCTCGATCTCTGACACATACATAAAAAGGAAAACAGAACAAAACTACTTTTAAAGTACAACAAATACACACAACGTTACTTCTCTACCAACAATTATACCCCTCTTTTCTTTTTCTTTTTGTACTTTTACCATTTCTTAATCGCAGTTGAAATCCGTTTCTTCTCACACACCAAAAAAGAAAGGAATTCGTACCACGGAGTATGATTTTCTTTGGGGTGTTTGATTATTATTCTTTTTTGTTTTGACTAAGAACAAAAACAAAAAACAGAAAAATCTCTTGTATGAACGAAGAAGCCACCAAAATGAAAAGTCCACGCACTCACAGAGATAGAATATGAAAGAAAAAAAGTTCGAATATAAAAAGTACACTCCGACTGCCAGAAAGATATGTAAAAAAAAAAAGACAAACAAACGTAAGTACAAACACAAGAAAAATATTTGAAATAGACGTTATTCTTATAAATAAAAATATATATATCTATCAATGGGAAATAAGAATAAAGAGAAAAAAGACATATATATATTTTCGTAATTTATTCATTTTTCTTTTTCCTATCTCCTCTTTTTCCTTTCTATTATCGTTATTTCATTTTGCTTGGAGTCTTGACTTTTCACCTCAACATTCTTCTGGTTTAGTTGTTCTCTCTTTTTATCTCGCTCTTCTCTATTTTCTTTGTAATGTATGCTCTTCCTGCTCGAACCTATAAAAGTATCTCTTACACACAAAGCGACAAGAAGCTCTTGGACACTTTCGTGTAAATACAAGACACAATAAAGTCGCAGAGAAGAAAAAAATATTAGGCGGAAAACCAGAGCCTAACACATACACACACACAAAAAAAAAAGTGAATAACGACAAAACGAGATCAAGGTCTGGTGTAAAAAACGTAAAAATAAATATAAAAAGTGTATATTTATACATATATGCAAACCAATAAACAAAAAAATTATATGGACACTTTTACCTGAATTTGAACCATTTTTTGTTTGTTTTGTTTTCTTCTACTAGAGTCAAGTCGATTTCACAGAGCGCTTTCAAAGGTAAGAACAGCACACATACACACAAAAAAAAAAAAAAATGAGGAAAGCTCAAAATCATCATCAACAACAAAAGTAAATCACAGAAGAACTCCATGCAACTACAAACAAGAAAACAAAAATAGAATCAAAAATTAGAATAATAAACAACGATGATGGTAAAGAACGAAAACAAAAGCAATAAAACCTAAACACACATATACAATAAAGTTGCCAGGAATGAGAATTCACATGCGGTTTTTGTCCATGATTCTGTTTCTCAACATTTTACTCTCTTTTTTTTTTTTCTTTTTACCTTTTTCTCCCTTGTTCTTCTCTCTTTACGCCTGTTTCGTTTACTTTTACAGTTCAGGTGCCTGAACAACAGGTAGACGCCGACCCTTCCTTGGTGTACTTAACTCCTCCGATGTATCATGTTGGTCCATTCGAGGTGTTGTGTCCCCCGTATTCCGTTGGTGCCCGTCCGCCGTCACCGTCGATGCGCTCCCTCCGCTTGCCCTTCGTCCTCTTATAACTCCGACCTGTACCTTTTGCCCCATCCCCCCTTCCGACGTCCGCGTTGCCATCCCTTGCGTGGCGGGTAAGGCGGGGGACCCCGTTTGTGCGGTTGAGGGCGGTTGGGGCGGGGCATTGGTGCGCGTACGGCGATGGAATGACCGCGCCACAGGGGTGATGCCGCGTTGAAACATCTGCGCGTGCATTGGCTTTGGTGTGGATGGAATAATGCGCCCCCCACTGCCCCCTTGGTGCCCTCCGGTGAAGTTGGAGAAGGACGGCAGCACCGCGCTCGTCGCCGCCAAACTGTCCCCGGCGAAGATCTCCGACGACGGCGGGGGCGGAATGCGGGTGGGGGGAGGATTCGGCGCGGTTTCCGCGTGTCCGCGGGAGTCCCCGACGCGCGTTCCGATCTCGTTGCGGTAAAACGGAATGTTGAGGGAGTACGCGCGGTACGTGCGCGCGGCGCGGGGGCGGGCGGGGCGGTTCGATGCGTCCGCCGTCGTTCCGCTTCGCCCGCGGTGGCGCCCCGTGTCCGGGGCGGTCACGCTGGAGGCGGAGAGCGACGGCGCGATGTGTGAAACGCTTTTGTGGGAGACGTTTGTGCGCGGCGGCGCGGGCATGGCGCGGCGCTGCGTGACGGGCGGCGCGGCGCGGGGCGTGACGGGACGCAACAACGGACTCTCTGCCCGAGGCGGCGCGGCGGCGCTCGGTACGTTGGTGCGTGGGCCCCCATTGCTTGCCGTTGCCATGGCTGTTGCTGTTGTTGGGGGCATGCGTTGCGGGGTGATGCTTGGCGGGGCGGAGACGTTCACCTCCCGCCGCGTCGTGAGTTGCGCGGGACGAGAGGACAGGAGACGAGGCGCCGCGCTCGGCGGTGGTGACGCCGTCAGGGGAGGCGCCGTCCCCTCCAACGGGACCTCACTGGCGGGGGAGCTCACGTCGGGGAATTCGCTCCCGGTGAGCATGGCATGACGATGACGACATGGGCTCAAGAGTTCAATGCCATTTGGTTGTAATGGTGACATATCGGTCGAGGGAAGAGGGGTTTCGGAGGCGGAGGAATCCACCGAGGGAGCTCTTGTCAAGTCCTTTCTTGTTGCTGTTCTCGTTGATGAGGCGGCTTTGGTCGGTGCAACTTGACCTGTTGAAGAGGAGATAGCTGTTTTTGTGACTTTGGCTACTAAATCACTCATTGACGTTTTCTCTAAGGACACCTGTGTCTTCTTATGTGCCAATTCCGGAGAAAATTCGGACATGATGGTGCCAGACGCCTTCATGGACGAATCCTCTAGCAATTTCGTTTCCTTCACTGCCTTCACAAGTGGATGTGACGTGGGTAGCCCACGCAACTTGCGGAACCGCTCACTTCGGTGTGGAGAAACAGTGAGAGCAGGTGCGATTTCCTCTGAACAATGCACGAGCGGAGCGCTTTCTCCACGCAAGACAGGGTACCTTTCTTCTACCTTATTGGATACTTTTGCTGTATTACTAGTTGTTACTCCTGACGCTGCTTCTACCTTTGCTTCCTCTACAACCGTTGCATTCACGTTGGATGATACTTGACCCGTCTCCACTCGTGTCGGGGAAACTTCCTTTAATGAGATGCTGGACTTCATTTTAGTCTTTGCCTCTTGATCTTGCTGTTTTTGTGGTTGTTGTGGAGGTGGGGGTGGCGCACGGAGAGTTTTAGTCACGTAGCCAAGACCACCAGATGGCGCGGAATGACCACGTCCTGTTGCGGAGTCCTTCTCAAATGCGTTCCGTACCTCCACTGTGGCGTCATTGTGGCGTGAAGATTCATTAGTCGGTGGAACAGGACGTGGGGAAAACGGTGTGACGTCTCCAATAATTGTGGAATCTAACGACAAGGATGGCACCTCCGATTTCGAAGAGAGCAAATGTATATTCCTAAATAATGGAAGACGTAAGGCGTCAGCTGCCGTGATGCGCTGCATGGGATCATACATAAGCAATGAGCTTATTAAATCATACAACTCCGGATCATCCCGCAAGACATCTAATAAAGAACGTGTGCTCACCTTTCCAGAGCGGAGATATTCAGAATCTTCCAGAAAGGAACCTGTTGATGTAAAGTATTTGCTTGAGTCTTTGGAGTACCGAGTGAATGTCTCAGGTAATGGTCCAAGGCGCCTTTCCATTAGCTGCAGGTGTGCATTATCATCTCGCACCTCAAAAAGACGCTGTCCAGTGGCAACCTCAAAAAGTATGCACCCCATACTCCACATATCCGCGGCATAGAACCAGGGACAACCTAAAATAACCTCCGGCGCACGGTATGGACGAGTGGAGATCAGATCAGAGTCTAATCGATCCATGCGCCAGAGAGATGCGCTACCAAAATCACACACAACCCAACTGCTACCAAGTGAAAATTTCGGCGTATCCGGGTCCACTAAAAGAATGTTCTCCGGCTTTACATCAGTATGTACCATACGACAATCAAAGTGAATAAAACGAAAGGTTTCCAGTAACGAATATGAAATCTGCAAAAGTTTATCGCGAGTAACAACACCGCCGGAATATCCAAGACGACGCGCGCGAAGCGAAGGCCCATGAATTGACATCACGAACACAGGACAGCGCTTCCACTCAAAAAATTCTATCATTCGACAAACAGAAACGTTACCTGCTCTGTCTTTATTTCCTAGAATTTGTAACATCTGCTTTTCAAAATAAGCATCTTCCTTGTATTCCCGTTTTATAATTTTCACAGCTACTACCTTTCGTTTATCCTCACGCGACCGGGTTAAATCGTAGCAACTATAAACTTTAGAAAAGTTACCACACCCAACTTCTCGAATCACTCTAAACCTACCATCAATGACATCACCTTCATGCACTTTCAAGTGCTCTCCTTTAGAAAACGACATCCTGAAAAGGATGCAAAAGTTAAACTACAACTATCTATTAAGTACAACGCTCAAAAAAAAAAATAACAAGAAAAAAAAAGAAAAAATACATAGAACAACACAAAAAAAATCACAGGAGTACCACCAACAACAAAAAAAAAATCTTTCTTCAATAAACACACACACATACAGAAAAAAAAAAAAAGGTCAACAACAAAAACTAAAGAAAAAAAAAACATTTTCAAAACCCACATAAACAAATACAAATCTTGAAAACAAGAAAAAAAAATAGTAATTACAAAACAAGAAAAAAAAATAATAATCACAAGCATAATGTAGACCGGCTCGCCGAACGACGCCAGCTCCTCCGCCGTCGGCACAATCAGCATGTCGCGCATGAAGAGCGCGTGGTACGGGCGCGTCGTGATCACGCGCACCTTGAGGCGGTAGCGCTCGTCGTGGCCGGCGAAGCAGTCCATCACGAAGAGGTGCTCGCGCGTCTGGAGGAAGTCCTTTGCCAGCTTGCGCACCTTGGCGAAGCTCTCCTCGGAGAGCTTCATGTTCACGTTGCCCCAGTCCACGTTGCCGCGCACGTCGTCCGTGTCGACGATGCGCTTGTCGCGCGGGGAGCGGCCCGTCTTGGCGTACGACAGCACGCAGAGCGCGCCGCGGGCGCTCAGCTGCGTGTCCTTCTCAAGCTTAAACCCCCACTGAACAAGCTCGGGAGCAGTCAGGTTTTTGTGCAGAATCGGGGCCATGTTTATCTTTGCTTAATGAATTAAAATAGCTTCACCTGTGTAGGAACCTATTGCGTTGGCGCAGCGGCCGGACGCGAGTCATCGGGTAGCAGAGGAGAGGAGAAAAAAAAAAAAATTAACAATGCAGAGGGGGAGTTGGCAGCAGCGCAGAGAGCAGTAGAAGCGGCAACGAAAGTGACAGCGAGCGTGACGGCGGCGAAGGCAGCCGTGCACCAGACGTGGGACGCAGCTGGTCAGGGAGTGTTATCATCATAAAAAGCACGTTCATCGCACTTTCCTATTTAGGAGATTTCCCATGAATGCCACACTTCAGGTTTCTTGCTATTCAGTGTGTTTTCCTTATTATTACATATATATATATATATATATATACGAATTTTTTTTCTTTAGATAAGATAAAATCGGTCTCCTGCGCAAGCGCATGGTAGAGCTTGATAAATTAGATTTTGATTTCTTTCTTTTGAACGGTCAACAAACGGAAGAAGAAGGGGAAAAGAAAAAAAAATCATTTCTCGTTCTTTACCTGGGATTGTTGCAACGCGAGGCTGCCGTACCCATTTTTACTTTGCGACGCTTTCAGTTTCGGTGCGGACCTACAGGCGGGACGCCTCGACGTAGCGCGGGACAGCGCTCTTCATCTCCGCCGACGCCTTCGCGGCGAAGCGCTGGTTGAAGCTCTTCTGGAACATGTCGACGAGCTCTTTGGAGGTTGCGTTGAACTGCGCCACGTCCGTCCATGCCTTGCGCGGGTTGAGCAGGTGCGCAGGCACGCTCTTCACGTGCTTTGGGATGTGCAGGCCCCAGCCAGGGTACACGTCGTACTCGGCCTGGTCGAGGGAGCCGTCGTGGATCGCGTCAATGATGGCGCGCGTCACGCGCAGCGGCATGCGCTTGGCGCCGCGGTCCGCGCGACCACCGGCGTAGCCCGTGTTCAGCAGCCACACGCGGCTGTTGTGCTCCTTCATCTTCTGCGCGAGCTGCTCGCCGTAGAACGTCGCGTGGCGCACCAGGAACGGACCGCCAAAGCACGACGAGAAGATCGGCCGTGCCACGCGCGCACCGCCAGCCTCCACGCCGGGCACGTTGGCCGTGTACCCCATCACGAACCAGAACATCGCCTGCGCGCTCGTCAGACGCGCCACGGGCGGCATCACGCCGAACGCGTCGTTCGTCAGGAAGATGATGTTGCTCGGGTGGCCCGCGACTGCCTTGGAAAGCGCGCCGTCGATGTGGTGCAGCGGGTACGCCACGCGCGTGTTCTTGCAGATGGATTCATCGTCGAAGTCGATCTCCTTCGTCGTCTTGTCGAGCATGCAGTTCTCCGCCACCGCGCCGAAGCGCACGGCATCGTAGATGTCCTTCTCCGTCTTGGGGTTGAGGCCGATGGCCTTGGCGTAGCAGCCGCCCTCGATGTTGAAGACGCCGCGGTCCGTCCAGACGTGCTCGTCGTCGCCAATGAGGTTGCGGTGCGGGTCCGCCGACAGCGTCGTCTTGCCGGTTCCGCTCAGCCCGAAGAAGACGGTCACGTCCCCGCGCTTGCCGACGTTCGCGCTCGCGTGCATGCAGAGGTGGTTGAGGCGCGGCATCAGCTCAAACATGACGGTCAGGATGCCCTTCTTCATCTCGCCGGCGTACTCCGTGCCGAGGATGACCTGCTCGCGCGTCTTGAAGTTCAGCGCGACGCATGTCGTCGACGTCAGGCCAGGGATCGACGGGTCGGCCTTCGACTCGCCAGCGTTGTAGATGGTGTAGTCCGGCTCGCCGAACGACGCCAGCTCCTCCGCCGTCGGCACAATCAGCATGTCGCGCATGAAGAGCGCGTGGTACGGGCGCGTCGTGATCACGCGCACCTTGAGGCGGTAGCGCTCGTCGTGGCCGGCGAAGCAGTCCATCACGAAGAGGTGCTCGCGCGTCTGGAGGAAGTCCTTTGCCAGCTTGCGCACCTTGGCGAAGCTCTCCTCGGAGAGCTTCATGTTCACGTTGCCCCAGTCCACGTTGCCGCGCACGTCGTCCGTGTCGACGATGCGCTTGTCGAGCGGGGAGCGGCCCGTCTTGGCGTACGACAGCACGCAGAGCGCGCCGCGGGCGCTCAGCTGCGTGTCCCTCTCAAGCTTGAATGCCCATTTAACAAGCTCGGGAGCAGCAAGGTTTTTGTGTTGGAATGGACCCATGTTTATTTTTGCGTAATAATGTAATCTAGTAAATTTTAATTAATTGTGTTAGAAAGAGTAAAATAAATTATGGTAGATAAAAAGTTTTTGGTCTATTAGGTTGTAGTTTAATGGGAAAACACACTTTACGAAAAATGAAGTTTGCGTAAGCAAGATTTTCTCTTACATATTCTTGTTTGAAAAGTTTTTATTTTTTATTCTTTGAATTGTTGCAATGTTATTTATTAAAAAGGTAGTTTTTCTTTTTTTTTCACTTTTTGCAATCCTGTTTTTTTCTAGCAATCCTACATACAAAGATAAATATATATATATATATATATATACATATTTATAAAGCTTTATATATGTTTCTTTAATTCGATTTTTTTTTGTTCGATCTGAATATAGAGAGCCTTGTTTTCTATATTATTTTTTTCTTTTTGTTTCTTTTGTCCATTTGTTTTAGGCTGATTTGCATTTGATCTGAGTTTTTTATATTGGAAATTTAATCATAAAAGCTGCGTTTGGATTTCTTTGAGTTAATTCTTTTTTTGACCTTTAGCTTTCGTTGAGAAAAAAAAGGGTATTGTAATCAATTTTTTTTTTAGGCAGCATCAGAACGTGATCTTTTTCGATTAGTCGCTGTTGATCTCGATCTTGGATTTTCTTCCTCGGTTGCTTCTGGTGTTAGTCGGGATGGCGACTCTGTGACAGCTCTTGCCGGTATAGGGCTTGCGCGCAGCGAGCGTGAAATAGCGCGATGCTTTCCAAAGTTTTTCGTCTGTGAGTTTCTTAATGCTTCCTGAAGCTCTTCATTTGCACCCCTCAACAATTCCATAGTTGCCTCAAAGTTCGCACTTTTTCGCGTACTAATGTGAAGCTGCTGAGTTGCATTTGAGAGGCTCTCTTCAAGCTGGTCGATTTGCTCCTCACGACGCTCAAGCTCCTCTTGCATTCGACGCAATTCTTCGTCACGGTCGTGAAGAGCTAGCTCTAAACTCGTAAGATTAGCTTCTGAAAAGGTCGTGTTTGAGGCACGCGTGTCTCTTTGTGTGGAAATGCTGCGACGGGGAGGTGAGTATCCATGCGACAGTTGTTCGGGTTCTTGTTGGTGGACAGTTTGTAAGCCAACTTCTTCGCCAACAGCATGCATTTGCGCCTCAAGCCGCTTAAATGCATGATCAAGTTCATCCGCTTGACGCCGCGCCGCCAATTCCGAATCACGTTTCTGTCGAGAGAGAAGAGCAAACTTTTCCTTTTGCTCCCTAAGTTTCCTTGATAACTTCTCGTTCTCCTCACGAAGCTGACGAAGTTCTTCGCTCCTTTCATTGTCGCGTGACGCCAAACGATCCTGTAAATGGTGATACTCTAGTTGCAGTTTATCGTACTCGTCTTTAAGTCGCTCAAGTCGGACACGTGTTTCAGCCATAGTCTCGCTGGGCGAAGCTAACTCGTGACGTCCAATTTCCTCTTTAAGCTCCTCTTCATTAGACTCAAGTTGTCGACAACGTCGTCGAGTAAGCATAAGATCTGCCTGCAAACTAGCAATTTGAAGAAACTGGGCATGTTCACCGTACTCTGAAACAAAGGAACCTGAGCGAGAACTTCTTGACGGACCACTGCCTTCAGCGGCAAAAGTTGAAGGTCGACCACCCAAGCGTGATAATCGTTCAAGTGCTCTATAGTCTCGCTGTAAACTCAAATGAGCAGCCCTTTCCCGCTCTAATTCTTGCTCACACTGAGCCGCTGTTTCTTCTGCACGCTTCCGTGACTCCACCGCTTTATGCACATTGCGGCGAGCAAGCACAAGCTCAGTAGTACAAGCTTCCGCATTTTGAGCACGCTGATCTTCAAAATTTTGCTTCATCATCTCAAATTGAGATTGCAACAATTCAAATGTTGACAGCAAATTCGATCTCCGCTCTTCCTCAGCACTCTCCGCATCTGCATGCTCTTGGGAGACACGATCAAGAGCTATAAGAGCAGCAGAAAGAAGCCTACCCTTCATATCAACTTCTTCACGTAACTGCGCAACAACACCATCATTATTCCCGACATTTCGACGCAAATCACGTATATTCTCTTCTAATCCTCTCACATTTTCTTCAGACAACCTAAGTTTATCCAACAACAAGTTACATTCTTCAGAAAGCTGGTCAACCGCCGCCCCCGCAGCAGCAGCAGCAGCCCTCTCCGCTTGTACGTTGATCTCGCGCAATTCGAGCCGTGCTGCGCTTAGGCTCTCGCTCAACTCGGCGATGCGCGCCGCGTCAGCGGCGTGGCGGTCGGTGGACAAGCGGGCCTCCTCTTCGGCCTCGCGCAGGCGATCTTGAGTGTCGCGCAGCTCTTCAGCAAGTGCCCCAACAACCTGCTCGGGCGTGTCGGCGTCGCTCTCCAGACGCGAAAGCGTGCCGGCCAGCTCAGTTATTCTCGCTGCCTGCGTGTCACGCTCGACAGAGAAGCGATCAATCGTCTCCAGGGCCTCCGCAAGGCGGTCGCGAAGAGACGAAGCCTCGTCATTCCGCTCGTCAAAAGCGGATTGTACACGATCAAGCTCCCGCTCCAGCGAAGCAATGCGATTCTCCATCTGCGCAGCAGTGCTCGACAGCGACTCCCGCTCTTGCGCAAGGCGGTCAACCGCTGCAAGCGCCGTCGAAAGCTCCTGTCTCAGCGGACCTGTTGTCTCAGCAGCAGCTGCAGCAGCAGCAGCCCTCTCCGCTTGTACGTTGATCTCGCGCAATTCGAGCCGTGCTGCGCTCAGGCTCTCGCTCAACTCGGCGATGCGCGCCGCGTCAGCGGCGTGGCGGTCGGTGGACAAGCGGGCCTCCTCTTCGGCCTCGCGCAGGCGATCTTGAGTGTCGCGCAGCTCTTCAGCAAGTGCCACAACAACCTGCTCGGGCGTGTCGGCGTCGCTCTCCAGACGCGAAAGCGTGCCGGCCAGCTCAGTTATTCTCGCTGCCTGCGTGTCACGCTCGACAGAGAAGCGATCAATCGTCTCCAGGGCCTCCGCAAGGCGGTCGCGAAGAGACGAAGCCTCGTCATTCCGCTCGTCAAAAGCGGATTGTCCACGATCAAGATCCTGCTCCAGCGAAGCAGTAGAGTTGCGAAAATGCGCAGTTTCTTCAGGGATGTGCTCTGTAGATAATAGTTCGTTGGACCTTTGGAGACTCTTTGATAGGCCTTCTTTTACAGCCGATTGACTCGCGAGCTGTTTGTTTAAAGAAAAGGTCTTGTTAGACACTTCTTTTATTGTGAGTGTTTGCTGCTGAATTTGGTTTGTGTATTGTGTTTGAATATTTTCATATGCTTGATGCTGCTTTTTTATTTCAAGTAGTTGTGCCTTTGTATCAAGAAGCTGTTGTTGGAGCAGGTGTTTTGCATTGTGTGCAAGTGCTAATTCGTTTTGTAGGTTATTTAGAAGTTGCTGCTGGTTAGCTAATTGTATATGGGATTTTTGAAGTGTTTTATCTACTTCTTCCTTGTTTTGTCTCAATTGGAGTAGTTCAAGTTGAAGATTTTGCTTTTCAAGTTCTAATGTCCCATCTATTGTTGAGGTGTCTAAAGCACTCTTGTTTGTGTTAGTGATTTGTTGTTGAAGTTCCTCGTTTTGGCGGTTTAGAGCGTTTAATTCTTGATGTGTAATAGATGGACGCTGAAGAAGAGATTCTCTTAATTCCTCAGTATTCTGAATGTGGGTTTGGCACAACGCTCTTGTAGATTCTAACCGCTCCTGAAGTGACTCCACTTCAGTTGCTAGTGTATTGCGCTCTACCTTTGAGGTGTTCAGAATCTTCGCATGTTCCTGTCGTTCATTGTGCAGTAGATTTTGTAAATCTTGAAGTTCCTCTGTAAGCGCTTTTATGGTCATTTGGGATGTTTCCATTTCAAGATTTTTCTCCTCCTCACGGTTAGCCTCTAAGCTTTCACGTTTTACTTGTTCGAACGCGAGCTTCTCAAGCACGTCACGAAGCTCATGCTCCATTTTCTTATTATCTTCTCGGAGGTTTTCCATCTCAACCTCGCGTCTGAGAATTTCACCTTTGTAATACATCACAGACAGACCGCCTTGATGCTGATCAGAAGCCAACGTTGTTTGCAACCGCCGCACCTCCGTCTCTGATTGGGTAACACGATGTCGAAGATCATTCGCTTCTCCCTGAAGGCGTTGCATTGCCTCATTACAGTGATAGTGATCGTGTTGTAGTCGATCGAAAGCCTGCTGCCTTCGCATCAGCTCTCTGTGCAGTCTGGCGGCCTCCTCCTTATAGTGATCGCGCAGCTGATACGCCTGATCAAGGGTGTTATTAACGTGAGAAACGTCCTCCTCGAGTCGAGTTGTGTAGTTCAATATTTCTTCCAGCGGACGTGTCGCCCGTCCGCGACGGCCAACGTCCAGCGTGCTGGTATGCGGTGAAACGCTTTGCTCGGCGCGCGCCATCCCGACAAGAGCGCGGCTTGCGTGAAGGTCCTGTGCCGCCGGGGATTGTGTGCGCGGGCCGAGTGGGTCCGTTCCTGCAAGTCCGTGAACACCAATGGGAACCGCGAGGCGACGGGACGGCGGCGGCGGAGTGCGAGCGCCCGAACGCCTTTCGTGTAAACCGCCAGAGGGAGGGTTCCACGCACGGGTGAAGAAGTCTGAATAACGTCGGGCATCACTTGTTGTAAACATCTCGGTTTAACTATATTCCCTTTTCTTTTTACTTTGAAAAGCGTATTTTTGTTTTTGTGTTCTGTTCTCTTCTTTTTTTCTTTTGCCCACCTGTGGGGATAAGAGAGTGCTTAGTGTATCGAGTATCAGGAATGAGGAAAAGGAAGGAAAAAAAAGGCACACGGATGTTTGTGTACACTTTTTATTTGTGCTTCTTTGGGTGGACGTTTAGTAATCTGTTTGATTTCCCTTTACCTCTTCTTGTTTAATCCCTTTTTCTTTTCTTTTTTTTCGTCGTTCACTTCCCTTCACTTTGGAAGTCTATTCTTTGCTTTTGAGAAATACTCTGTAGGAATCTTATTTTTTCTTTGTTTAGATCCTCCTTTGTCTTTTTGTATGTGTGTGGTACCCCTTTCTTGTGCAAAGAAGTAATATGGAAAGTGGTCACAAACGCAGCGGACACAACAAAAACAATTCAAGTTCCTTTTGTTTATTTGTCTTCTATTTTCTTTCTTTATGTAATCTTTTTTTTTTTTGTGATTCCTTCCCTACTTCGTCAGCTGCGCAAGAATAGCAAATGAAAGATTTTTTTTTTTTTTTTAGGGCTAAACTAAGTGTTTTTTTTTTTTTGAAAAGCACAAAAAAAATGAGAAATTACAAGAAAAAAAAATTTTTTTTTTGAATGATTCTTTTTGTAGTAAAACTCCTCACACAGAAACTTACTTACATAAAATGACAAACAACAACAAAGAAAATCACACACACAGCAAAATATATATATATAGCAGCGAAACATTAACAACAAGAAAAAATATTTACACTTTATATATTTTTTTTCATGTAAAATATTAAAATCCTGTGATCATACCTGTGATGAAACAAAAAATACAGCAACAACATGAGCATCATTCCCTTCATTCCTCAATACATTTATGGATGAGGAAAAAACGATGTCATTCATGCTCTTACCGGAATCATTTTGGGGTGTTATGTTCCACAATCATAACATCACCGTCTTTCATGATGTAAGTAGGTCCAACATGAGACATTTGCATCTCAGCAGCCTCCAGATTTGGTTTCGACAAAAACTCATCCCACTGCATGACTTTCGCACGCAAAAAGTACTTTTCAAAATCCGAATGAATCTCCCCACTCGCCTCCTTCGCGTTGGCGCCGTCTGTCGTTGTCCATCCACACGCCATAAGTGGTCCAACGGTAAAAAACGATTGCAACCGAAGAAGACTATACGCCCGACGCAGAAGCACCTCCCCTTGTGGCACATCTATACCGTATTCTTGTAAGAACATCATTTGCTCCGCTCGAGAGGAAAGTTGAGAGGTTTGCTCCTCTAATGAGGCGGAGACGCGACAGGTGCGGTTCGCCCCAAACGCCTTTTCCACCATCGCACTGTACGCGTTGCCCGTCATCACGCTGGGTTCATCCATGTTCAGCACAAACAGCATCGGTTTGGCGGAGAGGAGGGCAAATTGTTGTTGCCATTGCCGCTCTTCGGCGTTGCGTGGTTTCATCTCCGAAGCCGGTTTACCATCCTGAAGCCATGCAACGGTGCGTTGGTAAAAATCAATCACAGGGTCCCCAGACTTGCGAGATTTTTTATTTTTGTGCAGTGATTTCTCCATCACTTCAAGGTCTGAAAGGACCAGTTCGCTAATAATCGTGTTGATATCATCCAGTGGGGACGGCACATCAAAGCCATCCTTGGCACTCGCAAAGCAACGCACGGTGTGTAGTAAAATCGTACACGGACGAATATCATTCAAAAATTTATTTCCCAACCCGGCACCTTTGGAGGCGCCTTCTATAAGTCCCGCCACATCGGCGAGATCGATCTCCACATCCACGACGCGATTCGCCCCTGTAAAGGCAGCAAGTTTACGTAGTCGCTCATCTATAACAGGGACTTTAGAAATGTTTGCGTCGATTGTACAAAAAGGGAAATTTCCAGTCTTCGCCTGTTGACTGCATGTAAGCGCATTAAAAAGAGTTGACTTGCCAACGTTAGGAAGACCAATAATACCCGCTCCGCGTCGGCGAAAAAGAAATATATTATGACCAAACATTGTAATCACTTTTCCTTTTAGTGGATTTTTTGTTTCCTTTGTGGATGAAATGAAAAATGTGAACAGCCGCGCGTGTACTCAGTGTCAAGCGCAACAACACACTTCAGGAGATCAGTGTAATCGCTATCCTCGTCGAAAGACCTTCACTTTGACTTGGTACCTATTTTACTTTCCACAGAATTGAGTGGATAACGAATATACATAGATACATACATATATATATATATATATTTCATATAGAAAAGATGAAACAGGACAACAAAGATTTGTAAAAGTAAAAATTAACAGACAAAAAGGTAAAAAAACAAAAATGAATTTGTGTTTTTTGTATTTTCCATTCATTTAAACAACAAGATGATGAAATTCAGCAGTGAATATTTTATTTTGTTTTTTGTGCTTTCAATTTTCCTCTTGAGTTATTTCATTTTGGATTTGCTTCCATTAGCTACACCTTGTCGCCATTCTGTTCAAAAATCACAAATTTTTTCCCATCAGTTCTTCTGATAATCCAGGTGCCCAACCACATAAAGAAAAAAAAGGACACCAACGATAACCAAAAAAGGTTTGCACATAGAAAATTATTGTGCAATCCACACAAATTCAAGAATGATTAGAAGAAGAAAAAAAAAAATGAGTCAATCGCATTACTTAAAAACACAAAGCAACAACAACACAATCAAAATCTTTCAGCTTTGACCTTCCTTCTCAAATTAAATATATATATATAAATATATAAATATATAAATAAAACAAAAAAAACTAAAGAAAAGAAAAATATCTTTGATGAAGAAAGGGCAACGTTCAAATATACTTTCTTTTTTCGTATACATGTGAGCACTCTTAGTCATCATTCCTCTCCTTTCTAATCTCCATTTCTTCATTTGCCTTTTCCACCGCTTTAAATTTTTTTTTTCTTTAAACATATTTGAAATTCTTCGTTGTACTATTTTTCTCTATACTTTGAAAACAAAAAAAAGTAAAAAATCTTTTCCAGTCGAATAAATTATTTCTGTTATTATTATTTTTTAGGGGTTTTTTTTCTCTTTTTTTTTTTTCTTGTTATCGTCTTTGAACTCACTGCTGTCTCTATTGGTATGTTCCTTCCGCAAGTTAAACATTCTTGCTCTCCAACCAACGTACGAAACAACAACCACATACACACACACACAATATATATATATATATATATATATATATATATATATATATATATATATATATATATAAAGTAGAAAAAAGAAGACACAATTTTTGAACATCAGTACAGAAGAAAAAGAAAAAAAAAAGAACAGCAACAACACCAAAAAAAAAAAAAAGGAAAACAAGACGATTTAGTTTTGTTCCCTCTCGTTTTCCCTTTTCTACCTTAATCGAGGGCGAGAAGAAAGTCGTCTGGTTCCTCCCCCTCATAGACGACCTCCTCTATGGGTGTCTTGAGCACCACCCCACTCCAGAGCCGCACCCCCTTCACGCCGCGCAGTTTGTGTTGGTACGCCTGCCACCCCTCCGCCTCACGGATGCGGCAGTGCGCGCCGAGCCAGAGAAACACGCGGGGCGGACCTCCCGCCCCGAGACTGGAGGGAACCACAACGGCGTAGCACCCCGTCGAGTCCAGGTCCGTGACATCGATAATGTCTGTTTGCGGAGGAGCATCGAATGGGTAGGCGTAGACCTCCACCTCCACCGCGCCAGCGGAGGTGTCGATCGGGGAGGACAACGGCGATGGCCGCCGCGGCACAGCCCCGACGCGGGAGGAGGCGGGAGAGGCGGCGGCAATGGCGGCACTTGAAGCGTTTATGGCCGTACTCACATGTGGACTCGTCCCGCTTGTCGCGGCAAACGTACTCGTCATGGATGGGGTGTGAATGGGAATGGGTTGAAGACCGAGACTACAGCGACCACTGCCGTTTCCATTGCCAGTGTGGGGGGATAAACGTGGGGTGGTTGGGGTTAAACGAGCGAGGCGTCGCCGCTCCTCCTCCCGCGCACGTTTACGATTTAACGTGGCAAGACTCACCCGCTGCTGTTCCGCTAAATGATTGGCGAAGGAGAAGACCATATCATGCCGCGCGAGAAGGTTATCCCAGCAATGGTCATGCGTCAATTTGGGTTTGGGCACATACATAATCTCGCTACCAAGACGCTGTCGATTAAACACAGCCTCCTCAATTGTTCCACCCAAATCACGAATAGTCCGAAGCGTCTCTGTTGGTCCACGTAGCGAACCAAGGGGCGTAAACGTAACAAACTCACCTTTATTATTTTTAGAGCTTTTTGGGGTGCCATGATAAAAATTGTACTTGATAAATGCATCCCAGTCTTCCTTGGCCTGCTGCTGCACCACTGTATCACATTCCATACCAGCAAAAAAGTATGAAGAGATCGTTGAAGTACGATCACCACTTCGCAGACTACGTTCACCCAACAAAATACCATAACTGAGTCGAGGATCCACAGCATAACTCTCACTCTTGTCATAAATAGTTCGAACAAATGGATTTATAATATGGGCATCATCATCATCGTGTGACTTTTGATGAAATCGAAACGCCAGCGCGAGACGGAAGGAAAACGGGAAAAGATAATCCGTGTACGGCACAAATGCATACGCCTTATTTAACACAGGTGTAGACAATTGATTTTCCCATAAAAGCAAGTTGACATAAAATCCTGCATTAGGGCTACACACAGTACGGCGTGCGCGTACAAATTCATAGGCACGGTCATAGCACATACCCTGGTGCCACATTACATAGGAAATAATAAATGAACAAGAACGAGATACACCTTGGTGACAATGAACAAAAATTTTCCCCCCACTCATGCGCACCTCTTCAATAAAACGGATAACAACAGGAAAAAGGGGAAAGATAGGCTCATCCGGTGAATCACTCACATAAAGTGCAAGGTATCGGAAAACATCATCATGAAGGTTGCCCATCGCAAAGGCAACCGTATTCACCACAGCTGTAATACCTTTTTCAAGCAATTGTGCCCGATCCCGTGCGGCCTCTTCACCACCAACAAATAACCAAGGTAACACCTCCGTTGCCTGGGGCGAGGCGGCCTTCAATTTCTGCATTCGCTCCTCCGTCATGCGTATCTCATCTGTTTCACCGGTGCCTTCCCCGAGTCCACGCAGCGCTTCGCTGAGGCGCAAATTCGCAATAATAGGAAAACGCGGAGACGCCACGGAGGCCTGTGGTGTACGGGAAGACGTGAGATTCGACGCGGAGGAGTTCCCCTCCCGTTGTGTAGCCTGTGGAGTCTGCGTATTCGATCGACGTGGGGCATTTAATGGGGGTTCCACATGTGCCGAGCGCGGGGCATCGGGGGCAAATCGAAGTCGTGGAATCTCCAAAACGGGAGGCCCCTGTGCTGGGCCCATACCTCCCCCCCCACTCATCCCTCCGCCGGGGGATGCGTGCATCGCGTAGGGTCCACAGGACGCGGCTGTAGGTGTTCCCATCTTTCCGCGTGGAGTGGCGCCGCGGGGGGTGCTGCAACGCGAGAGCGTTCCCCGCGCGGAGGCCAATGTTGCCGTTACCGGAGGCAATGCGGGGCGTGAGCGGACGCGGTGCAGCACACGCAGCAACGCATTGTTTACATACTCCTCCGTGAGGCGTTGCCCACGCGATGGGTGGAGGGGGGAATGTTGCAGAGAAAACGGTTGTCGTCGGTGAGATTGGTGCGGTTCGCGTCGGGAAGGACGTCGGGAGGTGAATTCCCCCAAAGCCACCGGCTCCCGCACTCGGGTTGGGCAACTGGGACTGTAATTAAAGAACATCCGTCGCACCAACTCGACGCTCTCCATGAGAGACCGCTCCAGACGCATCGCGTGCAACACGGAAACGGCCGCCACGAGCGGATTAGCTCGATTTCCTGTCAACATATGCAAACTGTAGCGAAACTCCCCCCCATCCGCCCCACGCGTGGAGGTGACGGAAGGGGGAGGGGCGAGAACCGGTTTTCCAATGCTCGTCGCGAAGGGTGTGGCGAGACCGCGGGGGGTGAAGACGCCGCCCATTAACGACACCCAAGGCGGGGGCTGATCGCTGCCGTAGCGCTCCGCATCCCACTCCCGCTGCCCGCGCTCATGCACGGGGAACACAGGGTTGGGCTCCTCCCGCTCCGTTGCGGCGGAAGGGAGGCGTTGAATGTGCAGCAGCATGTACACAGCCGTGTCATCGAGGCATAAGCTGGGCTGTGAGAGATCCACAGCTTCAACGGTGACTTGATCGGTCAGCACCATCCCGCGATGGCGCTCGCCGCGAGAGGGAGGAATGCTCAAGGCGGACCTTCGGAAGACAAAGGCTTTGATATTGTGTTGATAGCGCAGAAAACGCTCAAAGATATGATTCGGAAGTAATTCGCAGTCTGTTAACACACGACGCTTAAGATCGGCGTACTGTGAACGGAGAATATCATCCAAGGAGATGGGCTCGGGGCTCGTACAGACAGCGTTTCCCATGGTTTATACAATAACAATAACACAATGTGACAGCAAATAGCAATAATAAAAACAATAATAGAAAGTTGTAACAGACACACACAGCAACAGACCTAAAAACAAATAAAAGGCAACGCAGCAAAGTAAAGCCTTCAGTGAAACAATTAAAAGCACTCAATCAAAGAAAAATATGTTGAGGCACACACGTCAAACCAAAAGAAAAAAAAAAGAAAAAATCACAACAAAAATGAAAATGGGAAATAAAGAAAAAAAATAATAAGACAGAAAAATGAATAAATAAATATATATATATATACCTATCTAATTCTGTTTGTTAGAGGAGGGCCTCAGCTTCTAATTAATTATTACTGTGGACCTATAATAAAATGAAGAAAAGGACAAAAGAAAAAAGGGAGAAAAAAAAAGACATATATGGTTTCATCATTCAAAAAAAAAAAAAATGAATTAGAAATGAAATGCGCAAGAATATTCAAAAAAGTTCTTTTTATTTCTGCTTTTTTTCTTTTTTTTGTCGCGGAATGAATGAAACAAAGACAATACAAATATAAACATATATATATATATATATATATATTGTGACAATCCTTTGCTGATGTTATCGCAAGGGCAAACTATAAGAAAAAATGTATTCGATAATTTCACACAGAAATAATAATAATAATAATAATAATAATAATAACAGAATTCACAATAAGGCAAATACGACAAAACATTGGCAAAAAGGGAAAAAATACACAACTAAAAAAAGAGGAAAGTAAATAATCACCGATAAATGAATACATAAATACGATATATATATATATATATATATATATATATATATATAAATATAAATATAAATATATAGAAGTCGAAGAAGGAGTAGTACTCGGTTTGAATGTCCAAAATCTTGTAGAAATCTTCGGTAAACTCTGAATTGTTTTTTTTTGTTTGTTTCTCTTCCCTTTTTTTTTTTTTACTTCGACTTTCTCTCCTCTTTCTTTTCCTTATCTTTTGAAGAGCTCTTCTTCTTGCTCTCCTTTTCAGACGCACTTTTGTCTTCATCTCTCTTTTTTTTCTTGTCTTTCTTTTCTTTTTTATCCTCCTTGTTTTTAGAACTGCTCTTACTCTTTGTGGCACCCCCATCGGGGTGATCTGTATCCTTTTTAGACTTCTCTTTACTTCTTTTCTTTTTCCTCGACTTTTCACCATTTTCCTCCTTTACGGAAATCGGCTCCACGGTGAAATTTGTTGGCACAAAACGCACCTTTGAACCACTCGGGTAAACCACATTGTAGATGGAACTAAGTGGCCGAGTTTGGCGAGGCTTATACCGTTTCACTAATTGCCGCTCCAACGCCCAAATATCATGTATATTCTCCGCGAGCGTTAAGTCCATATTCCGCACATCCTCATCTTTCGAGGTGAGTTCCTTCTCGAGAAAGAGTTCCACCATAAACTGACGCATCGGATGCACCACCACGGGACCATACGTAACTAAACCAAAACAATCCACATATCGCGGCGCTCCATCGTCGGCTGGTGGTCCACTTGCGACATGGCCGCATCGCAAGACCTCCTCTCGGCAAAGTCCCTTTTCCCACCAACGCATGGAGTAAAACGGATCGTAAAACATTTCCGCAATGAATACCCCCGGCGCGTGGCGCACCGCCTCAAGCACCGGGCGACGGGAAACATCCACGGAGGACCACACCTCCAAACCCACACGCGTCGACGCCGCACGTGTGTGTTGGTGAAACGCATGTTGCTGTAGCGCGGCGGGGTTACTCACAATGGTAAAGTCCATAGATGAATCAATGGTGTCACGGAGCGGAACGTGTCGCGTGAGGGAGAGGAAGTTGGCCGCGACGGAAACGGCGGAGGAGTTCATCCGTGCACGGCTTTCCCTCTTACCCGTCAGCGACACCCGCCCCTCAAGCAAATCGCTGAGGGAAGGCAAATCCTCCTCCCCCTCATCCACGTCGAGGGCTTCACCTCTGGTGTGGTACGGCTCGGGCAGATTCTCATCCTCCATGAGGTGCGCATAGCGCCGCTCGGGGTGGGATGGGGATCGCCCAGAGACCACTTCTCCAAGTAAGTCCCGTGGTTGGGGCCGACTCGGCAGCAGCATGGATTGATTCCACATGGTGCGCGAGACAGCAGGCGGGGGGCACACTCTGTTTGGTCCGACCAAAGCGCCGTTTGGAGTCCATGGGCTCCCTTTGGCCTCCCGTTCCGCCATCGCCCCATCGCGGCGGGCGGCCGGCGGGTAATACGTCTCATCCGCCGCCTCACACGAGGGACACTGTAAGTAGTACGTGCGGAGTGCCGTGCTCGGGGTGTCGCGGCCTCCGCCATGCGCCGGCTCCCACTCCGCCCCGCCCCCGCACACCGGAATCGCCCCACCCAGGCGATAGCCCGAGCGCTCCAACCCCTCCGATGGGGCGGAAGGGTTGGAGGGGAGCGAGTTGGACCGCCCATCGCGCAGCAGCGGGGAGCCCACGCGCCGTCCGGGTCGATGCGCCGCCGCCTCCCGCGTTGAGACGGAGCGGGAGGGGGCCATCTGGGACCGCGCCACCTCCTCCAACACGGCGCGTTCGTCGACGTCGTAGCGCGCGTACATACTCGCCGTGCGTGCGCGGGAGGCGGCGTCGTCCACGGCGCACGTGACGGAATCGCAGCGATGGGAGAGGGGTGGGGGTTCGTGGCGTGCGGATATCGTATCAATAGGGGGGCCCAACACGCGATGCCACGGGTGGTTATACACACCCAAGCTCTGAGAGGGGGGAAAGGACGGAGAAGAAGAGGTGAGAGAGCGAAGCGCCGTCTCATCGTGTCCGCGGGAAGAGTGTCGGGGTGCGGCAAGTGGTGAATTGAGAAACATACGAAAAAAAAATGGGGGAAAAAAAAAAAAAAAAACAGTCAAAACGTCGTGATTTTTGTGTGTTATTTTTCCTTATTTGTGTGAGGGTTACTTCTCTGTTTGTACTATTATTATTTTTTTTGTCTGTTTACGTTGCTGTTTCTTGTTATTCTAGGGGTTGGCAAATTGTCTCTTTATACTACAACAATAATCAAACAAAAAAAGATCAAAAAAGGAAAATAGAGAATGCTACAGTATGGAGAAACGCTCTATTCACCCAAAACTAGAGAGGAAAAAATAAATAGTAGACTACTCTTTTTTGTAAAAATGTCAAAAAAAAAAATAAAGAGGTAAGAAGCAAATATGACAAACAAACACATACAAAAAAGGGATGCGACTAGAATTATTATAACTATTATTATTATTTTTTTTGCGCAGAATAAAGTAATGACAAGTAATAAAATAAAAAATAAGAAATGTTTGTACGTGGAAATTTGGTGAACAGTTTGTGATAAACAAACAAACAACTCTTCTTGATTTTTTTTTTCATTCCTATTTTACATTGTAGAGGCATGTTGCTACGAAATTGCCACGAAAGAAAACAAAAAAAAAACATAAACAATTGTAGCACTAATCAAGCTCAAAGGAGAAATAAGACTACAAAAACGACAAGAAAAAACCGCGAACACTCACAAACACATATATATATATATATATATATGTATGTATGAAATAGAAAAACATGAAGACCATTCACTGCAGAAGACATACAGCCTTAAAGCCAAACACTGCGAATAAAAGAAACTCTTCGTCCATCAAAACAAATAAAAAAAAACAGGAAGAAGGAAAGGCGGAGAAAAAAAAAAAGAAGATTTGAAAAGAAAAGGTCTGTTTAAAATGGTAACAAAACCTTTTTTAAAACTCATACATATCCTTCTTACGGTACGACAAGATTATTTCACTATCCCCAAGTAAAAATAGGGGATAGCAAAGATCAAAGGCGAAATACAAACCGCAAAGAACAAAAAAATGCACAGAACACAGAGAACCTTTATATATATATATATATAAAGATGCAGAGGTGAAATTAGCATCATCTCTCTCTCTCTCTCTCTCTCTCTCTTTTGTTGCTGTTATTGTTGTTGTTTTTGTTTTCGCTGTTTCTTCCAACTCCATCTAGCTCTACTCGTGTGGGGCAACATAGTTAATTGGGAACAAACCCGTTCGTTGGTTGCAAACGCCCTTAAACCACCCCTCTTCTGGTGCCCGACTCACACAAACAATGAGATCTCCATCCCCAAATGTTAACTCATCTGGTGCCCGTGCCTTGTATGGGTAGAGCGCCTTAAACGTCGTCCCCTCCATGCGTGCGTTACGGAGTGAGAGGAGTCCGCCCATGATGGTATCCGTCGTCGTCCCAGTCGCCGCTGTCTGCGGTTGGGGGGCGGCGGAAAAGGAGGCACCTGATGTCTTTGCCGTATCCTTTAAACCGCGCTGCGACAGCAACTGCTGCGCATCCGAGTCGGAGGGTATTTTTATAACTGGCACCGTCTTTGCAGGGTCTCGGAGTTCACCCGATCGCTTCTCCAGAAGTGCATTGACGCGTTTTTGAAGGACCGATTGATTCTTTGCCGCCGCAATCGTGGGAAGTCGAAGTCGTTCCGTCGCCCGCGCACTGCTCTCCGCGGAGATGTGTGATCGAACCTGTTCAAGGGTATCCATCTCCTCCGCCTGTAGCTTCTCATGGTACGGAACGGAGGGGCTCATGAATTCACGAAAATCGAGAATCGTACTGCAACGGTTTAGATTGATCTTCTCGACAATGTCTCGGGGATGGACATACTCGACTCCGGCGAATTGTAATGATCGAAGAGTTGGTTCAATCGCCCTCTCCGCTTTTTCGAGTTTATGACGCAGGTAAAGCAACTCCTGTGACACCTCACGACGTTTAAGGAGTAAATCATTGTTTGACTCCGCAAAGCCCTTTGCCTTCACATCTAAGCGTTCTGCTAAAATCTCCTTTTTCATCCCATTACTTGTGATGTCCTCTTCAATCTGTTGCATGCGTCTCTCCTTGCGGTACAGAAAACGACTGGAGGCGATGTAGTAATCTGAAAAGCGTTTAAAGTGGTGTTGTTGCACAAGGCGAAGCATTTCACTGAGGGCATTCTGTTGCTTATCATACTTACTTGTGATGCTGTCACAACCATCAAGTACAAAATTATTAAGCGCGTTCGCAATGTCTTTGGCTGCGAGAGCGTTATCGATCATATTCTGCAACTTTTGTGCGTGATCTGCGGCGGTCTTTAAAAACGCCTCATGTCCGCTGCGACGTCCTGCCTCATGCTCTTCCATTTGAAGACGTCTGCTGATCTCCTTCCTTCGTTGTCGCGCAAGTGTGGTGAGCTCGCCTTGGCACTTTTGTAGTTCCTTAAAGATCTCAAAGACACGATTCCACACACCTTGCTGTTTCTCCTTGTTTTTTTGAAGAAACTCATCGGAGAGAGTGCGATCTGCCTCATAACGCTTCCGTTGGTGCGCATCATCATTGTTGTAGTTTTCAATCTGTTCTTTTATCTTCAAGAGATCCTCTTCACAGGCCTCAATTTGACGGTATTTACCTTCAATAACAGCTGTAATGTCTTTATCCGCCATACGAAAGATGGCCCAACGACGTCGTCTATCACTGTCCCTCGATTCACTGTAGTAATTAGAGATAATGGGATACTGATCCGTAATGAGGGCGAGAATACGCTCATATATTTCCAACTGCCTCCGTGAGATGTCCTCCGCGAGACCCATCTCACCATTTGCGATGCTTGCCTCTAATAGTTGTTCGCATTGATCAATATCCGGGGAAAGGTCTTCAATGGCGTTTTGGAAATTTGTCAAGTCACCAAATACTCCACGCGTGTTACCATCATCCCTCAACTTTGTCTGAAGAGCATTGGTGATAAAGAGTAACTCACGTGACTCAAAAACGACATTTTTAAGTTCCAACTCACACTGTTCAATAAATTGTCGCTGCTTCGGTGTAATAAAGCTTTGCATTTTAAGTTGTTGAAGGCAAGAGACGAGATGGACAAGATCTGGGAGGGTTGCATGTTGCTCCAACGATGCCCCAACCACAATCAAACGCTTTTCATCCATATGCAAATTACAATGTTCAATAATCGTCTTGCTGCACCAATAGTTACCAGCTTCTACCGCAACACTCTGCTGAAGCTCCGATAACTGCTGTTCGCATGCCTCAAATTGAAGGTCAAGCTGCGCAATTGTGGCATCAATCCATTGTTGAAATTTCTGCAAAAAAGCCTCATCTGAGATGATACCCTCAAGTTTATCCTCCTCCTGCACGTAGATACGCTTGTTACGCTGAAACTGCGTCGCAGCAGATGCCATAATTTCCTTTCTTCTCTTTTTTCTTGTTGATTTCAAGAATAATTTTTTTTCTTTTTCCTTTCCTTTGCTTTTCTTTTTTTTTCCCCCAACTTTTTTCTTTCTTTTTTTTTGTACACAATCGCCTTCTTGTCGAAACTATATTGCTAAAACATAATTTCAAAAAAAAATTTAAGATAAGAAACAAAAAAAAAGAAAAAAAAAATTATTTTTATTACGAAACATATGCTTTTCAGTTTTTTTTTTAATCTTCCAACTCAGTCAGTGTCGAAAAAAAAAAAAAATTAGAAAAAAAAATTATAAAAATGAACATATATATATATATATATATATATATATATATATATATATATATATGTATCAGCAAATTTTGTCGTTATTTTATTTTTCTTCGTTGGTGTCGCCTCAACTGTTTTTCATATTTATATATATATATATATATATATATATATATATATGTTTGATAGAATAACTGTAACTCCTCCCACCATGTACTCAATTTTTTCTTCCTTTTTTGAACGAGGCAAACACATTGTTAAAAAAGCACATCACCTCGTCATATTAAATATACAAGCTTACATAGAGAAAGCTACACACAGTAACGTGTATATATATACACTTCCAAACTGTTGTGGTAAAACCTTATTTGGCGGACATGATTTCATTGATAAAATCCTGTCTCCATTCGGCATACTCTATGAGTTCCTCTTCCCCAACGAGGTCATCTTGTATGTGTTCCCCACTCCCCTCCACACTCCCTTGTCCAGCAAGACACATATCACTGTCATCGCAACTCTGGTTCTGTTCCGTCAACTTCAGTGCGTCCGTGGCGTCCTTTTCTGACTCGGCGCAGTGACCCAAACGTTGGGACTCATAAAACCGAAGCGCCGACTCCAACTCCGCCACACGTTGGCGCAAGGAGGCCTTATGCTTTTGAAGAGTTTGAACCGCCGACATCGCGGCGTCAGCGAGGCCACGCGCGTCCGTTTCCCCCAATCCGCCCTTTCCACGAGAGGTGTGGCCGTTTCGCACTGTGCTTTCCTTTTCCCGTTTATCCCGCCGCTTCTCCGCGTTGGACGCCTCCGCCGGTTCGTCGGAGATGGCGAGGAGGAGAATATCGCACAGAATGCGGTCCGTGTCGCGGTGTGTGTGCGCGTCATTGGGATTGGCATACCATGACGGGTGGGAGTCCGCGCGTGTTAAAGGTGTCTCCCGTTTGCGGGATTTCTCCCCATTGGGGATGTCACACACATACGGTTTTCTACTCGTCAAGGGGTTTGGTTTGGGCGTGCGTTGTGTTCGTCCATGGGTGAGGCGGTGTCGCAGCTCCTGTAGCTCCATCGCCTGTTCATGGCAGCGGACTCGAAGTGTTTCGTTCTCCCCTCGCAAGGCGGTGGACTCGGCGGCGCGGGCATCGAGTTGTGCGACGGCGCGTCGTAAGAGACGGCGATACAAAAGCACCGGATCCGCCGCCTCACGCTCTAGCTGGGCAAAGAGAACATCCGTATGACGCGAAGGGAAACTCGACCGCATGCATCGGAAGATGTATTGGTGTATGAATATGTTTGTGCGATTCGGATTCCTCTCCTTTGCTATGTATGAGTAGAGGTGTAGAATATAAAGGCGGCCTCGACTTTGAGAATTCGGTGAAGACGAAAAAAGAAACAGAAAAATAAAAAAGAAATTTTAATATGCGACGTTTAAATCACGCGCACAAATCAAAACAAAAAAAATCGTCAGAACATGACTTTTAAACATATATATATATATATATATACATATATATTTATGTACATGTAGAGGTACTTTTGATAGCGTGGAGAACGCAAAAAAAAAAAAAAAACTAGATATTTCAACAATAAATTGACGGTTCGTTCATTTTTCTTCTTTCCTTTTCTTGCGTCGCAGAGTCTACCTCATCTTCAACGTTTTGCTTGGTGTATATTCTTCGAGCTGTTTAAACATATTATCTAGGTCTTTACGAAAACAGAGATCATTATAGCGCTGCTTTCATTACTCTCATTCCTTTCCTTTCTTTTTTTTTATTTTTTGTCCTTCGTGTATATTTCCTCTCCCACCTCCTCCTTTTGCTCTCATCAGCATCTTCCTTTTTGCCTTCTCGCGCATCGTAGATCAAGGAAAGGACTCTTCATACCTCTTTCTCGGAGCCTTGCGATAAACCAACTAACTTTAGAAATATTTCAGTAAATGAAGATGGTAATAATAACAATAATTCAAATAATAATAACTGCAATCACCAAGACCAATTCTTCTTTCTTTATTTATTTCGTGTAAGACGATTTGGTCTCCTCTGATATCGTCTTTTTCTTTTTTTCCTGTTCGTTTCTTCTCATGTACCTTTTTAATATTCGTCGGCCCGTCTCACATTTCGCATAATGGGTGGATTATAGGAACGAGGATAAGCAAAGTTGAACAAAATAAAAATATAAAATGATATAAAAAAAACAGGTAATACATCTTAGGTCCTTTTCTCTCTTTAGTTGGTACCGATATTTTCCTTTATTCTCTTTTGCTTTCCCCCTTTCGCTTGATTGTTTGATGCTCGTAGCTGCCCTTCCACTCCGCTTTAATGGTATGAAGGCCTAAATTTAAGAAGTTTACACTCTTCTTTTTTTCTTTTCGTTGTTGTTGTTTTTTTTTCTTTGTTTTTTTTTTGTTTTTTTCTTACAAATTAAAGCTTTTAACCACATTTATCGGTTAATCTCCTGCTCTTCCCTGGCAAAGTCTTCGTGACTCAAAGGCTTGGGTATTTCGCCGATAAAAATGCGAAGAGCCGCAAAAGGGGAGTCAAGCCCTGTAATAATTGACTTATCTTCACGGACACCCGTTCCACTGTAAACGTCACCAATAATCCACCCACCAAGAATTGCATAGTAATCATCATTCTTTGGTAGTTGAAAGAGCTCTTGATAAATAAAATCACGATCACTGAAATTCCCTCCCGATTCCGCGGCAACACTGCCGGAGGGTTCCGTGATGGTAACATTTCGTCCCACACGTCCTACAATAGGTTTCTTAGCATACCCAGTCTTGCAAAGCTCATCTGTAAGTTCAAAACTTGAGCGCAAGAGAGCAGGATGGTCAGGATGATTGGCGTAAATTAAAGGAAGAATAGCCTTATTACTGGGAATCAGTTTCCACATGGGTTCAAAAACTTTAATGTCCCAATTAGGTCCAAGAAGAATATCACAAAGACGAACCTTGTCATTTGGTGTAGGCTTCCAATCTTTTCCGCGTGCAGTTTGGGCATCTTGGTAATCAGTAATAGCGGTCTCCCACATCCAAGTCTTCCATACCGCCGTCACAGGTACACCATCACTGTCCACAACTGTTCCATTATCATCAAAGTGAAATTCATCAAAGAGAACGCATAATTTTGCCTCCAGTCCAACTGCACGGGCATTCTGCATCACATACATAGCCGTGTACGACTCCTCATCATCACGGTCCACGAGGAAATGAACCCGACCGGTAAGACCTGTCTGCTCCCATGCCGCTTGAAGACGTCGTGATATGAAAAAACCCGAACTGCGTGTTGAGCTGTCGGCAAGACCAACCGAATCTGCCCACTTCTCTTGAATCACAGCGCACTCCAGGAGCGTGGACGCACTATCTGCATTGTATTCAAAACACTTAAAATTTTGATTAGACTCATCAAAGGCAAAGTCAAAACGGCCTGTAATAGCATGCGGTTGGGTCTTCCACGAGTGGCGAAGACGTGGCCAGAATTCTTCTGGGATACCAAAAACACGTAACTTCTCATCACTTTCAATAACCTGTCCTGTGGCTTCAAGGAAGTATTCATGTAGCTGATTGCCATACAATGTACATGTAAAGAAAAGTTCACGGTTCATCAAATAGTAGCTTGCTTCTGCCTCACCAAGACGGGAGCGACTGATATCCATTCCAAACGTTTTAACAAACAGTGCCTCTGCCTCATTAGACATATCCAGCCAGTCATCTTTTGTAGAAGTTGGTTTAAATGTAACACGTCGTAACGTTGGCTTTTCAGTATTCTTGAAATGTAAAGACTCATGGAGCACAATAGGCACAGTTGGGTCACGATCTGGTGTATCAGGAAATGTCATCCAACCGAGTGGAATCATAGGAAGCTCACCCACATCCACATGATCCTCAATGGTCCAGATACCATTTTCATGCTTTAATGTCAACTGTGCCGCGTAGTCACTCTCCCACTTGTGGAAACGGTGATTTTGGTCTGCAATACGGACCCAATCGTCCCCCACCTCCGTGATGACAGCCACGTGACCGACAGTATTGTCTTCTGTTGAAGGGTAAATAAGGAGTGAGTCGGCAATCGGTTTCTCTGAGGTTCCATTTCGCACCGCCACACAGCGAACTGGGCTCGCCGTACGAGCGTCAAAGACTTCTTTAAGCTGAAAAATATGCACAGCCCAGTTTATGTCAGGTAAAATAAGCTCTTTACGCTCAAAGAGCCAACGACGAGCAAATTCGACGCACTGATATTTGAATCCACAGAAGAAGTTTCCATCGATGCTGCGTTCACCGGAGAAGTACATATCATGCTTGTTGCTGTACGCTGGGATTCCACCAGGGCAGTACCCTTGCACTTCACCAAAAGGCACCATTTCAGAGCTCGTCATGATGAACAAAAATAAAATAAAATAAAAATAATAACAATAGTTAATACGTCCTTTTGGGGTTAGGTGTTGATGCTGTTGTTTGTATTCAACGGTTTATTGTTGTTTTTCCTATATGATGCTCCAATAAATCCTCTCTTCGTTTCCTTTTCTTATAATTGTGCTCCTTTGGTAATTGTTAATGAACCGTGTTTTTTTTTTAATGTATTTTTGCGTTTGCAAAGAGTTCCGGAATAATAAAAGAGAAGAAAAGAAAATTTATAGAAGAGAATTGTCTACTAAACAAAAATACAAACCAAAAGATCAAGAGTATGAACTCACACAAAAGATTAAGGGATCAAAAGAAAAAAAAAAAGTAAGAAACTCGTAGATAAAATCACACAATCATCCAAGAAGAAAGACACACACACACACACACACACACAGCAAAACAAAAAAAAGCAAGGGATATCTAGAGGCCGAATCTCTCATTCCCTTTTTCACGACTGATGTATACCTTGACGCAGTGGCGCGACTTCCGCTTTCTCCGCCGGTTCAAGTCCCTGTTCCACTGCTGTTCCTCGTTCCCGCTCCAGTCTCGCCCGTTCCTCCTCCGCCCGCCCAAACACTCGAATCTGCGTGAGCACCTCCTGTTCCTCCAGCGGTGCCCCATCAAGCGCACGTGGGGTGCCCACCAAGAGGCTTTCCCCATTTGTCTCCATCGCCTCCACGAGCTCCGGCCGCTTACCCACCCACCCCTCCATCTGCCGCAGCGAGCGCGGGGGGGGGAGGCCGGGGTAGAGCGCAGTGCGTCCCGGACTCATCGTCGACCACGGCGTCTCCCACGCATCCTCCAGAAAGGCGCGTTGAAACTGCGCGAGGAGGGCGGGCGGGACAAAAATCTCCACCTGAAAGCGCCGGTGGAGAATGAGGGCCTCCTTCGCCTCATGACTGAGGCGGTGAAATCCTTTAATGAGCGACTGCTGGTTGAGTTTGCCCATCTCATGTTGGAAGCGGGTTCCGCATGTGTCGCAGGAGAGGGCGGGCACACGCAACACATCGGTCACCCCGCCGGGCAATTCCGCCGCCTCGTAGAGAATGTTGCGATACGCGGAGATCATCTCCACCTGCGCCTCCTCCCGGCGATAGCGCGCGAGATCCAGAAAGGGATCGATGCAAAGCGTCACGTCATACCGTACCCCTGCGGAATCGGTGTGAAACCCACGCAGTAATGAGGTATCACCATTTTGTCGCAACTGTCGCTTGTTGTCGGAACGTAGTTGTCGCGAAAAAGTGTGGGCATCATCTGTGCCGTTGCCTTCACGCACCGTATGGAGTTGAAACGGGGATTCATTGTTGGGGATTGCGTTCCATGCGGTGTAAAATGACGGGTGGGCGGCAGGGAATGGCACCTCCGCCTCCACCGCGTCTAATGAAAGGGGATGCACAACGAGAACACGAGACAAGGAAAGGGAAGACGGAGAGGGTTCGGGTGTGCGCTGCGAAGGGTGGATTTCCTCCTCTTGCGATAGAGATGAGGGAGGATGTGGTGAATACTTTGGTGTGCTGTATAAATCTCCCACTGCGAGAAGCGGTAAAATGCGAATGCGCCGTTCAAAGGAAACCGATAAGAAATCACGCCCACGTGGTCGGTTAAATGTTGCACCGGATCGACGCAATCGGTGCACACGTGATTCATCAAGTCCGGAGTAAAATGTCCGTCGCGTCCATGTCCATGACGTCACCGCGGAATTCCCAGTCAAGGTGAGAGAAACGGTTCTTGCTCGGGATGCCCATCTTCGCATTTTGCGACTCTTACTTTTGGTTCCTTGTCCTCTTTCACTATGGGCACTCGAATGCGATAAAGAAAAAAGGCAAAAACTGCATTCATGTATGGTAAATTTGTTATACGTTATATCATTATACATAAATACATACGCATAAAATATATATATACATATATGTACAACGTATATCCAATTCAACCAATCATGGCAGAGAATCATAAAACGGCATAACAACAACGAAGATAAAGAGAAAGAATCAAGAAAAAAAAAATTCAGTAATGAGAAAAACACACAAAGTTCACAAAACGTGGCCTTTTTGTTGTTGTTAGGCTAAGTGCTGACAGAATAAGAAAAAAAAAAACTAAATAATAAATAGAACCGTATGTAAATATGTGTAATTATGTAAAAAGAACAACAGGAAAACAAGTAAAACGCATCAATTTCAATCAAAAAAAAAAAAAACAGCATCCAAAACAAAAAAAAGCGAAAATTTTACTCTTTTTTCAAGAAAAAAAGAAAGAAAAATGTCGCTCCTACACGCAATACTTCATGCCCATATTGGATTCTTGTAGTGTAGCATCTCTTCATCCTCCCAACAGAAGCAAAGAAAACTAAAAAAAAAAAAACCTCTCTGTTCTTTTTTAGTTACTTCCCCGCTGTCGTGTACTCTGTGCATTAAATGGACCATTTCGTCAAGAGATTCGGTGCCCCTGTTGCCGGAGCCCGCGTCTCATTCGCTGGAGGTGAGGCTTCCGGCACCACATCTCTTGTCAATGGCAACATGGGCAACGCCCCCGTTGCTGCGGTGGTGGCGGCGGCGCGTTTTCCTCGCGGGGCACGTGGGGCCTTTGCGGGTTTGGCCGCATTGCCACCGCCGCCTCGGCCCTTTCCACGTGTGGGGGCATTTGGGGGAGAGATTTCCATCACGTCATCGTCTTCGTCCTCTTCGCGCAGTCGTTTGGCGCCACATTCGGCGCGAACCGCGTGTGCGACGAGCGCATTCACTGTTCCACGCTTCATGATACCATGACCAGGCAGCGCATCCTCATCCTCGTCCTCCTCGTCCTTGACATTTCCCGTACGTATACGGTGACTACTCGTCGTGTTTCCGTCTCGGGACGCTTCGGCGATGGGGTTGTGGCTTCGGTTTGCCACTTGCAACGCGAAAGAGGAGGAGGCGGCGGCCGCACCCGTCCCCTCCTCCTCCTCCGCATCATCGACGGGGTCAATCCCCCTCCGCTGAAGATTCCCGCGCTGTCTGTGCGGCTCCGCCTCGTGCTCCTGCTGAGGCATCGCCTCTTCGCGTGCGGTGGCCTCTTTACCAGGCGGTGCTGCGTCCATGGAGTGCTGCATGGCCTCCACGAATAACTTGTTGACATCCTGCTTATGTCGCACCACCTCGCCGTAAATGGTGTCTGGCTTAAGGATACCGTCCAACTCTCCTTTTCCCATCGACTTCCATACAGACTTTTGACACTTATTGAGCAACTCACCTATACGCTCGTCAATCGCGTCCCGCTCACATTTTTCAACAAAAGCATACACTGCGGCTGAAACTTCGGGTTCAGAGAGTAACGAACACGCATCACGGGCATTGGCGTTAAAAACTTCTGCCACTTTGGTGCGAATATCCGATGTGTTCAGTTGAGGCACAATAGGGACAACTTGCCCTGCCATATCGCCGACTTGAGGCGCCAGACGGCTGCGCGTCATTGGTTTTGGTTTAACAGGCCGGAGA
Source organism: Trypanosoma mega (assembly GCA_030849715.1). Taxonomy (NCBI): domain Eukaryota; phylum Euglenozoa; class Kinetoplastea; order Trypanosomatida; family Trypanosomatidae; genus Trypanosoma; species Trypanosoma mega. The sequence continues at coordinate 105,297 of JASANV010001580.1, read as the reverse complement.
AGGTCCCCTGGGTTAACGACAACATCCATGTATTGTTGACCAAATCGATTAATATTTGGTTGTGGAAAGCTTGTGGACTCGGGATCCATGAAATCAACGGAGAGCCGCATTAACGGAAACTTTATATTTGGATGAAACGTCAAGACGTCATCTGGAATGCGACTAATTTGATCCTCCGCCTCTCCAATCATTTCCTCCACGACACGGCGCAAGAAATCCTCCACAGCGTCCAGTGTTCGACCGGTTGGATTTTCACGCCAAAGTTCTATCGTACGCCGCACAACTGGACGCACACTACGCAGCGGAAACGGAGTCAGGCGGTATGATCCCTCCCGCACCTCCAACACGCCGTACTGTTTAGGGTTGCACTCCTGCCCTGAAAGAGAGGTGAGTATCGTGCTGCCAGGTTGCACAATGTCATACCCCTCGGAGGGATGCGGAGCCATGAGCTGCTCATGCTCATTTCCCCAAATAACGAGATCGATACCAAGTCCGGCGAGCATTGTTTCAAAAACACCACCCTTATCCCCTGCACCACCGCGAACCCCACGATTTTGGTGAAGGAGGAGAATTCGGAACCAACGATGACCTGAAACGGGCTTGGGATGAACAAATCGAAGCTTTTTCATACGAAAACAACGATGCATGCGCTCGTCACGCACGTTTCCAATACCATAGAGCGCAATATACGTACTTCCCTTCTGTAACAGTACTGGTTCCACCACAATATCATCCAATGAGGAGACTTGACCAAAGTAATTCACGAGCCCATTTGTTGAGAGAATATCAATAGGGGAAGTTCCCCCAACAGGATCATCATGATTGCCATGAATCATAAAAACTGGAACGGCAATATTTATGTTCGGATCCTGAAAGTTCGCTAATGGCACAGCGTGGGTTGGAAAATTTCGTTTCGGATCACTAAGTAACGCAAATTCAATTGACTTATCCCCAAGAACATACGTACGAAACAGTGCACTGGTTCGGGCAAGGCATCCGAGGCTGGGTTTATTGTCATGAAACAAATCCCCGCCGAGGAGAATGGCGTCCACATCGTGTTCGACGCGAGCCGCGCGAAGGCATTCCTCAAAGGTTGTGAAACTATCGTCTCCTCGGCGCGGATCACGTTCCATGTACCCCAAGTGATTGTCTGTTGTGATGAGAAACTTAAACACCGACGTCGAGGACGATGTGTTAACTTTCGGTTCTGTCATTGTGCAGTGTATGCGGTGCTTCTCTATGTGCGTGGAAATGTGTATTATGTGTGTGTGTGTGTGTGTGTGTGTGATGTTACTTGGTAGAAACAAAAGAAACACAATAAAGAAACAAGCAAACAAACAAGAGGTAATTCTATATTTATTTATCTGTATATACGTATTTCTATTTATTTGGTATCTGGTTGTTGTTGTTGTTGTTTTTTGTTACTGTTTCTGCACCTGTTCCCTTTTTTTTTTGGTATTATTTTGTTTTCTCTCTTCTCTACCTTTAAACGTCTTTCTCACTATTTGGTCTCACTGAAGCGTGGCCGAATTAAATAAACCCTCACCTCACACGAAAAGAGCGAAGACTGATATTGTAATTATACTTGTGTATGTGTGTGTGCGAGTAAATTATGCACTATCGAAAAAAGAAAAAAAAATCAAATGAAGAAGAAAAGGAAAGTGTAATAAAGAAGTAAAACAGATGAATGAATGTGTGCAGAGAAAGGAAAAATATGAAACCCAATCACAAGGAGAAACAACAAAAACAAAAAAATAATAACAGTAACAACAGTTACACGGCACATACAAGCAAAAAAGTGAAAGAGATGCCAGAAGCAAAGAGAAAACGCAAAATTACTTTTGTGATGGAAATCATTTCAAGAAAAACAACAACAAAAACAAAAAGGAAAAAAAAAAAGAAACTATGTAAGCATATGTAAGAAATTGAAAGATGTAAATGTGTCGATCTTACAAAACAACTCCAAAACAGTAAGAACATGCATGTGAATGTACACACGCTTTTTTTTCTTTTGTTTTTCTTCTTTAAATGTTCTTCTTTTACACCTCTTCCCGTCCTCATTTTTTCCTTTTTTTTTTTTTGTGTGTATGTGCGCATAACTCTTTACTACCGTTTTTTTTTTTCTTATAGAGGAGTGCGAATGCTTTCTTCGTGTCCTATTTCCTATTCCTTTTGACCACATTCGTTCCAACACTGCACAGCTTGCATAGAATCTTACATTTGCACCCACTTTGGCAATGGTGTGGTGGTTTGGTAGTCCCGCACGGAATCCTTGACGGCCTTCACCTTTCCTGTCTTCTTGTCCGTCTCCCAGAGATGCGCCGGGAGGAGTCCGACCACGTTGCGGTGCATTGCCACCTCGGGACGGTTGAATTGCGGCATCGGGTGATGCAAACGGGCCTCCCAGAAGGTTCGAATCTTCTGTGCCTGCTTCCACGGGGTGACGCCATCGACAAACTGCAACAAGTCACGCACCTCATTTTCAAAGTGACGAATATAACCATGAGGTCGTGCCTTGTAGCGCCAGTAGCGATTAAGTGAGAAGAAGTAACTAGGGCCAACATTATCGGTGCGAATTTGTTCACGAATGAGTGGCTGATCGCCTTCCTGTACGGCAATCCATTCCCATGGGGTGTAGCGGTGCATGTAGCCAAGACGGATGTAATCGCGTCGATGTGAAATGCTTAACGGGCGATAATTCTCCGGTCTACGTGTGTCGTGATTGGACCATTGATCAATCTCTGTAATTTGTTTTGTTGTGCGATACCTACTAGCCGCAACCGCAGCGCTTCGAGCAGGCTCATACTTGTCGAGAAAGTGTATCCCATCGGTAACCTTCTCATTGTTTGGGTCTGCCACATCAATGTAACGGTTTAATCCACTCGGATTGAAACGTCTTGACTCGTCACCAGCAGTTCGATCAGGTCCGTGGTAACGTCGCTGCCAAATCATAATATCAGCAAGTGACACATCAACAATGGCGCCATCGGATTGAAACGCCACCCGTACGAGGCGTGGTTCGGGATTAAAGAAGGGTTCTCCTCTGTAGTCCACTATGACCGCACGTTGGTAATCCCCGGCGACGGGAATAGTGGCGCCAAGGTTGCGACGGGCCCGAACGGGTAAATGCGCGCGAAGTCCATCCGCATGTGTGGCCGGAGACCATCCTTCCTCACCACGAGCTGTTTGTTCCTCCCAGATGACGTCTTGGGTTTCAATATAGTTACCACGGTTATAGGCATAGTTAGCGATACCATAGTTTAACGCATGATTCGCGTTAGCTGATAGGAGCTCGGGTTCGTAGCGATCAAACTCCTCGTTTGTAAGATTCATGACTTCACCAGACTCAAGTTGAACCGAGAGAGGCACCACACTACGTTCAGATCCACTACAAAGTTTATAGGATTGTCCTTCAATAGAAACCTCCCCATTGCGACTCGCAGCAGCCTTTAATTTGTTTTCAAATGCCTTGGTCGAGACAGTAAGCAAGGACCCGCTCTCCATGTGTTGAAGATCGACGACAGGCATTTCATACCCTTGGGCCACGACGTGACCGTATTGTTCACGATCCGGAATCCATCTACGACGTCGCATGGTAGTAGACCATTCGTTGAGATGTTTTTCCGTTTTCTCCTTTACGTATTGTTCATACATGGCCCGCTCCTCTGTGGAAAAGTAACGGAGGACTTCGGGAGGCTGTGCGTATTCAATATGCGGCTCAGGAGCACGTCCATTTACCTCGTTTATAAAGCTACGCCCTACACGCTGTTGAAACGCCTCAAGAAGCAGAAGTTTATTTATGTAGCGACCACTCAATATATGTTCACGGGTGTCGCTAGTTCCTAATTCATCCTGTAAATGAAAGAGGTGCAAATTCACCGCACTTGCAGCGGCTAGAATAGCCTCCACAACTGTAGGCGATGGGATCATATAGACTCCAAACCAGCTACGCAATGTTTCACAGTTCACCTTCATCTCATCATCATTCACACGCATAACAGATGCGTCAAAGTGTGTGCGCTCACACAACTCATCCAGTTTCAATCGTCGCGCGTCACGTTCCTGTGCGGTCTCATTTGGAATGGGTTCCAATCCATGCAACAGTGCAAGGCGTCGACGCTGTTCATGGTGTGCTCGATAGCGTGTGAAGAGTTCCCACTCAAGAAAATCAGGACGCTGTTTCATGAGTGAAAACCCCTCCACGTCACGGTACATGCGATTCAGTCGTAGTGAACGAAAGTCAGGGAAGGGTCTGAAGTAGTCAAGCGGTCTTTCCCCACGTGCGTTACGGTGACGAAAGACGAACTCATCGACGCTTCGTTGAATGGGCACACCGTAGTGCACCACATTACGCTCCGTCAAATCTTGTTTCCCACTCGCCAATCTACTCTCACGTCGCTCAACGTCAAATTTGTTATTTAGTAAGTGTCCCACTCCTTGAGAGGTGTCTCGTCGTATATACGGATTCCAATGCTCATCTGTTACAGACTTACGGTACGCGTTAGAGGCGAACATCATGGCATCTAAAAGTCGTTCATCATTGGTGTGCTTCTTTATTGTTCGTTTATCCGGCCCACCATCTTGCACAAGCGCCCCTTGTCTACCAAGACCAAAACGCTGCTTTCGCTCCTGTTCACGTTGCTGCTTTGCTACTTCCTTTCCCGCGCGTACAGTCTCGATGGCTAACTGTGTAAGTTCCTCCCCCAAAACGGGACGATCACTCACCGTGTTACGCGCCATTACCTTTTGCGTGACAGCCTCAAACGACGACGGTGTCGTCTCCCCCCGAAGCGTGCGCTGTGCCTCCTCCATGGATGACACCGCCACACTCGCGGGGAGTTGCTGCGCACCAAACGGTGTCCCTTTCTGCTGCGCCAAGAATCGATCCATGTCATACCCCCTAAACGGCACCCTCGCGCTCCGCTGCAGTACCGTAAAGTCAAACCTCTCCTTCTCACGGAGTCCATGCACAATGTGAAGGTCCTCCGCCAGCGCGTCCTCGTTCCCCGCGCGTTGGCGCTCCGCGAAGGCGTTGGCCGTCTCCTCCCGTCCCATTCCGCCCGCCACGGAAAGTGGCGCCGTCCTTTCCGCGGCATCGAATCGATCCGCCACGGTGTGCTGCCCGAGCGCGTCGTCACTTGTGCTCAGGCTGTGCTGCAGCTGGTCGAGCACGCGGCGGGAGGCGCTGCCAACCACACACCCCGCCACATCCTGCGCCGCGGCAAGGCGCCGCACCAACGCATTCCGCTCACCCGAATCCCCCATCGCTCGAAGGGACGCGCGGTGGTGATGGAACTCCTCCGAAAGGCGCGAGACGTCGTGGTCGAGCCATTCCCGGCGGTGCGCGGCGTCGGGCGTCGGGCTGTGGGCGTGCGGATAGGCAATGGATCCGCCATCAGCAAAGTTACGCGGCGCGTAGTGCGGGCTGTATCCGCGCAACGGATCGCGATAGTAATCCTTGTGCGCATGTCCCCCAAAGGGGTCCGTTTCCCCAAAGAGTTCGCGTTCCATCTTTGCCGCCCAATCGCATGAGGGGCCGCTTGGGCTCGGCGGGTTATCATTCAAATTGTGGTTTGAATGGCCGCCGTCTCCGCCGCGGTGGGAGGGGTTGGTAAAGCCAACGGATGGGTTATCGCGAATAAATGTGTGTAGAGTGCCTTGAGAACGCCGAGAAGTGAAGGCCGCCGCAGTAGAGGCCGATGTGCATGTGCCCACACACACCCGTCGACGAATCATGAGCTAAGTGATGATTAATACAATAAATAATGGTGAAACACACACAAAAAAAAAAAAGACACCCACAAAAAGGAAGAAAGGGTGTTACGCTTGCTCGATCCGTTTGTCTCCCTCTCTTTCTTCTTGTCTTTTGTTTTTTTTCTCCTTTTTCTCCTACCTGCTACGTATACTTCCCAACTCAGCTCTAAATTACACACGAAATATGTATAATCTTTTTTTTTTGTAAAAATTTATATAAATATATATGTTTCTCTATGAGAGGGAATCTACCTTATACTTTTTAGTATATAAGGCAGACCATTCAAACATGAAAATACAAGCATCAAAACATAAATAAACAAAGAAAAAGAAAATCAAAGGCAAATTATTTGTCAAAATAAAAATATAGAGAAGTGAAAGATGAAGGAGTGAAACGCAGATATATATGTATTTTTTTTTTTACATTCTTTAAAAAGGAAACAAAACGCTCACACAAACATAAAGAAAAAAAAGAAGATGCGAAAACAACAATGACATCACACACACATACAAAAAGAAAAGATGCATTAGAACGAGACCCGATCATATGGGAGACAAAAATTTGTAAAATCGCAAAAGAAAAAAAAAAGGTATGTTACGTGAGTGAATTCTGTCAGTGTAAACAATACAAAAAGCATACGCAACTATCCATCATTTCTTTTTTTTTCTTTGCGCTTTTCAAAGTAATTTTTCAACACGATAAAAGAAGAACACACCAAAAGGTTATTTTCCCTTCCCTCTACTCCTTTTCTTTGCTGTAGTGAAAGGTGATTTTTTTTTGTTTTTTTTAACCATGAAAACAAAAAAACAAAAATCACCTTTCTTAAGTGCGTTATGAGAAAGAGAAATGAAAAAAAGAAGACACCTCACAATAACAAAAAGAAAAATTTTCTTTTTCTGTTCTTTTTAGAGTCACTTCTTGTAGCCATTTGCTTTTTTTCTATTTTTCTTTTTTTTTTTTCGGCCATTTATTGTATGCGTGTGTATTCTTCTTGTGCTACTCACTTGAAGCCGCTATTGGTGTTGATATCTTCTCTTTTGCCTATTTGTATCTTATCGTTTCCTATTGGAATCTCGTTCGGCTTTTTTTTTCGTTTTTTTCTTCGATCATTTCACTCCCTTTCAGCTTTTTTTTTTTCTTTCCTTCTCGTTTGTTTGTTTGTTTTGTTGGCGTGCATCTGTACCTCCTTTTCTTCTCCATTTGGCCTCTCTCTTTCCCTGTTTGATTTCTTTTAACGTGAAGTAAAAATAATAATAATGAAAGAAACGAAAACCTCTTTTATCCTAAATAGCACTTGCGGCTTGACGCACCAAATTTGGGTTCTCCGCCGCTCTTGCCAACATGTAACTTGTTATTTTCTTTTTCGCATCGCGACTGCATTTGAGGAATCCTATGAAATTCGCCCCCCCCAACACAAACCCGAGCACCGTGATTGGGAGTTTTGAGATGGACATCAAATTAAATAGCACCATGAGAAACCAAATCACACAATTTCCTCCCGTTGTGACCCAAAAGTACCATTTATCAAATGCATGCACGCGCGCCTCCGCGTTTGGGGCGCTCTCGAACACCCATTGACTAGTCCCATCCTCCTTCACCTCATTCCACCAACGCAAACTCACCAGAAGGCGTCCCGTCACATTCTTTGTGGTCCAAAAGTCCGCCGCCAGAAAGAGCACCGTTATAACAGACATGAGCACATAACCAATACTGAAGAGGCCTTGTAGAATGAAAGTCAAGATGGCACCCGCCTTGAAGAGGATGTGAAAGAGGGCAGCAATAGGGTGTACGCCCTTGTAGATGGGCTCCTCGTTTCGCGGCTGCACTTGACCCGTGCTTTGATTGAATTGTGGCGGACTGTACGCACCGTCGCCACCCGTCGAAGGTGCAGGAGTGGGCGCGGGTTGGGAAAAGTCAAACTTTGGCTTATTTGGCTCTAACATGGGTTCTTCGTATTGTAATTAGTGTAATTGCTGCTGTTTTATTTCAATGTATCGATTCCTATTTTCGAGGTGACGTGAAGATAAATATATATTTTGCTATGCGCAGTATACGCTGTTATGTCGAGCCAATTCTATGGACTCACACTAAAAAGAAAAGAACAACAGCAAAAAAAAAAAAGATGTAGACTGTAAAAAGTGATGTCAAATGAAAACACGTAAAAGTAAAAAGGCGACGGTAAAGGAAAGGGAAAAAGAAAATGCAAGCAGAAAGAAAATACGACAAAAGTTTCCTCCATAAATACAGAAAAGGAAAAATATTTGTAAACGAAATCATTTTATGTATATATAATGTGTTCGACATTCAGTAGAAAAAAGGGAGAAAAGAAAAGAAGAAAAAACTATGAGATCCGTAGAAGGAGATATAAAAAAAAGAACAAAGAAAAAAACACAACGAGTTCGTTGCACCCTTTTTCTCTTTTCTTCTTTTTGAGTGTAATGATTGATTTTAAAATAGGTGAATCGTAGCAACACTTTCAGTTCATATTTTCACAATCTCCTCGTGTGTTTTCCTTACCTTTCCCTTCCTTCTGCTTTGAGGCCCTTTCACAGCGAAAACCAACAACAACAGCAAAAAAAAACAAAAAGGCATTCCTTCTTTTTTTTTTTTGTGATTCCATTTCGTTGATGCTCACTCATTCTCCTCTTTTTTTTTTTCCTTTTTCTCACCCTCCTTTTTCTTATCTCTTGTCATACCATTCCTTCTGTTTATGTGTTTCCTTTTCTCGTCGATACCCTTTTCCTCCCAACATACACACACAAGAAACAAACCCACCTCACCTGTTTTACCCGCGCCTCTCCTTTTGCCGCTGCACGAGATGCACCATTCCACAGTACAGCATCTCCAGTGCCTCCTGTTCACAGTCTCGACCCCCAACCTTTCGGCACCGCTCCAACAGTTTGCGTTCCTCCTTGCAAACGTGTGCACTGGCGGCGGCTTTGAAGACGGCGGATTGTTTCTTATCGTCCTCGAGACAGCGGCGGGCGACGTCTTGGTACGGCAAACACTTCTTCAGGCCGCGGCGTTGAAGGCTTTGGTCGACCCAACTACTGTCCGTGTGTTGCGGCACAAAGTTTTGAATGCACGCGTCCAAATCACTCGCCTCGCCGGCGCAGAAGCGATCTGTCATGAGCTTCGTGAGAAGAATTTGTAGGTTTTCATTTGTAGCCTCTGTCATTTTTTTTTGGGGGTTTTGTTTTCAACAATCACTCCTTATTTATCAATTGCTGCTGATTTTCGCCTTTTTTTTTTTGATTTGTTTTTCGGTTCTTTAACTGAATTATGAGTATATATATATATATATATACAAACTTCTTTCTTCGTCGTCTGTTCCCTAAAATTATCTAATTCAGATTTTGAGTATCACAAAGTCCAAAAAATAATAAGAAAAACAGCGAAAGTAATAATATGTGAGTAATTTAATGTATAAGTGTGCACTTTTACACCTTTCCTCTTTCCTTCCACTCTACCGTCTTTTGTTATCGTTCCTTTTTTAAAGAGGGATATGTGGCTTCTTCCTAAGTTTTTTTTTTTTTAAATGAAGATGGGTCTCAGAAGAAGAAGAAGAAAATCAAAACAAAAATATGCATCAAAAGGGTAAATAAAAAATAAAAATAAACCCTCAAAGTACCAAAAAAAAATTATTATTTTTTTTTTTGCTTCATTGCATTCTTTTGCTTTATGGGAAGCCTATTCTTATCATTATTTTTTATTCTTTTTCATGTAAAGAAAATTAGCTTCTTCATCTTTTACGTTGGCACAACACGTGCAACACACACAAGCAACAAGAAATACATATATATATATATATATATATATATTCCTTTATAGCGCCTCAAACAAGTGCTCCGCCTTGAGTATGTCCCTATCCAATCCCATCTCCCTTTCGTCTTTCCTTTTTGGGAAACACTCCACCAATGCATGTCGCACCGCTGTAAATAACTCCTCCGAGACGCACCGCTCCCTTTTCAACGCGTCTGTCATTTCCAACCACGCCTCCACCTCCGTCACCTCCCGGAGCGGCAGACAATGCGTTCGCCACCACTCCCTCGAAACGCCCATGTGAAGGAGAAACGCCTCGTAGTCCATAAAAAACGTGACCGTGGCGTCCCACGCACGCTGTTGCGCCAACGCCTTAAAAACGGCCACAAAGACTTCCCATGTGCCCACCACACATTCCCCATCCCTCCCGCGAAGCCGCCCAAAGCGGCGCAGTGCCTCCGCCCACTGTCCATCACGCAGGAGGGACTCCATCAGCGCGGCGGTGGTGGCCGCCGTCTCACGCATGCCGTAGTGTCTGCGGTTCTCCGTGTACACCGCCAACGCGTGGCGCCAATCGCTCACGAAGAGATAGGCATTCCACACATTTGTGTCCGACACCCATCGCTCCGCCTGATGGGTGCGGGAGGGGTCGGTGAGGCGGTCCACGAGGTTTTGCACCGCCGTCGTTGGCGCTCCCATGCGCCAAACGGCACGTATGAGCTCCCCCCACGCCACGCCCGGCAAATACACCCGTTGACAGCGTGTTGGCGAAGACAACTGGGGATGTTGCAGCGCGTCCACCAACGCCACCGCATCCCGCCAGGTCGACTCCCCCTCCCCGCGCAAGAGGCTGAAGACGGGGGCCGCGACAACAGGGAGAAGCGGCGCGGGAGGGGAATGCAGGAGAGGGGCGAGAAGCGCAAAGGACGGGCCGCGCGGTGCGTGGTGCGCGCGAATCGACTCACAGAGAACGGAGAGGCACATGGAGGCCATGGCCGACCGCGTGGGTTGGTCGCACTGTCGATTCCATGGGTGGTTCATTTGGTGTTGGTACAAGGCCAACGCCTTGGCCCAATCCCGGGCGGCCGTTTCGTGTAAGAGCAACGCCGTCAGTTGCTGTGCCATGTCTGCGTGTGGCGCACACACCTCCGTCACGCATGTATGGAGATTCCGCGCCAACACCGAAACCGACTGATCGCATGTCACCGCAGCAAAGAGGCGTTCCACCCGGCGGTGGTGCATCGGCGTGTGGCGGCGTAAGGCTTCGGGGGAAAAGGCCGGGGGTGTCGTTGCGCCGCGCACAATGCGGTGTAGATTTCGATCCACCCGGAGACACGCGCGCTCCAACGCCGGATCCCCATCCCGCCACGCCCCAAACGACACAACAGCGCCCAAATGAGACGATGCGGCGACTTTATTCGGCGACAATGAAACCAACGAGGTCGCCAACGCAGAGGAAGAGGAAGAAGAAGAAGAAGAGGAAGGATTGCCCAAAGCAGACGCCCCGGTTGTTGGGGACATTGGGGCGTTGGTTGTGGAGGGACGAGACGCCCTCTCCGACGCCATCGCGGCCCAAATAGCCCTTTCCTCCGCCGCCCCCTCCTGCCAGTGACGGTGACGGGCGAGCTGCACACTTTGCGCCTCCACAAACGCATTGATGTATTGCGCCATGTGCGATGGATTGGTGCCCGCCGCTTGACGGGTGCGAAGGGCGGCAACACGCCTCCGCTCCACCCGTCGCGCTGAGCGGAGGAGGTCTTTGGACCCCAACGTATCGAATACACGCCGTCGCAAAAGAAGACAGCGAGTGTGCATGAAAGCGATGGACAGCCTCAACTTCACCGCGCGCCGATTGAAATGACAAGACAAGAAACCATAAAGAGTGACCCACACGAACCCACACAGCCCCCGAAAAGATAAAAAAAAGATATAAAAAAAATACAAAAATTTTAAAAACAAAGAAGCATCACATTTGACATGAACAGAGACAGATGTATAAATGTAAACACACATTCTCACTGACGACGCAAAAGAAAAGTCGAATGAAAAGCGGGGGAAGAATTGTTTAATAGAGTGGATAACTCTCAAAAAAAAAATTTTGACATACAGAGTTGAGAGATTATGTCCTACAATACGAGAAAGTCCATGCTTCAGGGGGGTGCAGAAGCATCCCCTCCCATGTTTCTTTGAAAAAAACAAAAAAAAAGAACACAACATGTGTACATCTTTGCGGTCTGAGGAAAGGAACTAGAGAAAATTTTGAAATGCTTTGAAAATAAATACACACACACACGCATTCCAAAAAAAAAAAAAACGACATACAAGAGTTAAAAGTAAAAACAAAATAATTTAAACCAGAGCATGTACACACACAAAAAGAAAAAGTCGACTTCACATTTTCTTTATACAAAGAAAAGCAATCATCGAAAAAAAAAAGTAGACATTTTCCTGTCACTAAGTACATATATGTATATATACATATATGTATTTGTATATATATATGGTTGACTTTGTTCAAGTGTCTGTTTTACAAAAAAAAAAAAACCCATTAACAGGTCTATTTTTGTTTCCTTTTTTGCTTTTGCTCTTCGCCATGCCTTTTTTTCTTATTTTAAATATATATGGCACTTAGCTTGCTCCACGCATCTCCATTCATTATTATGAAGCTCGTTGTGAAAAATTCGTGATGTCATCTTTCAATGAGGTGGATCCCACTATCATCCTTTCATCACTATCACGTATAGTTTGAGGTTCATCTTCCCAACTGTAGCTTTCTGTAAAATGATCCGTTGTCGGTCTTGAAAATTGTTGTGGACTACAATATGAAACTTGAAAGACTCTTCCAGTTTGACACATAGATTTTCTTTTTTCATCCTCTGAATCATGGATGATACGCATAGCCAATCGTACAAGTATAATGCGCACAATAACAACAATAGCTGCCAACAAAGCGAGATGGAGGGCTCCATACCTCCTCACAGCATCATTAAGACGGCAGCGACCATAGTTGAAACAACAATACTCAATATGTGAGAGGAATTCGTGTCCGCGCACAGAGAAACAATTGGCGTCGCATTTTCGAATCTCAAAGTACTCATGTCGTTTTCCCAAGGTCGGTATAAATGTGTTTGTATCATTCACGATGGTGTTTGGTTCACTGCCAGAGCCATTGGATGATCCTTCTGCGCTGCCCTCCCACACAACACACATGTCACGCTCATGAAGACAACTGTACAGACTTTTTCTATAGCAATCACTTACTTCAAAATTTTTATCTGCATGTCGAATAAAGTACGGCTCCACCAAACTACTAACCGCATAGCAGTAAAAGGCTAATGACAAAGCCCCTACAGACCCAAATACAACGAGAAACCATGTACATCGTAGCCGCAAGACAGGAGGAAAAAACAAGGCAACTGTACATGAAACACATGTCAACGTAAGGCCTAGAATATTTTCCAAACTAGAATTCACAACAAAAATAACAGCGACACATGCATTAAGTGTACAAATTATGTCCAGTTGTACACAAGATTGCACGTATAAGGAGCGTCGCCGACCCTCCAATCGAGAGGTTTGGGTAATCCCTTTCATAAAGGTGCGCCAACCGAATGACTGGGAGACCCATCTGTACAGAAAGCATGAGATGAGTAGTAGCGCGGCATGCGTAATGAGAATGACCTCTACACATACTTCTACACGTTCACCCAAATAGTCCGGGTTAACTATAAAGACCACATAGACTACACGACAAATTTGCAGTACAACAGAGATAAAATGACATATGAGAAGACCCTTATTTTCATAACGTACCGCACGAACGGAAAACGCCATGCAGACAACGCCATTTAAAATAAAACAAGCAATACTAAAAGCCACATCTGGTGTTACAGAATTCTTCAAATCGTGTCCCTGACAAGCAGAGCCATCCCCGACAGTTGATCTTCGGGAAGAACCAAAAACAGTCACGAGTAACAGACATGTGGCGAGCGTCACAAGCAAACCGGCCAAGTAATTAAGAATACAAAAAGCCTGAGATACCCGCGGCACATCACCTGTCCAGATATTCATAAATTTTCCAAATCGCAAGAGTTTCTTACAAACCCAGCATCGATTGCATCGACAAGAACGCCGGTTGGGAGTGGATTGAAGACTCGGCACTAAAGCTTCTTCAATCGTTCCATCTCCTCGCCGTTCGGGTGCACTCCCCACGAATGGAGCAAAAAAGCAACAAAAACAACACCTTTCGTTGGCCAGCGACCCCTCCGCCTCCTCATCCTCATCCTCATCCTCCTCGTCCACGTTTTTACGCAGTTTGATGACTTTGTAGTTAAAACCGCTTGGCACTTCACTCCCTTGGGCGATTGAACCGGTATTTTCATCCGCTGCGATGATATCATTCGAGCGACGCCCAAAGAATTTCGATGCCTTGGACGTCATGCTATCAAGGGTGGAACTCGCCAAGCTCATGCGCTGCGCCTCTCCATGACTGTCACCCTGCAACGGCGTCTGCTCCTGTTGCACCCTGTGAGCCACACCACCAGAAACCGGATATGCATCATAATACTGTTGTTGTTGTTGTTGTTGTTGTTGCCGGGACGCAGCAAAGATGCGGCGATAGGATCGAAGATCCAACGCCTCCGCCACCTGCGCCGCGGGTTGATTCGACGCATCCCCGTTCAGCACCGTCCCCGTTCCAATCTCTCTCGGAGGCGGGGCTGAGGCGTCGTCGCCGCAGCTGGAGTACAGCACCGCCTCCAACGGCGGGGAGACGCGTTGGCCGCCTTCAATGGTAAATACAAAAGAGGCCTCCCGCGCCCGTCGCGTCTCCTCCGACGCACCGCTCCCAAAAACAGGAAGCGCACACGAAAGCGCATCGGCTGTGCGGTCCGAGAGGCTTCCCGTTCGGTAGGAGTGGAAACTTTGGGGTGCAGGGGTTTGTGCGGATGCGGAGGGGTGTGCTTTTTGGATGCGATTCCACTTCTCACGCACCGCCGTCTCGGGACGGGAGGGGGAACTTCTCACTCTCGCTCGAGTTTCGGTGATGTTGGAGGAGGACGACTGAGGCGCCAAACGACTGTTGCCTGACATGCAGAGCAGAGTGGGCACAGGAGGTCCAAAGTAAATGAGGGAATCACACACAGCAAAACACAGGGGGAATGAAAAAGAGAAAGAAAATAAAAATAAAACAACACCAAGGTGAACTCGCTATTCAACTGCAGATAAAGCAAGCTCACCAATGTCAAAAAAAAAAAAACGTAAAATACTAGACTAGAACTACGTACACTAAATACAAAAAAAAGATAAGGAGATGAAAAAAGGAAAAAAAAGTATAACTCAGCTATTATAAATTGGAATACCAAAAAATAAATAAAAAAACCTGTTGTTGCACGACACTACAACAAGAATAATAAATACGATTACATGCAATATATATATATATATATATATATTGCGCATTTGAGTTTCACTTTTTTCTTTTCTTTTCTATTTTTCATTCATTTAAAAATGCGCCATATAAACATTCACATCGTCACTAGGATTCAAATAGTACATAAGTATTCTCTTTCATCTTGATTTTTTTTCCTTTCCTTCTTTCTTTTTTCCATCTCATTGTATTCCAGTTTACAGGCCCACACTCGTTCAAGTCCACAAGCATATTTGCCATGAAAAAAGGTAAAAAAAAAAACAAATAATGATAACAAGTAGAGGAACAATGATAGATATTTTCAACAAACAAACAAAACGAAAAGGCAAACACTTTACTGAAAACGGAACACCGTCTCCGGCGGGGGTACTGGCTTTGGTGGCACCACAACAGGCGGGAGTGTTTGCCCCGTAATAATGTTATACCCATGCGGATTACTCCGCTCCACCCCTCTCCGCTGTCGCGTAAAGTAGCGGTGCTCTTCCATGGCGTGATTGTACTGATGAAACTCCCGCGCCTCGCGGGATCGGTACTGCCGCGTCACCGTATCCCTCCCATCTCCGGGCTCATTGCGCATCGAGAGCCCCGCAATGCTCGCCGCGTGTTGCTGCGCCGCCTCAAACTCCACCTGGCGTTGGTGTTGGCGTTCGGCTTCCCGTTCGTTGCAGCGAAGACGGCGCGCGTCCAAAATGCGCTGACGCCGCGCTCGGGACGTTTCCTGCGCGTGTCGCAACTCCGCGGCGGCGGTGAGGGTGGGATGGAGGCGTTGGGTCTCACTCACATACGCCTCACTTTGGGGAAAGGGGAGTAATGGGTGGGTGTAATCGGGGTAGTGTTGGAGGACATCCGCCTCATGTCGACGAAGACCGCGACGGGCGCTTGGCTTGAGGTAGAGCGGCGGTTCCGAACCAAAGAACATTTCAAACGCTGCCAGAGAAAACTACTAGTAGGAGAGAGGAATTAATAAATACAATATATATATATATATATATATATATTGTATATAAATGCCAAAACAAGGGAAAAGGTGAACCACACTACGACTGTATAGCTCTATCTCTATTAGAATGAGATATAAAAAAAAGCTAAACACAAGAAAAGAAAAAACGTCAAAAAAAGAAAAAGAAAAAAAAGGCAGTACATATAAAAACAATAGCAAATAGATGTGTTAAATATGTAACAAAGATATATAATTTTAAAAGAAAAGTATATAGTTTATCTGAACCTTCTTCCCTCACCCTCACCCCTCAATGCGTGTATAAAAAACGAACAAAAAAAAAACGAAAAGAAAACAATATTTGAGGGCATCCACACTATATACAGCAAAAAAGATCAAACATCGCTCATACAACCACTTCACCATCATCATCGTGACCATCATTTCAAAAAAAGACAGAAAAATTAAAAATAAGCATATACAACGAAATATAGGTATCAAAATTCATACCAATTTCCTCTCTTTTTTAACCCCTTTTTTTTAAATCTCATTTATTATATCAACGAAAAAAAAAAAGAAAAAAAAACATAACCTCGAGGCGAAGCAAAAAGACAAAAGTAATAGCATTAAGAAAGTAACCACACGGAAAGCAAAAACAAAACAAAAAAGAAAAGTGGAGATGAAAAGAAAAGCGGAACGAATAACAACAACAAAAAAAAAAAAACGTCAGAATATATAAAATAATTCGTACCTCATAAAAGCAATAATCATCATCAAAAACCTCTTCACTTAAAAATATATATTTATGGAGAGCATTTTGTTCCCATTACTTGCTAGGAATACGGGCACAACCTCTGAGCCCAAAAAGTGACGACAAAAAGAATGTGCCCAACTCACAAAGAAAAAAAAAAAAGAGTGACACGTGAAGTAACAATGCGTTGTGTCCAAAGATAATATTTTTATTTGTCTTTGTTGTTATTCGCTTGAGAGTACTTATGCTGTAAACAGCATTCACAAACACATGAAATGACCTCGATGTCGCTCACCTCTGTAAGGTTAGGTGTTTTTTTTTTTTCTTTCTTCCACCCTTTTTTTTTTTGTTAGTCTTTGTCGTCCTCGCTCTTGTTTTTGTTCGCACGCTTTCACTTTAGGTTTTTTTTTTCTTTCTTTCTGCTATCCTTTCGCCTTATGCCTTCCTATCCTCCAAGAATGATATCCATTTTGAAAAAGAAAAACAAAAAAAGAGAAAAAAAAATTCGTATCGAAAGAGGAAAACTACAAGTAACAACAACGAAAACAAAAAAAAAAACGATCATTTCATGTTCTTTAATATTCCTTTTTGAAGACAAATAAAGACGATTCACACACAAATGCATTACCCCTCACATCGTATTCCCATTTTAGACGCTTTGCAAAGAAGGGAATCCAATTCACAAGAAGGGAAATACAAAATAGTAGTGATAAAAAAAAAAAAAAAAACACCAAGCAGGAAAAAAAAAAGTAGATGGGTCAAAAGAAGAAGACATAAAAGGAGAAAAGAAGAAAAAAAAAGGTTAACCAATAATAATGGGGAGAGATAGGAACGTTACCGCAAGCATAGAACCATTTTTAAAAAATTTTTTTGTTTGTTTGTTTGTTGTTGTTGTTTATTTGGCTCCAAACGGTCTTTTTTGCTCCGCTTTGTTTAAAGTTATCCATCATGCACGTTTTGAAACACGCACAAAAGCAAAGAATGATACGCAACCCACCGTGCAATGTCGGCCCACGACTCTTATTTTTGTCCAAACGACACTTTCAACGCCATTTTTGTTTGTTTGTTTGTGTCTGCTTAATAAAAAAGAAAAGAGATACGCTTAAAGTAACTCTTTTCTTTTTTGTTTGTTCGTTTGTGGTTTCATCATTAGCATAGGCTCCTTTTTACTTTTCTTATCGTATTTCTCTGTTTTGTAGGGCTGGCTTGCCCATCTATTTTTTTTTTCTTTCTGTAATTCTTATTAAAGGGTTAACCTCAACATCACACATCTTAAATAAAACAAAACTTTCTTTTGTAAAGTTTGTTTTATTTGTTGATTTTCTTCGTTTCTGTATTATTATTATTTTTTTTTTATATGCCGTCCTTATATATTCAGGCAATAATTGTATATATATAAATATATATATTCTGTCGGCCTGTTTCCTCCCTTGTCTTCACGAATGTTGAATTTTGCTTTTTTTTTTCTTCGAGCACCATTTTTTTTTATTTTATTTATTTTTTTTTTTTGAGGTGCGCAATGCAAATAAAGCCTTACGGAAAAGGGGAGACGACACGTCGTCCCCCCGTTCGCCTCATTTGCAAATCCAATCCTTTACAAAAAAAAAAAATCGTCCCTAATTTCTCATTTTTCTCCCTTTGCTTTGGGGATACGTTCCTGCGCAGCTGTGAGAAGCAACAGAGGTGTGACAGTAGTTCAAGGGAACCAATAAGAGAGAGAGAAAGAAGGAAGAAAAAAAAAAAAATCAACACGTCCCAAATAGAGCAAATCATCAATCATCGTCACCTAATAACTTTTTTTTTTCTCCAGAATTTTTTTTCTTGGTGTTTTTCAAAAATCTTTACACATATAAATATATATATGTGTACACATGTCCTGGTCTTACACCGACCCCAATATTTGCCTGCCCATAACAAGATTCCCAAATCAATGACAACACAACCCTAAAAAAACAAAGCTATATATATAAATAACAAAAAAAAAAACGCACAGATATTCATATAAATATAAATCCCTCTCCGTATATATAAATAAACAAACACATGTACAGTTAAACATATATAAAGAGAGCGTTAGTAACACACACGCTTACAATACTAAAAGAAAAAAAAACAGAAAAGAGAAAGTTTTACATATACATATATATATATATATAAGAGCTTTTTCATCTCTCTTACTATTTAATGTATATATATATTTTTTTTTCTTTTTAATTGCTTATTTTTCCGGCGAGGAGCCGGAGTCTCGATGTTGATTTGCCCGCAGTTGGGCTTGATTCGCCATACGCCTTTCCTCGTCATGCCTATTTGGGCTTTGAGCCTCACGCAGTGCGTCGAGTTCGCGCCGCAGCTCCCGCTCCGATTCCGCCTCTACCGACGTGGTCTCCTCGCCGGCACTTTCTCCGGGATTCAGCTCAGACGCCTCCGGATGAGCTGAGGAGACGTTTGGCCTTTCCTCTTCATTCCCATCCTCCCCACGCCTCGCATCGTTGCTGTGCGTTCCATCCTTGTGCAGAGTCGGTTGGGTTTCCTTTGATGGCTGTGGATTCACTGTCTGTGTGTTTGGGGGCGGGGTCAACGCGCCTATTCCCTCGTGTTTCGGTTTCTTTGGGGACGGCCCTTTTGTCTCCTGTCGCACCGCGTCGGCGGTGGGCATCGGCCGCAACAATTCCGCAGCCGCACAGGGAAACGGTGACTCGTGAAAGAAGGGATGACGTAACGCGTCGTGGGCGGAGAGGCGCTCCGCGGGGTTCCAACGGAAAATGCGGTGAAGGAGATCCAACCCACTCGATGGAATCGTCGTCGCGCCGGCGTGACGGCTCTTTTGGAAAACCTGTTGTAAGTTGTTACTTCGGTTGTAACGGCCAATAGAGCGCATTATGCGCACCACATCGGGCATCTTGTACAGTCCACTAAACGTCTCCTCGGTTGGGATGCCAATGATGTCGCAAATGGCTGCGAAGTGCTTCACCTCCTCCTCCGCGTGGAAGAGGGGGACCTTGAGAAAGAGTTCCGCCATGATGCAACCGAGGGACCAGACGTCCATCTTGTGTGAGTAATCCCGCACCCCAAAGTGCAGCTCCGGTGCGCGGTACATGAGTGTGACCACATTCGCCGTCAACTCCTGCCCCTCCCGGTAAAGGCGTCCGAGTCCAAAGTCACACAGCTTTACCACACCCTCTTGACTAACGAGGATGTTAGAGGTTTTGATGTCGCGGTGTAGAATGCGATGGTCGTGCAGAAATGCCAGGCCAGAAAAGAGTTGCTGCATCACACACTTTACACGTGACAGGAAACTACTGCGTGCATCCGGGTGACGATTTCTGGAGCTGAGGTGAAAATACACGCCATTCTCATTGTGAAGATACATAAATGACTTGAGATCATGCGGGCAGTACTCCATGACAAGGTAAACATCCTTCACCTTATCGGATTCCCGCGGTCGTGAAAGGGCAGCGGGGTCATGCCTGTCCTCTCTACCTTGTGGAAGCGACTTGCTACCATGCACGTTACTCTCTCCGGAATGCATCACTGAAGCCGTCGTTGCTGTGTCCGATTTTTCACCCCCCGGAAGTTGCTGTAGACAACTCGCCGTGTTAGGGTCATGTGTGGTCTCCGCTGGTCCGACGTTATCTGATCCCGTACCTGTGGGTGTACACAACCGCTGCTTTTGTTGCAGTCGCGTCGCCTCCAGTTTCTTGTCGAGTAGGACCACCTCCCGCGCGCGCACAACATTCGGGTGACGCACTCGCAGAAGGAGATCAAACTCGCGCAGAAGGTATGGGGGAAACCCCACCTGGGACTCCGCCAACCACTGCTTCTTCACATGCTTGAGAGCAAACTTGGTGTGGGGTCCGTTTGCCCCTCGTGAGGCCTCTGTTGCGCTGAAGACGACACCGTACACGCCCTGCGCGAGGCGCGCGACGGGATCATACGCATTTACCGATCGACACGGCGCACGCGGATGACCGGAGACGACGACGCCATTCTCCTCCCCACACGCCGCCTCTATTACCGCACGCTGGCTCTCGTTTAGGTGATGCGTTTGGTATGGGGTTTGGGAACGGGAGGAGACCTCCTCATGATTCTCATCCTGTGACCCAAGAGAGGTCCCTAGCACCTTTTCGTTCTTCCCTTTTTTGGTTGCGTCCGTGAGACGACGAAGTGTGGTTTCCAATTCAGGCAAAAAATGAGAAACTACAGCGCAGAGAGAGGAATCCGTAGTGGGAAGGTTTGCCTCACCGTTTCCGTCAACCATCCCCTGCACAGCCCGGGGACTGTCAGGGTCCATCTTGTTGTTGCTGTTGTTATTGTTTTCGCTTTCATGCATTTCGTCCCTCTCCGCTTCATTCGCATCATTCACACCATTAATGGGACTTTTTCCGGTCGAGGCCTCCGACTCCTCGCGGGTCCGTTTTCGTTTCGGAAGATGTAACGCCGCCTGAAGCAGTGCGACCGCGTGGCGTGTGGTGAAGACTGCGCAGAGTGGATCTTTTGCCGAATCGCGGTACTTCACGACCGCGTTGTACGGCGAATTAAACGACGGCGGAAAATTCGCCAATGGAGGCGGTGCGGCATGGCGAGAGGGGCCGGAACCAAAAGAGGTAACCAAAGATGTGGCAGAAGTGGAGTGCGAGGAGCAAACATTTGTGGGGCCGTGTGTTGCGGCGGCCAAAGCCCCGGAAGGAGATGTTTGGTTTTTGGAGGACGTCACTCCGTTGGCGTTTGGGGGCGGTGGACTCGCCACCACCTCCGCGGCTAGGCGGGACTTGAGTTGCTCCAGTCGCCACTTGAATGAATCCTCCATTTTCTATCCAATGATAATAATACACACAAAAAAAAAAAGAGGTAGCTTTCGTACAAAACGGCAATAATAACGACGTGAAAGAGGGAAATATTTAAAATATATATATATATATATATATATATATATATATATACGGTAATAGCTTGCTCCTTCACAATTTCTGTATTCTATTTGTGTTTCTCTCCCCGTGTGTGTGCGTACAGAAATAAGTGCGACTTTCTTTCCTGTTCTCTTTTCTTTGTATTTTTTAATCTATCCTTTCTTGTTCTTGTCGTTTTACGCACGGAGTAGGTGCCTTTGTTCCGTGTTTTTTTTTTTTTTTTTTGGGGGGGGGGGTCGTACACTTCTCTAGGTCTTAAATTTAATGAGAATTTCCTTCAAGAAATGTGTGACCCACAATGTATGCTCAAAATTAAAAATATATAAAAAAAACACACTCTACTCTTTCTCTATTCTTCTTGTTATGAATGTGGTATGAGAGAATTCAATTCAATCAATCCAAAACAAAAAATTTAAAAGATATCAAAAAAAAAAAAAAGAGGAAAGAAAAAAAAGATGCAATTGCCAACGTGTTTTTTTTTGTGTGTTATTGTTGTTACTTTTGTCAAAGAAGAGATTTACGTAAGAGTGAAGATGTAAAACACCAAAAAAGAAAATTACAATGATAAAAACTAAAAATAGAGGATTTTTTTCTCTTTGAAGTCATTTTCAAAAGAAAAAGGAACCATTAAATGAAAAAGAAACGAAAGGAAAAAAGAAGCCGCAAATAAACACGAGCAAACAAATTATCATTATTATATTCATAGTAATCTGCAATGTCGCTTTTTCTTCTTCTTTCTCTTTCTGATCACTCTTTCGTTTCTTTTTTTTTTTCCTTTTTCGTTCTTCTTTACATAAGCATAGAGATGAAGAGGATTCCCATTTAGATGGGGTAATAAAAAATAATAATAAAAACACAAAAAAGACACATACACATACCACATACACACAACACGTACGCACCTCAGTAATTGTATGCTGTTGTCGTCCTCGTTTCATTCCGTGTTACATTTCCCTTTCATGCGCACCTCTACCATGACTCACAAACACCAAAGCACGAAAAACGAACAAAAAAAAGCAAAAAACAACGCATCCATCCTTTAGCTCTCTATAAATAAATGATGTATATATATATATATATATATATATATATATATATATATACTAATCAAATGCGTGTTTTCCGCTCGTAATGGAATAGGGCATCTGCGAGGACCGTTACGGGGTCGTCTGGTCGCATTCGCACCACTTCCGCCATGGCCGGTGTGAGACTTGGCAACACGTATTTCATAATATACGCACTATTTGACATCCGCTCAACCCCACTCACCGACGCACTCTCCTCCTTAGCCTGGTAGTACCGCAACGCCCGCCGTTCCTCCTCGATCTCCGCCTGCTCCACGTCTCGGGCGATGGCGGCGAAGTATTCCTCCGCCACGTGTAACTGTTCGAGTTGCATCGCCTCCGACTCCAACACGGCGTGTCGCTGCAACTGCGCCGCCGACTCCGCCTGCGCGGCGGCGACCACTTTAGCCCCGCAACTGCTCTCCCCAATGCTGTTTAACACCGCCCAACGAATAGAGTCACAGTACGCGTTCATATTCTCCGCCGCGGTGACAATGGGGAAGCTGATGCTCACACTGTTCGCTGTGTTGTTCGCGCTGAGACTGCCGCCCCCGTTGGTGGGGGAGGCGGCCATTTGCGGAGCGGGAATGAGAAGAACCGTCGCGGTGCGTGGCGGTCGTTCACCCGCGGCCCCTTCTCCCTCCGCGCCGTTTTCGGCATCCGCCTCGTCCTCCGCGCCGCGCTCGGCCGTGACGGTTTGGAACCACGTGAGGAGCGACACCGTTGGTGGGGCGCCTTCCTCCATGTGTGTCTCATACATGGCGAGGCGGTTGTGGAAGTCCGCCATGGCAGCCTCTCCGCCGCAGAGGGTCCACGCATCGGCCTGCAGCAATGCTCGACTACTCGTTAAGGCGATGAAGCAGTCAGGGAAGAATTCACTGTGCGTCGGGGCGAGGGCGTCTTCGGCGTTGGGAAACGCGCGTCCGGCGACGGCGTCGGATAACTCCTGCTGTGCCGCCTCATCCAATTCGTCAATGTTGGGTAATGGAAAGGCCGCGTCCGGGGGGATTGGGGTTTCCTCGCTCGTCTCCGTCTCGCGCTGCAGACGCGGCCGTTGCTCCTCCCGCTGCTCCGCGGTGTCGGCGAGGAAGACAAGACGGGCCTGACGCACCGTCTGCGGAAAGCACTCGAGGATGTAACCTTGGGAGCGGCAGTCCTCACAGCGCAGTCGCCAGCGCAGCATCATCGCCAGGGCCTCATCCAAGTGCTGCACAACCGGTGCCGCAGTGACTTCCGCATCGTTTGCCTCAGACCCTTTGCCACCTTTTTTGTTTTGCCGCCTTCCCTCTTCGCGACCTCGACCGCGTTGGTGTTGTCGTTTGGAAAAGGCTCCTCTGCCTCTCTCGTCCTCCTCCTCGTCTTCCTCTTCCTCCATTTCTTCATCGTCCTCTTGGGTTTTGGGTTTGGGTGGAAACTTACCATCCTCAAGACGCAGACGAAGGACCTGCAACGCCAGGCGGTATTCCTCACGCAAAATAGCAAAGCGACGTCGCTCCGCAGCGTCCACGCGTTGCGCCTCGGCAGCAGCTGCCGCCTTTGCCTTGGCCTTTGCCGCGTCCTCCGCCCCATCGCTCCCTTCGTCCATGTCATCATTATCCCCATCGTCCTCGTCCTCCTCGTTCTCTTCGATTTGACGCAAGAGTTGGGCGTCGGTGATGCTCTCTGGTCCATCTTTCGGGGGCTCCTTGCCTGTGCCATCCTTCTCCCCATCCCACTCCTCATCCTCCTCCCCTTCCTCTTCCTCCTCCTCCTCATCATCATCCTCGGCCTCGTCGTCCTCCTTCTTTGCGTTTGTGCGGTGCGCTTTCGCACCCCGACCGCCATTGTCCTCCTCTTCATCTTCCTCTCCTTCCTCTTCCTCCCCTTCTTCTTCCTCCTCCTCGGCGGCGGCGCGTTCTCTTGCCTCCCGTTCCGCGATTCGGCGGGCACGTTCGTCCCGCACCGCCTGTTTTCGGGCGCGTCGGAGAAGAATAATATCACACATTTCCGCCCGAACTGCCGCAACATGGGCCTCATAATCCGTCACAATACTTTGCTGTGTTAAATGCGGCACACGCATAATGGCGGCGAGACGCGCCGCAACCACCTCACAGTGACTCATTGGCGGTCCGGAAATGGCAAGACGCATCGGCTGGACCTGTCGAAGGGACTTGAACTCCCGCACCACACGCTCAGCTGAGGCGAAGAAACCCCCCAACGCGACCCAATCACTCTCCTCAAGGAGTGATAAGACGGCACCGGGTTCGCAGCGCATGTGGACAGCACTAAACCAATTCGCAATCCCATGTGGCGTTGGGATAGTAAGTGCCTCCAGTGAGGTGTCCACGTCGATGTCCTCCTCCGCCTTGCGCCGCATTTCGGTGGCGACCTGCCCTTCCCGTTCAATAGCAAGCGGAACGGCCTCGATTTTACCCCCAATGAAGTCACGTATACCCTGCAGTATCTCCGCCTGTGTGTTACCGCCTTGATCGACCACAAACATGTATCGATCCTCCAACGTGTCGTAGGAGGAGCCGACGCGGTAGATGATGCGTGAGAGGTCAAACACGTGTATGGTGGGCACATAATTCAACCCATTTCCGTACTGCGGCAGCGTGCCGTGGTGCCAGGCGGCGTCGAAGTAGTCCGCGAGGAGGTCCTCCCCGGCGCCGTACGGCAGTCCGGACCAAAGCACATATGTGTGAAGCGTTTCCGAGTTGGCGTGTTTCACCGCGTGCTCCAGAGACCTCCAGGCGTGGTAGCGCGTGTCGGGGTGGCGGCGGTGGTACTCCTCCTCCGTCCATGTGATCAACTCGAGCTCCTCTTCCTCCTCCTCCTCCTCCTCCTCCTCCTCGTCGGGGTCGAGCGCCTCGTTGTCGGAGTCGTCGGCGTTCTCCTCGCGTTCGATTCGACGAGCCTCACGTCGGGCCTCGCGCTCTGCCCGGCGGACCGCACGCCGCCCCTCGAGTTCCTTCATGTCGGATTGCGTCCACGTCAACACATTGGAGACGAGCACAAACGTCTTCTCCACCTCATAGTGCGTACCGCGGAGCACCTTGATGGTGCAATCCGCCTCAAAGGCGTCCTCCTCGAGGATGGCGATGATGATGTCATATGTGAGAACGCGAGCACGGAATTGTTCGTCACTGATCTCCCCATGACGCGGCATCACGGAGTACAGAAACGGTTGCATTGTGGGCGGAACCTCCAGTGCGTCACACCCGGCGGACGCAGAGGTGCGGTCGGGGTTGGAGGATGGGGTGTGGTACAGAGTGCCATCCACCAAGTACTCCTTTTCCTCAAAGAAACGGCGGCAGACTTGGATACCAACAAAAGAGTCGGCATTGAGGACAAGAACACGCTTCAACCCAGCCGTGCTCCGCTTCGACGGGTGCATTACGGAATCCAAAAATGAGATATCCCTTCTCTCTATAAACGCTTCTTCTCTCTTGTTGTTGTTGTTGTTGTTGGTGTTATCTTCCTTTACCTTTTCGTTCTTTGTTGTTTTCTTCTTTTTTGTTGTTGTTGTTTCTTGAAACACACTTCGAATACGTTCGCAGAAAGATTTAAATAAAAAAAAGGTGAGGGGAGGTGAAAAGTAAAGAAAAGTTTTACCGTCGCATTTCACTGAATTCTTTTCTTCCCCCTCTCTATTCATTTTTTGTGGACTACGTCAAAAAGAAGGGTTATTGTTTTCATTCATTTAATAGGGTTTTTCTTTTTTTTTTTGGCTTCTGTATTTTGCTTCTTTTTTTTTATCTTTTTTGTTTTCATGTAGATGTCCATAAAAACAGATATCAACAATATCATCATAAAGTACACCACACACACTATCAGGTAATCAACAATAAAACGTCAGTCAAACACACAAAGGGGGTATTTACGAAAAAGTAAAATGAAATAAGCTGCACACAATGGTCAAGTTGTCACGGAAGACGTTTCTATTCGCTAAACGGAAAACGACAACTTTCCTCATGGGCTACCGATGCTTCTCTACATTGCATAAACACACACAAGAAAAGAAAAACTGCACACAAACAAAGAAATTTTTAGCATCATTCTGAGAAAACAAAATATTTCATTTTGTTTGGTTGGTTATTGTTCGTTTCTCTTTACTCCATTGTTTTACTTGGTTTGAAAAGGCATATCCTTCTGTTTTTTTTTTTTTTCTGTGTGTGTGTGTGTGGGGGGGGGGGGGGTGCATCCCAACTCTATACGGTGACAATCATTGCATTTATCCCTACACATACACACAACTATGGCGAGAGGAAGAAGAAGAATAAATCCAAAAAAAAAAGGGACTAAAAAACAAAAAGGAATTCTCCTCGTAAATCACACTGCAGCTCAGCAATCCAATATAATCCTCCCATCCCTCTTCCTTGTGCACGCATCATGGCCATTCCCTCCTTTCCTTCTCCCCCAGCGTTCCTTAACTCTTCCCCTTTTCCTTTGACCGCTCCTCCTCCTTCTTCTCCCGTTTCGGCGCACTCTTCACCGCCGGTGCGGCGGCCGGCTTCTCCCCTTGTGTTGGCTTTGGCGCTTGTGTTGGCTTTGGCGCTTGTGTTGGCTTTGGCGCTTGTGTTGGCTTTGGCGCTTGCGTCTTTGTCTCCCGCCCCTCCGCTGGCGCTTTGGGTGTGGGCGCCTTTCCCCCGCCCGGGCGCGCCGCTTTGCCGCGGGGCGTGCTGCCGGACTCCGCGAAGCTGCGCGGGGCGCTCGGGGTTGGCGCGTCGGTTCCTTCCGCCGGCGCGGGTCGGCGCCGCCCCTTCTTCGCCGGCGCGGGGGGCGCGAAGTTCTCCGCGTCCTCCATCAGCGCCTTGGCGCGGCGGCGGCGCTCGGCGTTTGGGTTCGCGTTGGCGTTTGGGTTCGCGCTTGGCGGCGCCTCCTCGCCGGGGCCGGCGGCGTCGAGCAGGTCGGAGGTGAGCTGCACGAGAAGCATCTCGGGGTTCCACGCCGCGTCCTCCTCGTCGAGGCGCTGCACCAGGCACGCGGTCAGGGCAGACATGTCGAACTCCTGATGGATCGACTGCAGAAACTCCCCCCAGACGTTGGAGATGTCGAGATCGGCGAGTTTCGGCATCTCCGTGGCGTACCCGACAGGGGCCTCGGCGAGACTCCGCACGAGGCGTTCGCGTTCCTCTTTGGTGTGTTGCTCCGCCTGGCGCTGCGCCTCCGCATCGACGCCGTCCTCGACGCGGCGGAGTTTGTCCGTTTGAATCACCTCATCCGCGGGGCGACGCGCAAACCCGGCGGCGGCGGCGGCGGCGGCGGGAGAGGAAGTTTTTTGGGGGGAAGTGGAGGCCGCATCTTTTTCACTTCCCGCTCGGCGACCGAACTTGGGGGGCATTGTAAAGGTCACACAATAACCGTAAAGCTTCTCTGATGGTTGTGTATAAAGAGAGAGTGCGTGCGGAGGAGCTTTTTGGTGTTGTTGTTGTTGTTGTTGTCCTTGTTCAACTTTTTTGTTGTTGTTGTTCTAACCTTTTTATTTATTGCTGAAAGTGATTAAGTCTATTAAGCACCTCAGACTATGAAGCAAACAATAACAATAACAGAAAAAAAAAGGAATAATAATTACGAACAAAAAAAGGAAAAAAAAAAAAGAAATAGCTTTCTCCCAAACATCCATTTTATTCTTGTCATTCTATTCTTACATTTCACTCCTATATTCCCTTTCTCAACAATCTCGATTGTGTCTGTGGCTTAAATACATTTTAATTGTGAAGGGTTATCCTACGCGTAGAAAAAAAAGAAAAAAAAGGCATTATTCATTGCACCTATACACTCGCATTCTTCAGGTATGTATATTTTCCTTTTCCTTTTTTTCTTTTTGTTTTTCCTCTCTTGTCTTCCTTGTTTGCCTCCATTGAACGAAACCAACGCACTCCCTACACAGACACACAAACCACACTATTCTCTGTCAAATAAACCCACACGACCAACAAACAACATCATCTAACAACAACACACACACACACACACACACGCAATGCAAACGGACCCGTTCTATTCCCCACACATTTCACTCCGTCTTTGATCTCCCCCGTTTGACGCCCGCCAACTTTTCTTTTGGTGCTTTTTCAAAATTCGCCGGCCGTTCCTCTTCTCCGAGGAGTGTAACAGCGATGACGTGTTCGCCGCGCAGCACGACGAGTCCGAGGCGGCGTGTTGGACTAATCCCCGCGTCCCGCATCTTCTTCGTCGCCGGACGCGTCTCCGTGACATCGGCGAGAACGACATTCATGTGCCGATCATACACCAAAAGCTTTCCCGTCATTTCGCGATTGTCATCAAGGGTGATCTTGAGTTGGCGGTTGATGTGGTACAACATGCTTTGACGGCCCATGGTGCTGGGGGTGTACAATGGTGTGTATATAGAGAGAAAATAGAAACCTATTGAAAAGGCTCGCTTTTGGGGTTTGTGATGTTCGTCTGTTGTTGTTGTTTTTTGTTTTGTTTGGCGAATATTTCCTTTTGTTTTTTTTTGTGTGTGCACAACGAAATTCTCAGATGATTCAAAAAAACCGCCTTTTTTTTCTATTGTAAAAATACAACAAATCTATTCCCTTTATTAGTTAATATTATTATTGTTTCCCTATTTAAGCTTGCATTACATAAAGGAGAAAGAAAAAAAAGACACAAACAATACAAATAAACATTCCCAAATAGTCATATGTAAGTTTAAAACCCTGAAAACATAACCATATAAGTAAATCCCTGTTAACAATTCCATTCGGATATCACAGAAATAATTTTTTTTGTTATTAATAACTGTTTCCTTTCTTTAATTTTTTTTTTTGCGTTACTTAATTCTTCAGTATTTCATTCATTTATTCCGAAAGATGTAAAAAAAAAAAAACGAGAACCTTTTCGCACTGTTTTTTTTTCTGCTTTTGGACGTTGTTTCTGCCTTTACACGAGTTTTTTTTTTCTTTATCTTGGAACACTGTACGCTTCGTCTCTTCTTTCCTCTTTCGTTCTCTTTGTTTTTTGTTGTTTTGCTTTTTTTTTCCCTTGTTTCTTCTTATTTTGTTTGGGGAAAGGAAGAATTAAAAAGCACATATACACGTACAAATTAACAAATCAAAAAAAAAGCGATTTTACAAACCTCAACCGCCAGAAGACTTCTTTTTCGTTTCATTTTGCTACTTTTTTTTTCCTTTTTTTGTCGTTTGTAAATGTGTTTTCTCTTTTTTTTTTTCCTCTTCTTTAGATATGTTGTTGTTGTTGTTGTTGTTGCCGTTGTTTACCTTGTTGTGTCGAACTCACTTGCGGCGTCGCATCCTCTGCTTTTCCCTTCGCATTTCTCCCATTTTCTTTCTGTCGAGGGGTCCATTCTTCTTCTTCTTGTCCTGTCCCTTCACCGCCTGGGAGCGCATCAACTTGCGAATGGACATATTCCCCGCCTTCTCCCGCGCTCTCGGGTCGACCTTTCCCTTCTCAATCATTCCCCGCAACATGCGTTGGGCCCGCTTGCGCTTTCGCTGCACCGCCTCCATGACCTTCTTCCCCGGTCGCGCATTCATCTCCCGGAAGCGCTGCCGCTGCGCCTCGATCTCGTCGGCTGTGACGGGAAGGAACACCTTGCAGTTGCGCTGCTCATCTTTTATGAACCAATCCGGGAGGTCCGCGTCATCGTTAAACGTGTAGCGATTGATGGAGGCCTCCAACATCTCCCGTCGACTGCGCGGGTCGAGCATTTTGGTTGCGATGGCCAACGTGCGTGCCCGCACCTCGGGATCGGTGAGGGCGAGTGGGACCTCCTCGAACTCCGTCTCCTCCTTCTTGGAGTTGCCGCGTTGGCGTTGGTTCTGCTTGCGGGTTTCCTTATTCTCCTTCAGCGTCTGCTTCCGCTGCTGCCGCACGAGTTCCTGGGTGGTGAGTTGGCCAATGTCGGGAACCACCGCCCGTTTGCGCCGCGAGTCGACACGACCGGTCCGAATCTCCAAATCGGGGCGCCCCTCACTAAAGCGATCCTCGGAGAGGTCCGAGGCGACGTAATCGTCCTCCTCGTCCTCCTCCTCGTCAATGCGGTTATCGAAGCGGAGTTTCTTGCGTTGCGTGCCGTTGCCGATGGGCAATGGGGCGTCGGTGGCCATCTCCACCCGCGCCTCCTCCGTTCCCGCGCCACGCCCTCGCTTACGCGCCTCACGGGGCTTTGGAAAGGTTTCATTGAGCACTTTTTCCACATTGACGTGATGTCGAAGCCACTTGCTCTGCTTGCCGGCGGCGTCCATCTCGGCCTGGTCCTTCATTGCGCGCGCCGCTTGTCGAGAGGGCTTGGCGTGGGATTCGTCCTCCTCCTCCTCGTCGTCCTCGTCGGAGTGGAGGAGACCCTCCTCGTACAACTTCACCCGCGCCGATCGAGCGGCGGGGATGTAGTTACCGTAGTTGTCCACATCCGCGTCCTCCTCCTGTCCCTCTACGAGACGCAGCGGACGCTCCGCGCCATCCTGGCTGCTCGTCGCGTCCGCATCCTCCGCATCGCCGTCACTGCCGAGGTCCCAATCCTTCTCCCCGTTGAGGTTGACATTCATGACGGGGTTTAATGGTTCATTGAGGCGCTCGTCCGGTTCCTCCCAGTGCTTGTCCAGCATGGCCGCGACTCGGTGCTCATCCACGGCGGCTAACTTCTCCACTGTGAAGTCGTCCTCGAGGTCGTCCTCGGCGTCTTCGTCCTCGGCGGTGAAGGCGTCGTCGTCGAGGGCGTCCATGTTTTCCCCATTAGATGCGAAGCCATCCGTCTCGGTCATGTGCTCCGCGCTCGTCGTGGGGTCATAGTTGATGAGTCCCTTGATTTGCTTCAACTTGCGATCCACAAGCCTTCGTTGGCGTTTTTTTAATTCCTTTGACTGCTTCTTGCGCAGCTCTAAGAGCTCCCGTGCGATTTTGGTAACCCCTTCGGCACTTTCAAAGTCGATGCGTTCACTGTCCACACTATTGGCGCTCCCATCATCCCCTTCCTCGTCATGGTCCTTTTCATCATTTTCGCCTTGGTCGGAAACTTCGTCTTTTAGGAGGCGTGACTGTTCACGTAGAATCTGCTCGCGCCAGCGCACCATGCGACGCAAATCCGCATCCCCCACCTGTTGCAAGTCCCCGCAGAGGTACACCAATTCCTTCCGTGAGAAACGAGAGCGCAGGTAGACCTTGTCCTCCTCGGAGGCGAAGCGCAACTCATGGTGAGAGCGGAGAAACGACTTTGGGTCATTGCAGTGTAGGAAATCGGAGAAGGTTGCCACCCGATGTGAGATGGTGGCGAAATCCTCGTACCCCGTTGGGACATTAGACTTTGGTGTCACCAGAGCACCGGATGGGGTTAATATCTTTTCCTCCCCCACATCCGAGAAGACCTTTTGTGCGTTGAACATGGAGGGGTCAAGTTGTTTTGGGGCTTTGAAACCAGCGCAGACGACAAATATCTCCGCAGACTCCATACGCGATGCGAGTGGCTTTGTCGCCTCCACCTTTTCAAACAACTGTTTCATGACCCACATGAGTTTATGAAAGTCCTGTGAACGGAAGACTTTGGTCACAAACCACCCAGATGGCTTTAGCAGCTGACACGCCATCTTGGCAGCGTGTAGGACGAGGGAGTTCTGCTCAAACAAATCACGCGACCACACACCACCCACATTTGGGGCACCATCATGCACAACGCAGTCGACAGGTTCCTTCTTGAGATAGGTGGAAACAATCTTTCGGGTCTTATCGTCTGTGATGTCTCCGACAAAGGTTTTTACCCCACGGATGGGGGCAATGGGCACCAAATCCACACCAACGATTTTAGAACCAACAGGCATGTACTTTGCGGCGACTTGGCACCAACCACCAGGGGCGGCGCAGAGATCGACAACAACGCGACATTTGGAGAGGAAATCGTACTTTCGATTCAGTTGAATGAGCTTAAAGGCGGAACGGGCACGGTAGCCCTGGTCCTTGGCGAGGCGATAGTACGCGTCGAGCCTTGTCTTGGCCTTCTTCTTCGACTTTGTCCCCATCGCAATGAATTCCTCCCTATGATAAAGGTGCAGTAAAGTGGAAAGAAAAAGAAGAAGAGAAATGGGGGAGGGGGGAGTAAAAGGATGTGAATAAACATGAAAAAGAGAAAAAAATATATACATGTAAAAGTAAAAAAAAAAGTTAAACAAGAAAATTTTTAAAAAGGGAACCCTTGAAAAGTGTCTGCAAAAATGAGTATTACAAATAACCAAATAGCACACCGACAAGTAAAGAAAAGAAAAGAAAAAAAAAGAGAGACTAACAAAAACAAAAAATCCACAAGAAAAACATCAAACGAACACAAAAAGAAAATCTTCATGAAGAGAAAGTAATAGGCAAGAGATCACCTTGTTGTTGTTGTTACAGTTGGAAATTTTTTATAATCCGCATTTCCTCATTCTCATGATTTTTCTACTTTTGAAAATCTTTTCGTTCTGTGTGTTGTCCCCTTTATCTTCACCTCTTTTCTGTCTTCTTGTTTTTCCCTTTTTTTTTTTTTACCTCTCCTCCTTTTCAGCACTGTTTCATCTACTTGTGCTTTACACCATCACAAGCCCAGACACACAGAGAGAACGAACAAGAAGTACACAAACCACACAAAGGCACCAAAGAAAGGAGTTCCCTCACTCCACCTCTTACAGTCTCACTCTAGGGAGGAGACAGGGTATGTGTGGGAAAGTTTCGTTGCCTGTGTGATAATCTCATCCATCCATTGACGATCATACACGTGCCTTTTCACTCCTCGTTGCTGTTCTGGTTGGGATTTCCCCCTCATACCCAGCGGATCCTTCAGTCGCTGAACGAGCACATCCACCGTCCTCCCCACAATTTCCCCCCGCACAAACATCAGCAATGCCACACACACAAACACATGGAAGTCGAGCACCAACTCACTACTTCCCATGGCCAGATACTTATCCCACAACAGGGCCACCAGCTCCAGTGGCAATTCCCGCGCCAAAAGGCAATGCATCCATTGAAAGCAACAATCCATCAAAGAAACCCCGTGATTGCATAGCTCCCCATGCAACGCCGCATCTGCGCGGAGGAGGACCTCCTCCATGCGTGCCATACCGCGCCGAAGAGCGGGTTGCCCGGGGGTGAAGACCTCCTGCAGCCATGAAAGAAAGAAACCGCCACACCCATACGTATCCGCCTCCACCGCCCGAAAGCACTCCGCGGGGATGTGCGCCAATGCGGACTGCAACAGTTGCACATCTCGCGTTTCGGCCACTCCCCATGGAAGGAGCGGCGTGTCGGATGTCTCGTTTCCCGTTGACGCACACCACGTTTGACGGCGTTGCAGCTCAACGTTGTGGGCCGTCACCGCGCCTTGAAGAAAGGTGAGGAAGAAGACCGCCATGATGTCATCGATGCCCTGCACATAGCCCACCGCGGGGTAACGCAGCGACCACAGAAAGAGACAACGCGCCAACGCGGAGGCGGTCGCGTTCACCCGAAACAGCGCCAAGGCATGACGCGGGAGGTCCAACGCGATTTGGGTGAGAATGGCTCTTTCGTATGGCGGCATAAGTGTCCCCGCGTGTCCGGCGGAGGACGGCAACGAGGAAAGCGGCGACGACGAGGAGGAGGAGGAGGACGTCCCCGTCGGCGCACCCGAACCGGGTTGCATAAAGTCCCGAATAGAGATGTGATAGTATTTGGAAATGTAGTGCTCGTACTCCTCACGTTTTCGACGGAGCTCCGAGCTCTGCCGCGCCGCCTCCGCCGCGGGACGGGGATTCGCGTAGTGACAGAGTAAACGCCACACAAACGGACGTGCGGTTGGGGGAACCGCGCAGGTCCACGCATAGCCCCGAACAGAAGCGCGTTCCTCCAACGAACGCCCAAGCGGAAGGGCCGCCACCGCGGCGAGGAGTCCGTCATACTCCGCCACACTCACCCCAACCGCACCGTCGGTGTTGCTGTTGGTGTTGCTGTTGTTGCCATGGGAGGCGGAGAGGTTGGCGGAAAGGGAGTGAACAGTTGAGGGGGGCGTTGGTTTAACAAAGAGACCATACACGCGATAGGTCGTCCCTGGAGGGGGGCGAACAGCCACACCGGGACCCTTACGCACCATTCCCAAACGCAAAAGGAAGAGAAAACGAAAAAAAAAAAAAGAGAGGGAATGTTTACAAAAAATGTAAAGATGGGGAAGGGAGAGCTTTTGGGTGGGAGACAGGCGAGCGCCAATAATAATAAAACAAATAGGTATTAATAATAAGAAAAATGTGAAACCAAACCGTTGCAGTGGGAGTGTTTATTTCTTTTTTTGTGTGTGATTCTGTGATCTCCGCGTTTGTTCTCTTTTCTTTCTTTTCTTTTTTGGGTGTGTTTCTGTGTGTGTGTTTTATTATTCTTAGCCCGATAGTCCTTTTACGGAAATGAATTCTTTGCCTTGTTGTGCTTTTTTGCTTTACTGTTGTCCCTACTCCTTGGCTCTGCGACTATTGGAAGAATGACCACAAAAGAATCATAACAAAAATGACATAAAAAAAAAATATAAAAAAAGAAAGAAAAAAAAAGAGAAAAATGCGAAAAAATTAAAAATAAAAATGAAAATAAAGCTTGGAAAAACGAAAAAAAAAGAAAAAGTTATCCAAACAAAAAAAAAAAATATTTTTTAAAAAGGGGAAATCAGTTTTATTTTTCTTTTGCATTCATGAGAATTTAAATACGACCTACATGCTGTGATTTTCTCCTTTTTTTTTTTTTTTCGGAGGAGGACAAATGAGGAAAAATGGTTTTCGTCAACACAGCATACATTCAACAAGCAAACAAAAAAAGAGAGAGAAATGAATACGAAATACGCAAAAAAAAAAAATCTTTTTTTAAATAACGCCTTCCTTTTTTTTTCAAAAAAAAAAGAAGGGAGAGTCAAAAAAAAATCCCCCCCCCCAAAAAAAAAAAAAAAAGAAAAAAAAGACGCAAATAAACAAACAAAAGAAAGCAACAACAACAACAAACAAAACGAAAAAACATATTATTCAAAATTTAAATTCCTCTTTCCTCATTTCCCTTTCCTTCTATTTCGTTTCATTCCCATCATTCTCTTAAATTTGCTTTACCCATTTTTTTTTGTTTCTTAAATTGCTTTTCTTTTTTTTGTTGTTGTTGCAATTTGCTTTTATGCAACTTTTATGAGTCCATTCCCGACGCTATGCAAAAAAAGCAAAACAAAGCAATAAAAATAAATAAAAAAAAGGAGACGAAAAAAAGAAACCAACAACAAACAAACAAAAACAAAAGTGTATCACACCAATACCATCAAATATAATACACATTCATTTTTGTTTTATTTCGTCTTGTTTTTACTTTTCTTTTCCTCTCATTTTAATGTTTATTTACTTTTTTTTTGTAAAGTTAGCGTCTCATAAAAATCACAGTTACATTTTTTTTTTTTGGTTTGGTTTGGTTTCATTTTCATTTACAACCACCATTGAAGTATATTACACATTCAATAACGAAAAAAAAAGTACATATAATTCTCTCAAAATAAAAAAGAAACACATCAAAACCAGAACTGTAAGAAATGAATGGGAAAAAAAAATGAGAAGAAAAAACACACTTCAAAGAAAGAGAGAAAAAAAAAAAAAAACGAAGGAAATAACAGCGAAACACAAAAAATCGAAAAACTCTCACATCATAAGTACTGAAGAAGCAGCGTCAAGAAGTAAGGACGAAAAATAAATAAATAAATAAATAACAATAATAATAATAATAGAATTCACAATAAAGCCAAATAAAAAGAAAAAAAGTAAGACGAAAGCAGTTTTCGCTTTCGTCGCTGTTCGTTCGCTTTTTTGCCGAATTACTTTATCTTCTTTTTTTTTTTTTATTCTCAGTCATTATTATTATTATTGTTATTTTCTCTTCGTTTCGCTTTGAGGAATTCATCTCACTTCCACGTTTTCCTTTTCCTTTTTTAAATATCTTACGTGAGGTGCCGTCTTTCAAAAAAAAAAAAAAGAAGTCCAATAATACATAACTACTTCTTTTTGTTAACAAAAAGAAAAAGAAAGGTCCAATAAATAAATCTCACCGCTTGACGTCATTCAATCAAATAGAGAGTAACTCATACAAACAAACGAAAAAGAAAAGAAAATGTTATCAAATAATGATAATAAAAAACGCACACAAATCATCCAAAAACATAAAAAGAAAGTATCAAACGAAGTGAAACAATAACGCCAAAAAAGAAAATCACAACGCAAAATGGTAGAAATTTTACATGTTGCACTTCTCTTACTTTTTCCTTTTTTCTTGTGGAGAAAAAAAAAAAAAATATGTAATTATGTGAATAACTCTGCGCGGGCCATCTTTCAAAAATAAAAATAAATTACATATCCATCTAAAAAAAGCAAAAAAAAAAGCTGTGATTCACTGTTTCCAACGTTTTTGTTTTTTGTTTGGCGTTCATTATTTTTTCACTTTACGTTCTTTTCGTTGTTTCGTGTCGCCTCCGCTTTCAGTAATATTTTATCAATAAAGGTGTTTCGTGTTTCCACTTCTTATATATATATATATATATATATTTGTCTCCATTGGATTTCCTTTTGTTTTTTTTGTTGGATTTCCTCTCTCTTTCTCTTTTCACCTTTTGATTTGCTTCGTTATGCACAGATTTTTCCTTTTCATTGGATAAATTATTTCCTGTTTTTTTTTTTTTTTTGAATGTCCTCCGTTTTTGATTGTTTGTGATATTGCAGTCTTTAGAGAGATTTCAAAAATAATAATTTTTTTTGCTCTCTTTATTTATGTTTTCTTTTTTTCTTTTTTTGTGGGGTGGTGGAAGTTTTCTCTCTAAAATCTACTTTATTATCATTCTCCTGTCTGATCCATTGCTTTTTTGTTTCGCTTTCTTTTTCTGTTTGCTCTATTATTATTATTTTCTCCCCTTTTTTTTTCTCTCTCTCTCTTTCTTTTATTTTTTCCTTTTCAATTCTCGCTTCTTCTTTTGTTTGATTGTTTGTATTTTCATCCGTTTTATAATCGGCACTTCACGTTCACCAACATTACCGCTGAAACCTTCCTGAGACTAAAATTCGGGTTTCTATGTCCTAAAAAACTGAAGAACACATATATATATATTTAAATAGGAGAAAAAGAAAGAGAAACAAACAGTCAAACAAAAAAAGATATATAAGTATTACACCTCGTTCGCATCTTCGGGTTCATCATACGCGTAAAACGCCTTGTTGTGCATAATTAATTTCCCATCCACAAAGTAAAAACTGTCACTCACTGTTTCACTTGGGTTGGCAATAATTGCCTGAATCCATTCCTCTGAGAGGGCGGGAACATCATATATAGCCTCCCATGTGTTGGTGGAGTGGGGGATACAGAAACCAAAGGAAAAGTCAAACGACTTAATGAGAGTGTTACGGAAGTAGTGTCGCTCAACCATTCGAAAGTTTGGAACGGGTTTATCCCCATTTACACCAAAAACGAGTTTCGCCCCAATCGTTTTGCGGCGAAGGAGGGACGGGGGAAAACGGTAACGAACGGTACGCATCGATTTCTGAATCGACTCTGGTAGATGTGCAATGGTTTCCATGGATGGAAAGTCTTCCGGATCGCGTTGAACATCAAATATCGTCTTACCCGTTTGAATATCGCGGATGGTGAAACGATAAAACTGAATGTTATACGGATCGGAGGTAATGGGACAAAGAAAATCGGCGGTTGGAGCATTGTACTGAAGCACTTGCTCTGGGCTCACTATAATGTTGTTCATTGGTTGAAATATTCCTATTGCTTTGTTGTAGAATTATATATATATATATATATATATTATTATTTTTTTTGTGTGTGTGTTTGCTGAAAAATAATTTTTGTATTTTTTCTGTGTGTGCCTTTCTTGTTGCTGTTGTTGCACTTGTGTTATTTGCTTGAGATTTGTAGATTTCCTTTAATTTGTGTATACATAAGATGTGATGTACACATTTAGAAGAAGAAAGAACATAAATATCATTCAAGCAAAGCAAAAAAAAAAAGAGTGAGAGATACACATTTAAATACAATTATGCACATGGCAATGCTATCATGCATAATGTGGGAAAAACAATGTGTAGGTATGTAGCGAATAGAGAAAATAAATAAATAAATAAATAATGGGCGATATTCTTTCATATGATGTACAAATTTTTTACAACAATGTGTCAAATGCAAAAAAAATATGAAAGTACACACAAAATAAAAGACGGCATGAAGTGCAGTTCGATAAAACATCATCAACCAAAAAGAATCAAAAAATATATATATTCTGTATACAATTTTACAACGAAAAACTCGAAAAAACAAAAACATCACATCATTTTATGCATTCATTCTTTGCCTCAGTAATCATTGCAATAAAAGTGTATCGAATAAAGCATCAAACAAACACTTCACTGAAGAATAAAGTGTCAAGAGATGGTGAC
This sequence comes from Trypanosoma mega, assembly GCA_030849715.1. Classification (NCBI taxonomy): domain Eukaryota; phylum Euglenozoa; class Kinetoplastea; order Trypanosomatida; family Trypanosomatidae; genus Trypanosoma; species Trypanosoma mega. The sequence continues at coordinate 66,293 of JASANV010001580.1, read as the reverse complement.
CGTATCAGAAAAAAATATATATATACGAACACAAAACAAAACAAATAAATGACGCACTCAAAAACGTGTCCAGATTAACAATAAACAAAAGTAAGAAAGACAGAAAGATCATGTAAAACACGTCACTATGAGTAAAACAACATATATAAATATATATGTATACACTTTCATTGTGTCAAAACAAATAAATTCATTCTTTGTATTGCTTTCCTACTCTCGTACTTTCTATACTAATATAAATAAAGTACAAATTGATAACATAGCCCATTACTTTTTTCTCTATTTTTCTTTTAAACGCGAGGTATACTCTTCTCTCCATTTTTTTTCTTTTTGTGTGTGCGTGTGTGTGTTGTTGTTGTTTGTTTGGTTGAACTACGATCCTCATTCATTCCTGTTGTGTTTCGATACATTAAAAGTGGTCATTTTTTGTTGTTGTTGTTGCTCTTGGTTTCCTTATTTATTAATATATATATATATTTTTTTTTTCATCAACCAGTGTCTGTTCCAGACGGTTTTTTTTTCTTTTTTTTGGCCCCTTTTTTTTATGTTTGTGTCTACTCATTTCTCAGTTTGTATTTTTTCTTCTTTCGTTCCATTTTGGACTATATTAAAGACAAATAACGACAATGTATATATATATATATATATATATATGAGTGTACAGTTCCTCCTTCATGTTTAGAAGGTCGGGTGAAACCCATTGCCTTCGTTTCCCTCATACCCTCCACCCCCTCCGTATGTGTTGTGCATTTGCAGCAATTGCTCCTCCGTTGCCATCTCCTCCCGCACCCACTGCTGCAACTCCAGCAGCTTCCGCTTCTCCAGCAGTGTACGTCGCCCCACCATGCACCGCTCCCGCTCCAGAACCTCCGCCTCATGCTCGAGGTTCTGTCGCTGGCGCAGCAGTTCCCGCTCGCGATGCATGCGTTCCGTCTCGAACCGCATTTGCTCCATCACCCACACATACTCCCGCTGCTCGAGCCGCGCCTCCTGCAGGTCGGCGTCGTGAAACGGCCGCATCGCCCCATCGACGTCCCCCATCGCATCCTCCTCCACAGCCCAAACCGCATTGTTTAACGAATGGTTCGCATTGTTCAACGGATGGTTCGCATTGTTCAACGGATGGTTCGCACTGTTTAACGGATGGTTCGCACTGCTCAACGGATGGTCCGATTGGGATAGCGGATGTTCCGCACTGCTCAACGGATGGTTTGCGCGTGCGTTGAACGGATGGTCCGATTGGGATGCGTCGGCGTGGAGTTCGAGAAGGGCTCTGTCGTGCAGTCCGAGTCCGGCGGCGGTGTGGCGGTCCTCGACGAGGGTGTCACGGAAGAGGAGGACTTGTTGCGCCGCGGGGATCAGACAAATGCCCTCGAGGTGGCGCTTCAACTGCGCCCCCGTCAGTTTGCTGAGGTTGCCGTCAAAGACGAGGTGGTAGACCACACCGGAGGAGGGATTGCGCACACGCAAAGTGTTGCGATAGGCGCCCAACACACCAGACGCCGCCTCCGACCGGCGCGTACTCATTTGCAATACGGAAATGAAAGGGTAAGTAGAGGAAAAGAAATAATCCCAATTGTTCACGCCAACTGTCGCACTCCTTCATAATAAAGGGGGGGGGGAGGAATAAAGAAGAAGTATATTGAAAGGGAGAAAAAAAAAAGAATAGAATGTTCAAGCAAAAAAAGGGAAAAAGAAATAATAATAATACCATAAAAAATTATAATAATAGTAATAACCGAGGAGCCGTGGCTTCAGCTTTTTGACTTTCTTTTTGATATGCTGTTATGAAAAACAGAACGAAAAACAAAAAGGAAAGTGAAAACTTTATTTTTTAAAAAAAATATATGTAACACGCACAAACAGTGAAATAAAAACACAGAGCATCATGTGCTTCATCGTTAACGGAAGAAAGTAAAAGCGTTCCTTTCTATTTCTGCTCTTCGTTTTTTTTTCTTTTTTGTCTCATCCTTTGTGTGTTTTCTTTCTTTTTTACGGTCAAAGTGGCCGCTCTTTTACACGAAACCAATGATACACGAAGAGCAACCAGTGACACCGCAATTTGACCTTCACTATCCTGCGTTCCTTGTTTCCTCCTCGATTTGTTTGAGAGAAACACACGCAAAAAAAAAAAAAGAAACGTAAGTGAAGTACAACTGTGCTCTATCAATAATTGATCCAAAGAAACCGAAAACGAGAACAAAAAGGAGATATGAAAAATCCCTTTTTAAGAGTTTTTTTTTTATTCGACGTTGCATAAATAGCAAATACAAACACACACACACACACACATAGCGAAAGAAAGAAATTTTGTATATATATATAGGCAATAAAATTACAATTTTTGTTTTTTCAATGTATTATTCAACAAAAATAAAATCATTCAAGATGGTGCCTTTTTACCCTCACCACGTAGAATTTTTGTAAAGAATTGTGTCATGGTATACGAAAAGACCAGTCGCGGAGCAGTCGTGATAAGTTTTGGTGAAATACCTTTATAAAACGCCGTGACACCCTCTCGCTGGACGGTGTCCTTCACAACACTCCACCCCGTCACTCGGCCGTCATCGAACTTTTTGTTTTGAATGCGTGTCTTCACGACATCCATTGGGCTCGTAAACCACACACCAAGACAACTCCCAACGGTGGAGGCGACCACATTCTGCAAAAACGTCGCGTCTCGATAGTTTTCAAGTCGAAACACATAATCCTTCGTCACGGCGGCTCCTCCGAAGAGGAGAAATGACCCCGGCGCGTTACGCACCAACGTGGTGCCTAAACCCGCGTACATCTTCACGATCCCCTCCTGCTGCAGGATTCGCACAAAGGAGCGGTCCCCAATGGCCCCTTTATTGGTTTGGTTTAACACCTTCATGCGATCAATCGGGAGCAGCACGACCTCGCACGCCCCGACAAGACACCCGGCGGTGGCCTCCATCATCATCGCTCCATGACTGCGTCCGGTTTGGTTTCCCACAAACACATGTGCGTAGTGGTTTTCGAGGAAATCCCGCATGTATGGCTGTCCGGCAAACTTAATGACGCGCTGCAGCACCTTATACGCCACGGCGTAGGCGCTGCCGGGGTACATGTGCTTCACGCGATCGAAAAGCGTGGCGTTTCCCTTTGTCGCCTCCATTTCGGCGAAGAGAACGTGTTGGAAGTTGTGCCATGACTTGGAGAGGGAGTGCACGTCGAGGACCGCACGCCGATGCGCCATCAGACGCTTTGCTGTGGTGTCGAAGGGGTGAAAGATGACGATCTCGCAACTTCCCGCAATCGTGGCGGCTCCACCAGGGCCGAGGAGAAGGCCGTGCCAAAAGCCTTTTGTGTGTGAAGGCGTTTCCGTGCGGGGAAGAGGTCGGTCCGCTGTTAAATTGTTCGCAGACATTTACCCAATACAACAAATCACAATGCAAGGAGTAAAATATATACGTATATATATATATAAGTATATATATACCCGCGTTGTAACAACGCCAACAGCAACTATCAATAATAGTAATAGCAATAAACGCAAGAACGGGGAAAGCACAGCGTCAAAGAAAAGCAAAAAAAGAGAAAACAAGAATAAAAAAGAGTGTCTGATTTTTCCCCTTATTAACAGTAAAGGGAAAAGAGAAGAAAAACTTCAATAGTGGCCTTAGTGAAGGCTTCTCCACCCCTTGCTACTTTTTAGTGGGTTTTTTTTTTTTAATCCTCCTTCTTTCCCTTGAAAATCAACAAAGTAGAATGCATCAATGAAAAGACAAAAAAAGAATAGAGGGCAAAAAAAAAAAAAACAATTGAGCCATGCCAAGATAAAAATGTGAAACCATTCACACATTACAAAAACACATCCCAAAATGAACAAATCATTTTTTATTGCTTTGTGCATATCTCTCTCTCTCTCTCTATGTGTGTGTGTGTGTTTTGTCTCATTCGTTTGAGTGAAAAATGTGTGTCTCCTTCCATTATTTGTTGTTGTTGTTCGTGTTGCGAGGACAGTCATCACAAGTCGATCCATATAAGACTTTGTGCAAAGATGGCAATGCAAACAAATCAAGAAAATAGTAACGAAAGGCAATAAAAAAAAAGTATCAAATGAGTATAAAATAAATAAAAAGAATCATCCCCAACATCTTACTAATGCTCTTTCCTTTCCCTTGTGTGTGTATTTTTTTGTTTTCCTTTCTCTTTTTTTTTTTTGTTGGTTGGTGTCACTCTTGCGGACACACCTAATTTTTCTTCTACGCTAGTCACATTAAATAAGGAGTCCATCATTGATTTTCATTGATGAAAATACGTTAAGCTATTGAAATCCCTAAAGAAACAAATTTTACTTGTATAAGCCGTGGCAGTTGCAACAACCAAAAGCAAATAATCCATTTTTTTTGTCGTTTGTTTCATTCCTTTGTTTTTAAACAGGAAAAAAAAGAAAATTGTGAGCAATAAAAGAATATATATATATATATACATATGTATATATATATATGTGTGTGTGTATTTTCCGTTTCCTTTTGATTGAATTTCTGATTAAAAATTGCTCCTCTTCCTCTTTCCTATACCTTTCCTCCCCTCCTCGTTACGTTATCTCCGTTTCCGTTTCTCCGCAGCGAATATCTCTTTCCTTCCTTCCCACCCACTCCCTACCCTTTACGATGGGACCACCACGGACCACTCATGATCCACGACCCCGTACTGAATATCCATAATCCGATTCATCATTTTGTGCGCGACGGATTCCTCCGGATTTGGGCACGGCACCGCGTACTCCACCCCCTCGTACTGCAGCGCGCAGATGGGCGACACGATCGCCGCCGTTCCCGTCCCGAAGCACTCCAACACCTCCCCCCTCCGCAGCGCCTCCACCAATTCGTGAATGGTGAAGCGCTCCTCCGCCACGCCCATCTCCCCGTCTGCGCGGGCGAGGGCGAGGACGGCGTCGCGCGTGATGCCCGGGAGAATGGTGCCGTCGAGTGGGGCCGTGACGAGCGCCGCCTCGCCCCCCCGCCGCCACACGCACATGAAGTTCATCGCCCCCACCTCCTGCACCGCGCCGTCGTCGGCGAGCCAGAGCACCTGCTCAAACCCGCGCGCAGACGCCTCGCGCTGCACCAACATCGGCGCCGCGTAGTTCGCGCCGAGTTTGTACGCCCCCGTCCCGCCCGGCGCGGCGCGGCGGCGCGTCTCCTCGACGAGAAGACGCACCGGACGAAGCCCCGAGGCGTAATACGGACCCACCGGGGAGGCGATCACGAAGAGTTTCGTTGTCGGGGATGGGGCCGCGGCGAGGTGCGCGCCGGTGCCAATGGCGGTCGGGCGTAAGTACAGCGAGTAGCCGCGCTCCGACGGGATAAACGGCCTCTCCACGCGGATGTACTCCTTCAGGACGTCGAGGAGCTCCGCCGGGTCAAACGCGGGGAAGCAGAGGCGCTGCATGCTCGAGAGCATACGCGCACAGTTGCGGTCGGGGCGGAAGAGGCGGATGTTGCCTTTGGCGTCGCGGTACGCCTTGAGACCCTCAAAGCACTGCAGCGCATAGTGCAAACAGGAGGATTGCGGGGGCATGGAGAAGTTTTCCTTTGGGACAATGCGAGGGGGGGACCAGGTGTCCCCTTCCGCGTTTATGTCGACCATGTGAGGAGTAAAAAGGGTGCCGAACTTCACCCCATGCAGGGAAGGAAGGGGTGGAGGATTCTTCACCAGCGTTTTGCTGAGTTGCTTCGCGTAGAATGTCATGGCAGCACAAAAAAAAAAATGAGGGATAACTGTTGTGATTGCTTTTTCGTTCCTTTTTGGAATAGATCGGGAACTTAAACAATTTGGTAAAATAAGTAGAAAATGATCAAAACTAAGAAGAAAAGAAAAAGAAAATAAGTAAATAAGTAAATACAAGAAAAAAAAAAAACATAAAGAAAAAATGGGATAATGTATTACACTGCCAAAGTAAAACATGTGCAAAAAAAAAAAAAAGATGTCCAAAACATGAAACATTGAAAATGAAGAAATAGACACATCATACATTGACTCTTGGTTTCGTTGTTTGGTCTCTCTCTCACATTTTATACACTGGGAGAATAGAGTGATTGCACAGACGCTCATAAACAACAAAAACAACAACAAAAAAAAAAAAAAACGACTACAATACCAACAACCTCGTCCTCACCATTATCTCCTCCTTGTTAGTAGTCTGTTGGTACCACAAACCAACTTTTGATCTCCTTGAGGAGTGTCTTTCGTCTGGCGCCAGGGGCGATGTCGTGATCATGGCGTCCTGGCATAGAAAGACCGCTAGTTGGAAGCTGAACGGGTTGAAGCTCCAAGGACGCAACAAGACCAACTGGTACCATCCAGAGAAAGCAAAAGAAGGAGATGATTTTCATCGTTCCTACCTCACCTGAGAAGCGGGGGGTGAAAACAAACAGCGTATACCATGACACTGTCTCGAGCAACGTTGCTACTAGAGTTACTATTGTTAACGGGCTCATCGGCTGCAAACGTGGAAAGCTGCGCAGAAGTCGTAAATACAAAATATTTGCCACAAAACTGAGTGCGGAGCGCCAAAAACTGAAGCGTTCAAACAACAAACACACATGTGCAACCAAAACACTAATAATAAGAATGTGAAGGATACGTTTGGTGGCTGTTGGAAACTCTTCGGCTAAGTCTGCGATATACCCAAGCGCACAAGAAAGGCTAAAGATTATTAATAATCCAATAAGACAAGTCATAGCAAATGTAAGTATCACAAAAGGACCATAGGTCACGTACGGAGAGCTCATGCCAACGTATGCTTCATACTCATCATAATGATAACCCATATTCTATCTTTGATTATTATTATTATTATTTTCTTCTTTTCTTTTTTTGCCTTATTACTACTTTTTTCCCCCCTTTTTTTTGAGGTCGCTTCTGTTTTGGCAATGAATAACGGATAATCAAAACCTCGTAAAAAAAGAGAAGTGTGTCTGTTTTTTGGATTATTTTCAGTCCAAAATAACCTTCACTTTTCCAACAAAAAAAAAAAATAACAATAATAATAATAATAATAATAATAATAATACTAAAAAGAAAAAAAACTCGGCTATGACAGAAAAACAACTATTGTTGAAGCAGAAAATAAAAAAGAAAAAAACATTTTTTTTTTTTATGCAGTACAAAGAAAAGAAAAGAAAAGAAAAGAAAAGAAAAAACTCACCAAACGTCCAATACATGGATTTACTTATTCACAGCAATAGATATAAATATGTATGTAAATCTTTTCTTAATTGTCCGTATCGTTTTTGCTGCTTTAATTTCATTAATTTTCTTTTTTTGTTGTTGTTGTTCTTTGTGCTGTTGCTGTTGCTGTTTTCTTTTAAACGCATTCATCCGATTCCTTTCGAGACGCTACAGGACTGCCCTTCTTTCTTGGCCAATCTGCCTCAATATCCGCCGTATCCCCATCGACGCGCAGTTGAAACTCCCCCGCCGCCTTTTTCGGGGGTCGAATAGCGAGACAGCGCAGTGTTCCCGGCTCCGACACGAGCAACAGCGCCTCCCCTATTTCAATGTGGTCCTCCTCCGGGCACCGCGCGGTGACGAGCAGTGTGTCCGCGTCATTTCCGTCATTTCCGTCATTTCCGTCATTTCCGTTATTTCCGTTATTTCCGTTATTTCCGTTATTCCCACTCGTCTCGCGCTCCGGCAACGAGGGCGGGGCGGCGCATCGCACACGAACGGAAACGGTGTCCCCAAACTCCGCCGCCTCCGCCACTCCGGGAAGGACGCCATGCGCGACGTTCGCCAACACGCCCAACACGGTCGCCATGAGCCGCACATCTCCGGTGTCACTCACCTGTCGGGCGGACTCGGGGTGGATGGTGAGGCGCTCCACGTGCACCATGACGCGGTGCGCGCCGGTCGCGGCCTCCGCGCGGTCCGACAGGCGGTAAAGGAGTTTGCGCAGAACGGCGTCGTGCACGGCGGTGCGGTTTTGGAGTTGCTGAATGGGAACCGTCACGGCGACCTCTCGGGTGACACGCTCCGGGGCGTACACAAAGGCGTGGCGGAGGTGCAGGAAGGGCGGGGCAGGGGGCGGGAACGGAAAGGGGTATTTGGAGTTTTTGGATTTGGTGTCACTTCGCTTTGTGTGCTTTGTGTTGGGGGCGGATGGCGCCGCCGTCTCGGCTCCTCGTTTGGGCATCAATTGGCTTCACCGGCCTTCTGCGAGAATTCTCTTTTTGGTTGATGGGTTGGAGGCACACAGACACACACAACAAGAAGAGATCAAAGGCGGTCTTCTCGTTTCTTTGTGTTTTGTTGCTAGGGAAGTGCTCTTGTGTAGTCAACAAATCTTTCACCTCGTTTTGCACGATTTGTTTCCTCTTTTATTTTCCTCCCCGCCTCGCAAGTTACACCCCCCACTTACTATCGTATCACTTGAGTTTAGCTATTTTCTGTTTGTTTGTTTGTGTGTGTGTGTGTGTCTCTTCCCGGTGGATACGCGGTTAAACCCTAAATGCGACACAAAACAAAACCCGAATGACGGAGAGAGGAAAAAAATTAAGGAGACGACAGTTATTATTTCTATTTTTGTTATTGTTGGTGAATAAAAAAACAAAAAAATCAAAAACAGTGCACAGAAAAGATAATTCATACAACATTCAACGAAGAAGAAGAAAAAAGAAAAAGCTCTTTGCACTGAAAGAGCAAAAACACAACAAAAGATTAGGAAACCTTTTTCCAAAAATAACGTCACAAATTTCAAGTGAAAAAGGAAAGAACAAAAAAAAAAAAAAACGGAGAGCTCACCTGAACAGTACAACAAAAGATAACCTCATCTTTCGTATCTGCAACAGCAAGAAGGAAATAACACTAGCACAAAAACATGTCGCCAAGACACAATAAACATCCACTCCCTACACATTCTACTTATCTCTTCCTTTTAACCGCTCTCGCTCCTCTCGTTCCTCGCGGGTTTCCCGTGGCTGCTCTTCTCCTCCCTGTCGCCCTCGCATTCGCGCGCCACGCCTGTTGGCGCCACGCGTTACGGGATATGTGTTCTGCACGACGGATAATCCCTCCGGTGTCGGCTGCCACATCCGCAGTGCGCGACTGTAGTACCCCGGCGTGAGCGGATCCCAGAACGCGTCCAGCTTGAAACTGTAGAACAAATCACTCTTCACGTCATACACCCAGTCATCCGCACCCTCAATGGTGACCCCCAACTCCGACGCGGTGAGGTACGGAGGGGCCTCCCCGCCCCCACCTCGTATTTGACGCATTTTACTAAGAAAACTGCTTGTGCGACGGTGCACTTCGGGGGTGTTGTGGCGCCCGTCGGCGGCGGCGGACTCCTTCCCGTTAGTTGCCGCCAACGCCGCCGCCTCGGCCCGTTCCCGCGCCTGACGCCCTCGTTCCCGTCGCATGGCCATAAACGTCGCCGCATACTCCCGCAGCGAACGCGGGTAGGAGGCGAGAAAGATGCAAATAATAAACACAAAAAAGTCCATCACTGTGGCTGCGATATGTACCTTATATCCCCATTCATAGGATGCGTGGCAGTCCCCATCCCCACGACGAAGCGCATTGCACGAGCGACGCGCACACCGCACGTAGAAATGAAACACCACGCAGGTTGAAATACCACAGAGTACTGCAATGCCTATAGCGCATAGGGTGATCGTTGCGGTCGTCGAACGTGTCGGGCGACACGCCATTCGAATGGAGCACATAAAGGACAACAACACACACCCCGATTGTATGATCGTGAGAGACCATAAAAAGCCTATATACCGCCGGGCTGTGCCCATCTTCATCTCACAAATCGTTTGATTGGTTCCAAAATCTTCCAGGGAATAGGCGTAGAGCGGACTACCACGTTGAAGGCAAAAATTAACCACCCCATCTCGGCACATGGAAAACATACCAATAGCCTGAAAATGACCTCTGTGCGCGATGACTATCCACTCTGTCGTGCCAAACGCGAATCCATGACAAAATAATGCTGGAATTAAAAGACAAATAATGGATATAATAAACCGTTCAAATGTGTTTTGATGTTTGTGTTTCAATTCCTTATACAACACTTCGCGTGCGACCAAATCTCGGTCATGCCGCTGCACACTGTTGAGATAGACAAAGGTTCTGTTTGTCCCGTAATCAATAACCAATCTAGAGGGTTCTCTGCTTGGGAGAAATTCCCCAAACGGTGATCTCCCCTCGTTATCGGCATAACCATAATCCGCAGAAATACTGCGTCGCCTCGTTTCATCGAACTCATCATGATCTTGGTGAGTCGCGTCATCTTCTTTAGGGAAAGTGGAATGATTCATTTCAGGTCAAATTAACGCACGTTTGAGGCTACTAGAATATAGAAGTATCTAAAAATAGGTACAACCCCCAGTTAGGCTAAACCAATGTACTTGAACACGATGTATATGTATATGTATACATATATGAATAAGAAAACTGTATAAAAGACAAAAAAAGAAAGGAAAAAAAAATATGGGAGATGAAGAAAAAGAAAAAGAAACAATAATAAATGGAATGCATCGCAACAAAAGATACATATATGTAACACATTTAAAAATTAAAAAAAGACGAAAAAGGGCAAAAAAGACTGTGTAGCATTAATCATGCATAAAAAAAAAAAGAAGCAATAAATTACCAAAATAGTAAAAAATAAATAAAAAAGTAATGTCCCAAAAAAAAATTGTATATATCTATATAAACAAAAATGGATCTGAAGTGCGAAATAAATTTCAAAGAATAAAAATATACTTTAAAGGTTAAGAAGCCAAGCAAACAACAATATACACATGTACATATATATATATATATATTTGTTATGCGCGTGGCATTAATAATGTCACAAAAATCTGTCTTCTCCTCCCATGTCCTCCTCACATGCAGAGTGTGGCCAAGTATTGAAATGCCTCCGCCACAACCGACGGCTCCACCGCCTCCCCGCCGTGTTCCTCACTGCACAGCATTCCCACCACCTCCTCCCGTTTGGACGCGTCGAGGAGTTGTCGGACGAGCGGTGCGGTGTGTGTGTGCCCCACGCCCCCCTCCCGCGGCGCCGCGGAGAGGCAACAGAGGGTTTCATGCAACAAATAAAACAAATGCCGCGCCATCTCGCGCGTCGCCCCTTCCGCGTCGGGGGTCGGGTGTAATCCAACAAGGGAGTCGAGGACGGATGGCAAAAGCGCCTCCAACGCGGCCCTCGCCTCCGCCGTTTGGGAACCCAATCGCGAATGAATCCATTGGGGTGTTAATTGCAACAAACACGGCGCCACACGTGGGGGCGTTTGGGTTTGGAGAGGGGAAGAGAGGAGAGGCGCGACTTCCGGAAAGAAACGGCCGCGCAGCGCGTCCGCCTCGACGACGAGGGAATGCACGTGACGCGTGTGTAGTTGGAACCACTCCCGCTGACGCGCCACGCTGGCGTGAATGCGTCGCAATTCTAAAGTAACGGAGTCGTCGAATGGCGACGAAACCGCACCCGACGAGAGGCACGACGGGGAGGACGGCGGCGCAAAGGACATTCTGTGAATCCGTTCACAAATAGAACGCACGAAAGGAGAGAATGGAAGTGGAATACGTGGGAGGGGTTTGGGGTGTGTTAGGAGTGCTATCCCAACTTTCCGATATGATAAATAATGAAAAAGGAAAAAAAAAAAAAAACTTTAAAAAAGAAGAAAAAGAAGGTAAAAAAAAAAAAAAAGATATGTTCATTATGGTACAAATGAAATAGTACAAAAAAAAATTATTTTTTTTAATCATTTGATTAATTTGCCGACACAGATTAAAAATAGAAACACATATAAGACAATAATGACAAAGAAAAAAATAAAATTTCTTTTTTGAGACTCACAACACCAACGAAAGGCAAAATGCCAACTAAAACATGTGTATCGCCATCAACTAGCCGTGATAAGACATACAAAAAAAAGGAGTATTTAAAGGAAAAAGAATATAGACAACCCATCCTTCCTTTTTATTTCTTTTGTGTGCTTCCCGTATTCCTCAATTCCTATGTATTTTTTGCTCTTCTCGTCATTTAAATATATATATATATATATATATATATATATATTTGTATTTTTGCACCTTCGGATTTTGCACGTATTGAACTTTCGAAAGATTTTACTTATTTTGTTTTCTAGCGTTATTGCATTTCTCCGTCCTCTCCTTCAATCGGAAGATGATAAACAAAATAGCAAAAGAAAGCAAAAAGAAAAAAAAGAACAATAAGCTCAAAAGATGAGCAGCATATGATACCATCTGATCATTGCATATCTGAGGGAAAAAAAGACGTAATATTTGCTTTCAATATGATGCTGTTGTTGTTGTTGTTTTTTTTTTGCATCTTTTGACTTTGAGGCAAAACAAAACAAAAAAATTCCAAAAAGGAAAAAGAAAAGAGGGATTTGTTTCATGGTTTTGTAAACAACGGATACCAAATATAATAATTCCTAAGTTATTTCACCTTTTTTTTGCTTGTTTTTTTTTTTCTTTCCTTCGCACTCTTTTACTCTCAGTGTGCTGTTCTTTTGGTTTATCCAACAACAACAACAACAATTGCGGAAAAAAACCTCGTTGTCGAATGATACCCTTTGCTGGCAATATTTTACTTTCTTTTTTGATTTTAACTCATCATTTCCTTCTTTCTTTGGCGCACTGCTTCCAAAATTTGCTCATCGCGCAATAAAATCGACCGTCCTAAGCGCATATTTCATTACCTACAGACAGAGTTTGGGGAGAAATCCTCTCGTTTCTTATCTCTTTAACACTCAATCAAGCACAAAAATACACAAATACATACAGCCAACCGTACATATATATATATATATATATATATATATTATTAAGTCAATAAGTCATTGCGCAAAAAAAAAAAAAGGAATGAAAAAGAAAAACTTCGCATAGAAAAGGAAAAGTTAAAAAAAAGGAGTAAAACCATCCTTCCGCACTTCTTCAACCTTTGACATTTTTTTTTTGTTGTTGTTCTCCCCCTCTTCTCTTTTCTCTACGTTTTCTTCCTTCCTATCTTCGTCCTCCCTTTTTGCTGTCATTCCTTACGTTTGTTCGCGTGTATTATTATATTCTCATAAGCTCTTCTTTCCTACTTTCCTGGAAGTTTTGTGTTTGGGTATGTTGCCTTCCATGTCTCCTCCCGCACTTGGGAGTAGTCCCAATGCTTGGCGCACTCCTTTGCCCACCAAACCCGACGCATCATGGAGGTCTCCTTATTACTCGCCACGTTTGGGTACGCCAGCGGGGAAAGGGCGGAACCGAGACAGAAACCTAACACGGAGAAACCGGAAAACGTACTGAAGAGGACAAATCCCGTGTTGCGGCGTTGGAAGACCACGTAGTAGGATCCCAAAATGGTTGAGAGGGCGGAAGCGGTGAGGGCGAAGGTGAGTTGCTTCCGGCGAAGATGCCATTGCTCGCCCCATATCCCGCCCTCCTTCTCAAAGCGTAAAAGGTCGCTTGGGTACATCATAGGAAGGTCCGCTACAACAATCTTTCCACCTTTGCCCGTCATGACTGGTGTTGATAATTGGATTGACTGTTTATCAATAAAAATAAATAGACAAGGTAAATATTTATTTATTTTCTTTCTTTTTTTTTTTTTGATCCCGAAGATGGCACTACTAAACTGATGCTTGCATGTTCAGTTTGAACGCAAAGTGAGGATTTCAATAATAATTATATTAAAAAAAGAAGAAGAAAAGAAAAAAAAAAGAAGATACAACTGTTGCAAATAAACATCAAAAATAAAAATACGAAAAGAAACAAGCAGTTCGATAAAGGACGCCTCGAATGAGAAATACAAGTTAAATCACCAATCACACCAATATAAAAAGTTTATTAAAGAGAAAAGGTAAAAAAAATGAAGCTCATCTGACTCATTATTGTCGTTTTTTTTTCATTTTTTTATTCTTCTTTTGCTTCCTTTCTCGTACCTAATTATCATGATTAATTTTTCTCTCCTTTTTGTCTAAACAAACACTCGTTGTATTTCTTCAATTCACCAGGTACTTTACGTTTGCATTTTCATTACGATTCTTCTTTTTTTTTTCTTCTTTTTTTTTTTATTCCGCTTTTTTTTTTTCCACTTTGTCCATAGAGGTACTCCCTTTTTACTTGATTCTGTGTTACTGTCTTCTTTTTCTTCTTTCTTTTGTTGTTTTGTCTTTTTTACGTCGCATTTTTCTTTTGCTTTCCTTTATTGCTTTCTTTTTTTTTCTTTCTTTTTCAACTTTGTCCCTTCATACACTTTCTCTTCCTTCTTCACCTCCACTTAAGCTTCCGTTTTGCGGAGATTCCCACTTCAATAGTCTTTACTTTCCATTTTATTGCTGTTTTCACTGTTTCTCTCTCTTTTTTTTTCTTTTTTTCTTCCCTTTCTGCTCTTTTTTCGTTTAATTTGCCTCACCTCTCTCACGCGGAGTACACATTTCATAAACAATACACAAAAGAAAAAAATGTAAGCAGATTGTGTATAGTGAATTTCGCAAAAAGGGAACAGAAAGAAAAAAAAAAAAAAGAAGGAAATCTGAAACAAAAACAAGAATTGTAAGAATATGAGATATCCTTTTTGCATAATTCCTGTTTTCCTCACCACACCATTTGAATGTTATGGTGTCCAATTTTACAAAGGCTCCTTTTTTTTTTCTCTTGGAGAAGGAACTCCGAGGTATACAAAAAAAGTACAGAGAATGATACGAACCTATTCCAGGTTCATCAAGAAACAAAAAGAAAGAAAAAGAAAAAAAATGATCAAGACTACTTTTGCGATCGCCCTCTCCCCAATTCGATTTTCCACAGTTTTTGTTTCGCGTGTTATTTCCGTTTTCTTTATTGATATAACCTTTTTTCTTTCTCGCGCTTCCCAACCATTTGACAACTTTTAACCTCATCCACCATAGAGCACAAAGGTGGTCATCTCACGCACAAAGAAAAAAGAAAAAGAAAAACAGAGAGAGAGAGAGAGAAAGAGAAAAAGAGAAGGTAGAATCTCTTCCCACGTCGGCACAAAAACGCGCCAAAAATGAGTATGAAGCACACCATTTTCACACCTCCACAGCGCCTCCTTTTTTGTTGCTCATTTGTTGTATTCCTCTTTCTTATCCAACCACCCACCACTTCAACAAATATATAAAAAAAAAAAAATATATATATATATATATATGCATTTGTGGTATCATACCGAGACACAGCAAAAAGGAAGCCCCCAAAAAAAAAAAGTGAAGCGTTTTCTATTCATGGAAGTGCAGCATCGTCAGAAGCGCCGCCGTGGGTGCTCCCATTGTGCTGAGAGGAGACAAACCCAAATGGGAAAGGGAAAATAATAAAAAAAAGGGAGAGAGGCGAGGAGGGGGGGAAACGCCAAGCGTGATAATAACAATAATAATAATAAAAGAAAAGTAGGGTAAGTAGACCGAAAAAAAAAAAAAAAAAACAGAAGGAACACCAACGACAAGGACAGAAAAAAAAAAAAAACATCTTAAAAAAAAAAAAAAACAAGGAAACGTAATGCATTTTTTTTTCTTTTTCTTTTTCTTTTTTTTCCCCCCTTTTTCTCTTTTTCAGTCTTTATTTATTTCTCTAATAACGTCTGCGCACCGGACTGCGGCTGCGGCTGCGGCTGCGGCTGCGTTCGTGTCGGGCGTAACGCTTCGGTGAACGCGAGGCGCGGCTGCGTGAGCGCCTTCGGTGGCGATCGTACGAGTTCGACCGTGACCGCGGACGCCGCCGCTCCTCCCGCCGATCATACTTATCCTCCCGTCGATCATATTTATCTTCGCGTCGGTCATACTTATCCTCGCGTCGGTCATACTTATCCTCGCGTCGGTCATATTTATCCTCCCGTCGGTCGAATCGTCCCTCCCGCCGGCGGTCATTGTGTGCGTTGCTGCGGCAATCCCTCGCCATGTGCCCCGGACGGCCGCAGTTGCGACACACCACCTCCGACACGCGGCACTGCATCGCCACATGACCATCTCGGTTGCACTTAAAGCAGCGTTGACGCTGACGCCGCTCCACCTGCAGGCGATGGCCATCCATCTCGGAGCCATCCATGCGAAGGGCGGCCTCACAGCTCTCCTCGCCGCTGAAACCGACAAAGGCAAAACCTTTGGCTCTGTTAATGTGCAAATCAATCACCTCCCCAACGCTGGAGAAGAAGTCGCGGATGGCGTCATCGGTCGTGTTGGGGGGAATGCCCTTAACGACTATCTTCCCATCCAACGTGATTTGGCGGTGGTTGGCCCCGTTCGCCTTCGCCTCCCGCCCGCCAAGGCGTTTCCTCTCCACCTGAATGACGGCCCCATTGAGTTCACGTCCGGTCATTTGAAGAGCCGCGTCGACGGAATCGGGGTTGTCGAACCCAACAAAGGCGTAACGGTGGGTGCGGTGCATGAAGAAATCCCCAATGGTGCCAAGGGGGTCAAAAAACTCACGCAGCTGCTCCTCCGTCGTGCCCTCCGCGAGATCACGAATGGCAATTTTGAAGTGTTCGGGAAAACGTTTGCGATTCTCCCGCGCCGCGGCGGTGGCGGCGTCGGTGGGGGTGTCCGCGTCGGCTCCGTTTTCGTGTTGCGCCGGCGCGTCAGAGGTTTTGTCCTTCTCCTCCGCGTCCTCGGCGTCGACATCGGCGTCGACATCGGCGTCGGCGCACTTCGTGACCTGAATCGGGACGCCGTCCTCGAACTCCACGCCATCCATGTTGAGCGCTTCATGAAAGTCGTCGGCGTTGTGAAAAGCAAGTATGGCGGTGGTGCCTTGCAGCGTGCAGCTGGCCACGTCTCCCACGCGGGTGAAAAACTCACGCACGGCTTCCTCGTTCGTTGAATCCGGAAGGCCGGAAATTTGAATCCTGTGCTTCGTCATGCTTACCCTTGTTGCGATGGTATTATTGTGATTTGATCGTTCCTGGTTTCCTGCGTGATGGGTTTTGTTTCGTGTGCGTGTGTCCTTTGTGGTTTAGTTTTCCTGTTCAAAGCAGTGACAAATCCTGTTGAAGCGTATTGGTCTATCGTTGAACTGTTTCTCCGGTAGACGTCAGCGTTCCTGGTGTAGCTGCTGCTATTGATTAACCAAATTGCACTCCAATTTACCAAAGTTGCCTTAATAGATATATGTATATATATATATATATATATATATATATACACCCGTATAAGTCGAACCTTCTTACGTAGACTTGCCTTCCCTTTTGGTTTATTTGCTCTTCCTTAAAAATTGTTTCTTTTTGGTTGAAGGGGGTTGCGTTCTCCTAGTTTCCCTTTCACCTTATTATAAAAATCTCACCCTTGTGATACGATGAACTTTTGCTTTCCTTAGTTTAATATGTGTATGTGTGCGGTTTGCCATGAGGAAAAGGTCGTTGACATAATCAGGAAAAATTTAAAACAGAAATTCCAGCTAATTTTTTTTTTGTTTTTGTTTTTTTTGTGTGTGTGTTTGGAAACACGTCAGTAACGAAGATGCGCGCTGTAGTCAATCGGCACGTTTCTTTTTTGTTTTTAGAACTTTTCTTTGTTAACATTCTGCACGGCTATGCGATCCAAGCAGGTTCATTGTGTGAACGACACACACAAGATGCAGTCATACTATGACCCTTATCATGCCTCTTTCTCATCTTCACCCCTTCCTTTCCTTTTCTCTGTTTCCACTCTGTCATACTTTAAAAAAAAAAAAACTCATCATCCAATACGCCATGCATAATCCTCTCTTTTCATTGCGCTTAAAATATCGTATTCCTCGCTCTTCAAACTCTCTCCTCTTTCACCTCACTCCCATTCTCTCTCTTGTCACGCGAAGAACACTCCATTTTATGAGCCGAGAAAGTATTGCTTTGTCCCATCAGCTGTGAGCCTTTGTCCGAAAGCGAAATACTGAGTCTCAGCGGTGACGCCAATGCAATTAAGACCATATTGTTTATTTACTCACAACCAAACAAAACATAAAAAAAAAAAAAATTATCGTAAATTACCTTTTCCATTCACCTCATATTCCTCCAATGCAATTTCAATTTAGAATTAAAAAGCGCCGCAAAACACAGCAAAAGACACAACGAGCGTCACTGTTTGGAGAGTTAGCAAAGCATCAATTTATTAAAATCTGAACAAAAAGAAAAAAAAAAGCTTATCGTTTCATTTCTATTCAATTTTTTTTTGCACTTTTATTTTTTTGGTGTATATTTCTTTTTTTTTTACTCAAAAGAATCATATATCGGATACATATGTAGAAATATGTAGGGACAATATACCAAAAAAAAAACAAAAAATTCACAGTTTTCCATCTTTAATTTCCATTTCGTTAATTTCTTCCATTTCCATTGGATTATCGTTCCAAGGGGGAAAAAAAAAGAGCAAAAAAAAAAACAATTTCTGTATAAAGGACTGCATAAATCATAAAAAAGAACTACTATATAAAGCTTAAAGCGTATAACTAATACTCCACAGCAAAAAAAAAAAATTATTCTTTCTTTCGATTTTTATTTAACTGTTACACCGTCGGCGTAACGCGATGAGAAACGGCTCCCCTTTCCTCTCATCCTCTCGGGCAGAAGATGGCGACGCGGCAATGCGAGGAAAAACACGTCTTAACAATGCCTTCACCGACTCCCGCCAGGCAGGTAGTCGTTCCACAAATAAAACCTCAAACCTATCATGTTGGAAATGCATATCACGCTGGGAATAACGTACCAGCAAGTAATCTAACCCATCGCTGCGGTATGTGCCTGTCTCCTCCGCGAAGAGATTTGGGTCTTTAACGTACAGCACTCTTGTCTCCATACTTCTTTTATTTAGCGGAGGCTCCGTTTCTGATAAATTCAGCCATGATTCCGCCGATTCAAAGAAATCAAACATCTGCCACCGACCAGTCATTGTACTCCTCGACTGCAGCGTTCGTTGTGTGGATACAAACGGCAACACCACAAGCGCCACAAGTCTGCGCAAAAGCAGATACGGCGAATCCCATACAACACTCCATTCCTCTGTTAACTGAACAGGTCGCGTGGAAACTGTATGATATTTTTGAAAGCGATTAATGCCTGTCATTCCCGCGTAGGCATCAATAAAGAGAGTGACTGTCCGGTTGTGTTGCTCTTGTTTCATTATACAGGAGGAGACGTTTTGTCGATCGGCTGCTATGATCTGATGAACTCGCTCCAGTGCACGGGCCCCGGGATAGTTGTGCATGCTCAAATACACTGACACCCCCACGGATGTGAACTGCGCAGCAAACATTGCGACCAGTAGAAAAATAAATGTTATTCTTACTTTTCCATGACCTTTTGGCATGAGCAGCTGGATCCTGTAAAATGGACCTTCGTTTTCCTTCTCTACCATGGGCATCATTATCGCATTCCAAGTTCCCGCAATCGCGGCAGCCAGAGGTGCTAGCATCCAGGGGAAAACCACCATAATGAAACGTATCTCCTTGTGTGGTAACAAACTATACAAGGCGATAAAGAGACTCACTGGGATGAGAAGTACACGATCTCGTCTCCCTCCGGTAGCCCAAACCGAGCACACACGACGAAAGATGGATGGACTCGCACGGGAGGATTCACTAGAGAAGCATGTCGAGCCTGGCCACCAAGCAAAACAAAGAAGCAAAAGGAGTAATACGTACCCAAACAGTAGAGCGCGTGGTAACGCATAGGTAACATACCAATGTACCGGTGCACGCCCCCATTTCCATGAATTATTCTCTACCGTGTTAAAGGAGAACACCTCACTCTCTGGCCAGAGAAAACGGCCCCAGAGGAAACTGTCCATACCCACTGTACAACACAGAGACACGAGGACAGTCAACACACCCACACTCACTCCTCGTACGAGTGACACACGACGCTGAAGAAGAAGAAATAATCCAAATGGTAAAAGGAGCACAAGAACGTCACATCGAAACAGCACCGCAGCGAGCGTAAGGAGGACAATGGAAAGCTCATATTTTTTGCGGAGCGTCAAACCACACGCCAGTGAGCATAAGATCAACCCATAGGTGTTAGGCAGTGGTCGCGTGGCATAAAACACTATATGAAACTGCGAGAGACACAATAAGAGAAAAATAGATGAAGGACGGCAGCTGAGTGGGTCAAAAATTCCATTTTGCCTCTTCGAGCTCCCAAGTTGAACGATTGGTGCTCTTTCTTCTATTCTGTCGAGGCCAGTAGCGAGGAACCATAATGCGGCACAACTCATCATCCCCAGTGTTAAGCGGCACAGGTTGGAAAGGAGCATCGGACTCATTAGGAACAAATCTTGTACCGATAAGTCCAAAAAGTAAGAGGCACTTATTCTAAGGCCAAATAGTGCCGCCATGGGACTTGCGGGGAGAAGGAGGAGCAAGAGTGTCACTATAACAGTGAGCCATGGGCCAAAGAAACTTCGAGGAACAACCCCGGGAAAAGCTGTATGGTCGAAACAGTCGGTATTGCGGCAGTAGAGTAAGTCATGCATGGCTTGCATGCCGAAACTCTCTTCTACTTTGGTGTAGGGGCATAATACCTCACACAATGCAACAGCTGCACAGAGGAGCAGAAAGCACATTAACCTACTCATCCTTGCAACTAGTTGTCAAACGTTCCGTTGTTGTTCTTCTTGTTATTTGCCTTCTTGGGTCCAATTTACACCTTTTCCTTTTCCTTTTTATTGAAGAATCCCTCAAATCAAAACTGATATACAATCGCCCCCTCTCACCGTTCGTATATTAGTGTAGCGAGTGTATAAAAAGACTAGCTTGTATAAGCAAGAAGAACAACAACAAAAAAAAAAAGGCAATCAAGAAAAAAAAAAAAAAGAATGATAAAGAGGTGTGCAACAATGCATTAAAGTCTCCTTTTTGTTGCTGTTTGAGAATTCTATTCAGTAAATTATTAAGTAAAATAATATTGTTAACATCATCCAACAAATGTAAATATATGTATTTGTTCCAGAATAATTGGGACAAAACAAAACACACAAAAAAAAAGCCTCATAACGAGTAAAGTAAAGGATCGAAAAGTAGAGGAAAATAAATAAAAGGCCACCTAACGCAGCAGAGAAAAAGGTGGGGTGAAGGGAAGAGTTGGAACTGATTGGAATTCGAATACTTTAACGAAAAGAAATAATCCATTTAGTTCGGATATTTGAACAAATACGTCCTTCAATTCATACATCCATAGAGGAGTATAATTCATTTTATTCTCGCAGATGAACCTCCCGAAGTGCTGCAGTGTAGTTATCCACAAAGTGTTGCGAAACCAAATTAGAGGATATAAACACGTGATGCATCAGAAAATTCCCTCGCGGCACCTCCACCATGCGATTGGTTGCCGTTTCCCATGGTGTTGTAAGCAGAAACACACGTCCCGGGTGGTGCATCTCCTCCGTGAGATCCGTCACGTGATTGGCGGAGCCTCCCGGCGAACCGCCACTGGCGATCTCCGCCGCGAGACGATCGAGTGCGTTCAGTTGCAGTCGGCACACCGCATCCACACCGCTCACGATGGACCACAACTGTTTCTTAAACGATCCCGCCGCCGGCATGGTGAGAACGGGCATCGGTGCAAAGGCGACCACCCGCAACCGTGATGTGGCGTCGCTGCCAAGCAAGTTTTCCCTAATCGCTCGGACACCAAAGAGAAGGGCCACACCGCCACCGAGGCTGTGACCGGTGACGAGCACATCATAATTGGGGTGCTGTTGCACCAATGTACACAATGTATCCACCCCCACATCCGGGCGTGCGAGGTGGCGAAGTCTGATTGTTGCGTTGGTTGGGGATGTTTCCGCCGTCAGTCTCGTCATCGCCGCCGGTGTGAGCTGTGATGCGCGGTATTCAAACATGAAGGAGACAATTTTTGCCGCCCCTTGGTGTGCGTGACCTCCAGCAAAAGGATCTCCATAGGCACAAACATCACTTAGCACATCTCCATCACTTAATGTGCCACGAAACGTGAACACAATACGCCGCGCGGAGTGGTCAAGAAGGAGAGCGTAACTTGGCTCCAGTGCGTGAATGGACCAACGTGAGGCAGCTAACGCTGTCGAAGGGAGTCCCATGAGGTCTGTCACCGCACGGTCGTTAACGGCGTCATCGCAGAAGAAAACATCACGATGAACCGTACGCCCCATCACACCACCAACCACAGAGGAGAGAAGACCACTTTTGTACGCGTTACCATACGCAGCTGATGCACAACGCATCGCATCACGTAAGAATGCCATGGTGGGACCATCCGGACCCTCATGGACTATAAAATCTGCATCGTTTAATGCATCGCAACAGAGTTTATACAATTCCTTGTGCCGGGCACGAATAGCGGCTATGTTGTACGGATTCAATGATTTCACGCCTATAGATGGATGACGACTAGAAAATCGCTGCAGAAGAGCATTAAAGTGACCAAGTAGGTGTATGGTATTCGGATCGTGGGTGTTAAAAATATACCTTCCAATAAAGCGAACCGCCGCGGAAATCCCGTCGGTACTATTATCCACACTAAAATCTGAGCAAACAAAATCATCTTTTTCGTTGAGATTATTATTTAAATCCAAATTCATTTGCACTTCTGTGGAAGTATCAGTCTCCTCCTTTTCCTCTGTCTCCTCCTGTATTGGCACCTCCTCATATGTGGAAGGATCCATCGCGCGAAAGCATTCTCTGTGAATCGTCAAACTACACGTCACGCAGCAATACCCGTGTGTGCCGAATCCCATAAGGGCAGTCGCAGGAGATGTCGACTTTGCTTCTCCACTCATTTCCGGGGTCCATGTCGAGGAGGAGGGTGGGGATTGGGAGGATGACACACATAATGTACATCGGGTGGGGTAATAAAACACTGTCGGCATCATACGATGTATGTGTGACACTTTCGGCATTTCACGCCCATTAAAAAATGAGGCAAAAGGCCAAGAGGAGGAAACTGTTTTGTTCCCGTTTTCTGACGTTGTTGGTGCGGATGTGAGGGCGAGTTGTTGCTGCCACATAAACTCCTGAAATGAGGTCCACAGTTTACCGCCTTGAGCGGCTGCGGCTTGACTAGTGGTGGCTAATGTGGACGACAACGTCGTTGGCGTCCCCTCCGCGGTTTGCAACCTATCCTCTGATGTACTTTGTATAAATGCGTTAAAGCAGTGTTGATGAATGACTGCACCACAACTGTTGCAACGGTGTACCTCCTCATCGGTCGAGCGGGGCGGGGAAAGACAGTGGGTACAGTGTCGCCCAGGAATCAATGGAGCGCATAGAAGAAAGGTGTGATTGCAACGAGACATTATAACTGTTTAAAATTAGAATGACAAGCAAAGATATAAATATATATATATGCAATTTGAGATCACTTGAATAGCAAGTGTGTGTGTGTGTGTGTGAGCGATTCTTGTTGAAATGAGTCTCCCGGGAATACCAAGAAAAGAGTGACTCGTAATGCTGTAGGCTTTTTAGATGTGTGCTTTACTTTTTCATGCGGAGCCATGTATAAGTAAAGATAGAAAAAGAGAAAGCAACAAACATGCACTAAAACAAGAAAAATATGCATATAAATAAATAAATACATATATATGCATTTCGTGAAATACAAAAAAAAAAGTAAAAAAAAATATCATTGACAATAGCATGGAAAAAAGAAAAAAAAATACACCGAAACATATATATTTAGATAAATTATCACTTTTTTTTTTCTCTCTCTCTCTATATATATCCCTTACTTTTTTGTGACCTTTGACGTTCCCTCGAGGTAAGTGACACCCACGATATGGGGCACCTAAGCCAAGGTATAAAAACGTACACTTTTCCTTCTCAGTCGGGATATTTTCTTTGCTCTTCTTAAATTGAGCATTTCATTTGTGCTTTAAGCTCAGTGAAAATAACAATCGGGATATACTAATAGTACAAATTAAAAAAAGTAATAAAAATAACGAACATGAAAAAAAAAAAAAAAGCAATCACAACACGATAAAAAAGAGGAAAAAAAAAAATTTCTCCTACGCGTACCACATTTTATTATTTTTAAACGATTTCCCTCTTCGCTATCATTGCATTTCATAAAATATAATAAAAACTCAAAGCAGCGTTGACGTACAAATCAACAAACATCGGTATACACACGTGTTCAAAGAGGAGACCGCACTTGCTCCCTCCTTTTTCATTCCTTTACTTTCTTTCTATTTCTTCTTGTGTATAAGGGAAAGGTGTTTATCGACGTTTTTTTTTTTTGTAAACCACAATTCCTTTTCGGTTTTGCGTATTCCACCCACACCATTGTGTATGAAGTCAAAGAGCAAATGGGCATATATATATATATATATGTGTGTGTGTAGAAATAGAACGAAACGCATAACAACATCAAGAAATATATATATATATATATATATACAAAAGAGAAACATGGAGAAATCTAGAGAAAACATAACAAACAAATAAGAATGTGCTACCAAAAATACAGAAACACCATATCGGGATTTAATCGCCCCATATCTGAGATACAAACAAAAAAAAAAAAAGTGAAGAGAAATAAAAAGAGACAGAGAGAATCCATACCATTTCCCCCTCTCCCTTCCCTCTTTCTTTATTGTCCAATCAAAAGTTTACTCAAAATCGTATCTCGCTCAAATAAGGCACAAAGGAGTGCGAGCACGAGGAGCACTGCGGCCACCTTGTGTGGCACAGGGTAGAAGAGAATCTCCTTCCATAACGGCCCCTTTTTCTGTGCCACACTGCTCTCCCCTGTGTAGGCCACTGCTGGCCGACTTGCCGGTGTATTGGATTGGGTATTAGTTTGCGTATTGGATTGGGTATGGGTTTGTTTGTTGGATTGCGCATTGGATTCCCCTCCTCTGGCGGGGGATGGCGTCATGGATGGCGGTGCTGTTCGACGCTCCTCCTGTTCATCCGCGCGTGCACGCGATTTGGACGTGTTTGGGGTCTGACTTTTCGCCGCACTCGTTGCCTTTTCACTTGCCATGCGCATCACCAAGGACGGGGGCACCTCCCCCGGGGTTTCATACAAACACCGCAACTGATACCGCCGTCCCGCAGCTTCCCCGTCGTGGATTTGACCGCGTCCCTTCCAAAAGGCGGCGGCGGCCTCCACCAACGCCTCCCGAGTTGGGGCGGGTTGCGCCAACACAGACGTCAGCTCCTCCGCCGGCACGACGGCGACATCAACAAAGACGGTGTCCTTTGTCTTGGCGTCGGGCATGACGGCGGTGCCTTTTTGGATTTGCTCCTGTACGAGGGGGAGGTCAAAGAGGAACCGGACGCGGGTGCTTTCGGCGGGGAAGATGAAACCGGTGCGTGGGCGTACGGCGTAGCGATTGCGCACACCGCTGAGGACTTTGAAGGCAATCACATTATCGGAACGCTTGTCAGTGGAGGGGAGTAGGTTTTTGATTTGCACAATGTTTTCAATGGTGCTGTTGATGGGAAGGGGGAAATATAAATTTTCCTGGGAAAATTTTACTAAATCGGCAGAATTGGATGCCATAAATATCGATTTACTTCCCTTTTTTTTTTTTTTGCTTCTTTGTGGTTTCCCCTATTTTACCTTTTGATTTCAACTTTTGTGTGAAGTTTGCTTCGCAATATCGTATCCTGTGTTGCTTTGCTTTTCTTAAAAATTCCTTTTGTTTTCTATACCAAAAACAAAAGGAGTGTGTGGGAAAAAATAGTAGAAAGAGACTTCAGTTAACTTGAGAGAGGGAGGAATCATTATTATTATGTTTTTTAAGAAAGTAAAGAGAAAAAAAAAAGAAAAATGTATCATAAGAAGGAGAGAAAGCAAAATTTAAAAAAGGGAGAGTGAGATAGCAGTGCTTGAGGATTCCGAAAAAATTCACTTCTTCTCAACATCCTTACAAGTCACAATAGAAACGGAATAATGGAAAATGTAAAACAACTCAAAAAGAAATAAAAATAATGATAAAAATAAAAAGGAAAAAAAAAAACATGCTTTGTAAAATCAAGGCTATTGTATTTTTTTTTCTTTTTTTTTTTTTTAGGATTAGGCCAAAGAAAGGCCTACAACGACACAATCCTTTCTGCCAATAAAAAAAAAAGGGAACATTTTCGTTTTTTTTTTTGCCCAAATCCGTACAAAAATAACAGTAACAGTAAAAAGGTGGCGAAATGATGTTTTTTTTTTCTTTTTGTTATTATGCTCATTCTAATAATCACATTGGAATTGCACATGCTTACTTTCTTTTCCTCAGCATTTGCAAGTCATTTCGTTTTTGTTGTTGTTGTTTTTTGCTTCCCTCTTTTTTCCCTTTTCTACTGTTTATTGTGCACATACGCATTTTCTTTACTTTCCTTTTTGTGTATATGTGCGCAATGTGACACAAAAACCGAAAGGCAAAATATAAATAAATAAAAAAAAAGAATTGTGAAATCGAAAACCTTTTATATTTTTAGTTTAGATGGCAAATGCATCCGTCCTTGAATAACATGCTTTCTTATCTTTTTCTCCTTTCTTTGGCTTTGTTTTGCGCCAACAAAAAAAAAAAAAACATAAACCTATATGGTTTCACGTGCGAGACTAAACAAATTAACTTCCTTCTTTTGTTTTTCTCTCTTTTTGGGTATATACATATATACCCCCTCTTCACCACCTTCTACATTTTTTTTTGTATTATTTCCTTGAAAACACATTAACAGTCCATTCCTTCTATACACCTTTTCATGCTGTTTTGTTTGCTGCGATGTTCTTGTTTTTGCACTTTGGCTAAGTGGTCTGTCAAGAACCAAGTAATATACCTTTTCATCATTTTTTTTTATTTGTCAAAGTGTATACCATGTGTATCCCCCCACTTCTCCTCTCCCCCCAAAAAAACAAAAAAAAAGAAAAAATGGCTCATGATAAGGCATTTTCTTAAGTTCACAATTATTTGAAATAACGCAAACAAAGCAGCAATGTCGGTATAAAATGGAAAAAAAAAAATATATATATATATATGAATAAAATCGTTTTGGAATATAATCGCTTACATAAATATAATAAAGTCCAAAAAAAGGTAAATAAGTAACAAAGCAAATAAAGATATAATCCAGTATTAGTATCAGACGTACATATATAAAGCAAAAAGGAAATATATATAAATATATATATTACACATAAAAATGTCAACAAAAGAAAAAAATTTACAACAAAGGAGTGTAGGAAAACGCATTACTTTTAAAACACGGTATAGTAAATGAAATGAAGCCATGGAAAAAGCTTATCCTCGTTGTATATACATATATATACTTAGATATAGGAGTACAAACTGCAACACAACATGGCATGAGTGCTCGTTTTCCTCTCATTTTCTTTTCCTCTCTTTTTTTTTTCTTTCTTCTGACTTTTCAAAAACAAAAAACAATAATAATAATAATAATAATAATAATAATATTGGCACAACAATACTCTTTCTGTCGGAATAAGAAAACCATCACACTCACTTCTGCAAAAGGAAAAAAAAAAAAATTTTTCGTTGCTGAAATAATAAGAACAATCCAATGGTTTAGTCACAAAAAACACAACTGAGTGAGTTTCCTTTTGATTACTTTTAGAGTACCAAATAAATCCTCTAAAACGTGAGATCATCCCCGAAGAAACAACTTTTCAACCTTAAAGTAATTAAAAAAAAAAACAATTGTGAAACACACACATACACACAAAGCGACAAGAAAGCACACAAAAAGTAAAGAAAAAAGGTGTAAAGAGAAATTTTTCTTATTGACTGAAAATATATATATATATATATATATATATATATATTATTATTAAATCAGAACGCATAAAAAGTACAGAATTTTTGGCCTTTCATTTTCGTATTATCATTTATTCTATACAATTCATATTTTTTTTGATATTTTTTTTTCTCGCTGGTTCTCCTCAGTTGGTTTTCCAATAAAACAAAAAAAAATTCTTCCTATCTTTATTTTTTTGTTTTGTTTTGGATAAAAGACTGCGTCAATTCAACAGCGTTAAACACAGAAATACGAAAACAAAAGGAATAAATAATAATAATAATAAACTATTAACTTTTTTCATCCGTTTTTTTTTCTTTTTTTATGTGTCACCACTTTTTTCCGTTTTGATTTTTGAAATACGTACATTTTTATATATTTTCCTTAATTTTGTCTTTTTTCTTTCGTATGTACGTTTTTAACCCCTTTGTGTGTATTTTTCGGTTTATTTGTTTTGGATGAAGTAAAAATTGGAGAACAAAAAAAAACAAAACAAAAAAGGCGAAGATGAAAATGCCACGAACGCTAATAGCGGTATTTGTGTAATTCAACGTATCCATTTTTTGGCTTTCTCAATTTCTTCCCATTTCTGATACACTTTTTGTTGTTGTTGTTGTTTTGCTGTTTTGTCAACGTTACGAAAAAAAAAAAAAAAGATAAATAAAATTTGTTTTTTTTAAATAAATAGTAATAAAAAATTAAAATAAAATAAAAAAATCACTCGACAAAACAAACAAAAAGGCAAGTAGAAAAACAAACAGTTAAAAAGGAAAAATTGAAATTAAATAAATTCCCCAAAACTCACAACAGAAGCCCTTCCGTGAGAGCACCCATCAAAAAAAAAAAAAAGCAAAAAAAAAATTTTTTTTGTTGAAATATTTTTTTTTTTTCTCACATAAAACACAGAAACACAGATATTCACTCTTTCTCATTTTTTTTTGTTGTTGTTGTTGTTCTTTGCTGTATTCCTTTTTAAATATATAATATATATATAATATATTCCTTGGTTGTCTGTTTCCTCTTGTGCGTTTGTGATGGCATCACTTCGAATCTATACGTGTAAAAACTCATATCCCTTTAAATATTATATAAATAAATAGCCCGGCAAAATTCTACACCCATTGCCAGATATCGACTCACACACAGAAACACAAACGAATAGAAAGCAAACAAAAAGAATATGACGCTCGAACCGTACAAATAAAGAAAGAAAAAAAAAACGAGCCAAAAACAAAAACAAAAAATCCGAAACGAAAAAGAAACGGGGAATAATAATAATAATAATAAGGCACACACAAAGCGTGTCCACAAGAAGTGAACGAGACAAAAAGCCAATTCGGTTCACATACACAAGGCGGCAAAGAAAGGAAACGAATAAGGAAACAAAAAAAAACAAAAACAGAAAGATATCATTTTAGTTGAGTAAGGAATTTGAAACACTCGGCACGAAAGAAAAAAAAGGAAAAAAAAACAGCGTGAAAAAAGAAATTGAGAAAAAAAATCCATTAAAAAAAAAAGAGGAGAAAAAAGACGACGACTCTCACAAGAAGAAGAAAAAGGAGTGCATAAAAAAAGATAATAACGAATACCAAGAACAAAAAAGAAAAAGAAAAACTCATGTACCGATTTTTATCCGCTTCCCTTCCGATGTTTGATTTTTTTTTCTTTATTTCTTTTTTTTTTTTTATACTCCCCATATACACTCTCATCCCTCTCCATGTAAAGTCTACGTTCGCTGCTTTTTTCGCCATTTTTATTCTTGTTGTTTTTATTACCGTTTTCATATTTTGCGTAAAAACAAGCACTAGTACTTTGTTGTTGTTGTTTTTTTTTTTGTTTTTTTTACCTCTCCCCTCCCCAATTTCTATACTGTTATCGTTTTTCATTGTGCTTTGTATAGCCATTTCAGTTCATTTCATTTCTTGTTATGTTCTTTCTTTTTTTTTCTTTCTTTCTTTTTCAAAGGGGGGAGGGCTGTATTCCCTTCAATGGAGTGCCTCTGGGTCCGTGAAACGATGATTGCCAGCATCCAATGGTAAAAGAGAAATGCGGGAAATGATATCTTCGCTCTTTTCCCAACTCATTTGGAGCAGCCATGGGTGCTGCAGCAGTGTTGTGGCATCCAATTCGTGTCCCAAACTTGCCGCACGTGAGTTGCCCATTATCGACACCCCCTCGGATGCGGAAAAGCGCGTCACCCTCTTCTCCTCTGTATTCCCTTTGTCTGATGAGAAGAGGATGGAACTTATTTGCTGCAAGGTATGCACCACATCCATATCCCCAACTTCCGAAAGGGAGATGTTCAGATTTTTGTTTGGGGTTGGTCCTTTTCCTTTTTGCGCAGGTAGAAGCATGGCAATGAAGTCTTGAAATGCGGCGGAGAAGGAGACCTCATAATCGTCCCCCTCATTTGAAAGACGGGGAGGTTGGGATCGAAAACTCGCAATAGTAAATATATTCGGTGTAAAAGGTAGTCGACCGAGTGCGAGTTGTATGAGCATAATACCGAGACTCCAAAAATCACTTTCCTTGCCATACACAGAATCCGCATCCACGCGAGCAGGGGACATATACGCTAATGTCCCGACAAATGTTCCACATTGATTAAATCCCATACTTTGCAACTTACTTGATGTGAGTCCAAAATCAGTCAGCTTCACCACTCCTTTTGAGAGATCAAGAAGTGTGTTGTGTGGCTTAAGGTCGCGGTGTAGTTGACACACGGTGTCATGCAGGTAGCGCAAACCATGTAGCATCTGAAACGTAATGGCGCAGCACTCTTCCTCCGAGAAGGCACGACCGGATCGAGCCTTTAAGGCGTCCATAAGACTTCCGCTGTCCATAAGCTCCATCACAATAAATACGCAACCGCCATCGCAGAAGGTGTCGTAGCAACGCACAAGCGCCCGCGCATCCCTCGCATCATCGGTCTCCTCATCGCTTTCGTTGAAGTACTTGGCGGCCACACCGAATGCACCCAACCCCATTCTACTGCTGCGCTTTAACACGGAGAGCTCATTGTCCACATGCTGTCGAGTTCGCTCATTGAGGTAGATGCGTTTCACTGCCACCAACTCACCCGTGTTGAGGCGGGGCACCACAAAGACCTCCCCACTCGCGCCACGGCCAATGCGTGTCATGGTTTCAATATTCTTCACAGACACGATACCATCTCCCGCGATCTCGGTGGTGGACTCGGTACTCGGAACGCGCTGCAGGAGATGGCGTGGGAATGACGCTTGGAGTGGACACGAGCTGGGCAAAACCGCCGCACTCACACTATCCCGAAGGCTCATGGATTTGCTGCACATCTGTTGATCAAACTCGGACCAACGGACACGACGGAGCACAGTCTCGATGCTCGGCATCTGTTCCAGAATGCCATATTGGAGGTAAAGGCCGAGCAGACTCGGCAGAGGGGACGTTGAATCATTCTCGCAAGTCGGAAACTCAGGACGGTTAAAAAGTTCTTCATACGTCAAGGGAGTCGTTGCGGATGCATGAGACAGAAGAGAGGAAGTGGTATTATTCGTATCCTCACGATTACAATCACTGCCGCTGGCTCTGCTGGTGCTGTGGCTGCTGATATCGTTACTCACACAAGAGGCAAACTCCATGGAAAGGACGGAAAATGCATGTTCCGTCATGGACGGTATCGAGTTCTGTTGTGCGGAAAGGTAGTTACTCAGGGTAGAGTCTCCGAGTAATGCTGCGAGCACACAGCATGGAACCGAGGTCCCCTCCTGCACCCTCAGTAGGAGTTCCACAAGGCATGCGGAATTCTCAAGTTTCAGAAAGCGATCACTCGCCGCAGAGCTCTCAAAGGTGTGGCTGCAATTCCCATCCGTTGGACTTCCCAAATGATTTCCATTGGTTGAAGATTTCGCGAAGAACGTCACATGCGGAAAGCGAACGTGTTGCAGCAATAGACTGGCGGCCACAACAGTGACCTGTTCATCCTCCGTCGTGTACTGCGCGAAGAATTCCTCCAACGCGGCCGCGATGGTGTCGTTTAAGGTAAATATCTCCACCCCGGAATCACTGTTTCGGGAGCGGTTGACACGGTTCCCACTGCATCCGCTTCGCTCTCCCCCATCACACGAAGAGGTGAGAAACGCGTCACCTTTGCTCGATTTCCGTTCGTGCGCAAAATGAATCCGACTGTGCCGAAGATAACGACCATTATGGTGATCATGAAACCGTCGCAGCGCCTTTCGCACCAACTCCTCCAACACCGTTTCCGTGCTGTCCTTGTCGATTCCGTCAAAGCTGGTGTTGCTGTTCTCCACGCTGGCGTAGCGCCAAAGTCGCAGCGAGGAGCTTAAATCACCGAGTGGGGTGTGATTCCCACTCAGTCGACTCTCCTCCTCGTTGGACGGGCAACGCGGCGCGTCGAGGGTCTCATCGAGGAGTCCCATCACATCCAAAAGTGCACGCACCATCAGCTTGCACGTGAGGGACTCCGAGGTGCGCGGGAAGACACTGTTGAAGGCGGAGATAATCCCGGGCTCCCGTCGCTTATACAAACGAAACACGAATTGGCGCAAAAGGGCATTTGTCAACTCCATCACCTGTCGTTGAGGGGTGAGGAAGAGGAATCGGTGGAGGCGTAACTGGACATCTTGTGTGTCACCAAGTGGGGAGTGGCGATTGCCATTTGTTTCCGCCTCCACACTGCCCGCAACACTCCCATGGGGCGGAGGGGTGTCGGGAATAAAAGGAGACTCAAAGAGTTCCTCTTTCAGGAACAACCGCATGGTCGCACGGGCCTTCATTCAGGAAGCCAATGGAGAAAAGGGAAAAAAAAAACAAAAGACGGATTACAATTGGACAACTCAACGAAAAAAAAAAAAAAATGAGAAGAATTGAATATATATTTATATATATTGTTCTTCCTAATTTCTTTTTTTTTTTCTGCTGTTGTACTTTTCGTGTTTCTATACTCCACTGTTTGGTAGATTTGAGCCTTTTTCTTTTTTTTTCAACAAGTCCAAAACGAAACAAAAAAATTATTTTTCTCCGATTTTGATGTTGTTGTTGTTGTTGCTTCTTCTTTGCTGTCTTGTTCGTACGTATTACCTTACTTTTCAGCTGTTGTCGTCTCTTTATTTTTTGTATTCTTTTCGATTTATTCCTAATTGCGTTCGTAGTGCTGTTGCGCGAAGTGGGAAATGACGTAAGTCTGTGTATGCGTAATGAAAACGAAACAAGGCGGAAAACCAAACAACGGAAGAAAATACGTAAAAACAAAGAAACAAAAAAAAAGGCAAATAACCGAAAGGCCAAAGACAAGCTAGAGTAAAGAAAGAAAGGATTATGGAAAAAGAAAGAAAAAAAAAACAATGAGCTTTTTTTGTTTTCGTTTTTTAATTATATTCGCTCAAGATAAAAAGAATATAAACTTATGGAACCTTGATAGTATGAATACCACTTTGCTCTCAAAATGTGACCTAATTTCACAATTTCTAGCAGTTACTTGATTCCCTTTTTTGTTGTTGGTGTTGCTTTCGTTGCGTCCGTATGATACACCCAGAAGGAATTTGCTTCTTGAACTATTTCCCCTTTATTAGTTCCTCGTGAGTATGTCTTTACCAGCGAAAGCCGCTCCTTTCTTCACCCAATACTTACTGCTTGAGCTAGAGGAAAGCCTCTTTGAACTGTTTCAAAAATTAAAAAAGAAAAAAGAAGATAAGACGAAAGCAAAGATTAAATAACCATAATAATAAAAAGAACATGTTTCATTTTACATTTCATCTCTTCAGCTTATCAGAAAAAATAATGAACATAATAAATGGTTGTATTCATTCTTTTCTTTTCTTTTTCTGTGCAACTACACACACAAAGAAAAAAAAAAACGAAAAAAAAAAGAGTGGATTAAATGCAAATGACATAAAAAATGAGACGATGACGAACACGTCCACACGCGCACATACGCAACGAAATCGAAAACTTTTCTTGTTGATTTTTTTTGTTTGTTTGTTTCTTCTTTTCGCAAATATATAAATATAAAAAGAGAGAGATAATAACGAAGAAAACAAGAAGATACAGACACGCACACACACACACACAAATATTCCATCCTCTGCACAAAAAGACATTTGGGGAAGGGAAAGTTTAGGTGGGGGGAGAAGTGAAAGGACAAAAAAAGAGATTCAAAAATAAAACACTTCAGAGAAAAGAATGAATTATTTCGTGTTTTTCGCGTTTCCCTTTTCGTTTCCTTTGATGTTGTCAGGATACAATTCCAGGCTTTTCCCGTCATGTTGTTCATTGTCTCCTTTCGCACACTTTGATCCCCCTTCCTTCTCCCTTTCCCTCTCTTCGTCTTTCGTTTTCTTTTCTTTTTTTCTGTTCCTCACGTTTCCCTTTTTTGTTGTTCTCTTTCTTTTTCTCCGCCATTCCTTTCTTCTCTCTTGCCTCACCCACACATCCATTTCTCTCTACTAAAGGAAATGTACCTCATGTGTCCTGTTGTTGTTATTCTTCTTCTTCTTCTTTAGCTTTTGGGTTCCTTTTCATTCATTCCTATCCTCTCGTTCCTTGTCCACTCCCTTTTCTTCTCGGTTCGATTTTACTTTTTTTTTTCGTTTTTGAAGTATATATATATATATATACTTCATGTGTGGTGTGGAAATCTCCGTTAACACGGGCATCCGCCCTTTTGTTGTGTCTCCCGTCGAGCGTTGCCGCCGGCGGCGGGGAGCGTGACGGTGTGGAGCTGCACGCCGCTGTCGGGATCCGTCGGGTTGAGAATGCCGCACATCACCTTCTCATGCGCCTTCTGCGCGGTGGCGAGGAAGGCCTGCGCGACGTTATCCCCACTCAACGCGCTGCACTCCACAAAGAGGAGATCGTTCTCCTCCGCAAACTTTGCGGCCTCCTCGTAGGAAACCTCCCGCGCCTCCTCGAGGTCGGATTTGTTGCCGACGAGCATCATGACAGTGTGCGGGTTTGTGTTTCCCCGCGCATCCTGCAGCCAGGTGCCGATGTGCGAGAAGGAATCGCGACGGGTGACGTCATACACCAAAAGGGCGCCGGCCGCCCCGCGATAGTAACCGCGTGTGACGGAGCGGAACCGTTCCTGACCGGCGGTGTCCCAAATCTGTAACTTCACCGCCTCCCCGTTGATGTCGACGACCACTGTGCCGAACTCAACGCCAATGGTGTGGGGGAGGTCTTTGCGAAAGCGCTGCTCCGTGAAGCGCTGCATGAGGGAGCTCTTACCCACACTCATGTCGCCAATGATGATGTACTTGAAAATGTACTTGTGGTTCATCCTTTTCCGTCAAAAGAGGAAAAGGGAAAAAGGTTGTGGGGGGAGGGAGGGGGGCGATGAATGGGGGTTTGGTGTGTTTGGGAAAGGATCTTTGGTGCTCTGACTGTTGTTGGGAGGATGGCGCGGAATTCGGGAGAATGTGTGGCGGGGAAAGGCGAATAGTAGTAATAAAGGTGTGCGTAAAATCGAATAATAACCACAATAATAATAAAAAAACAGAGATGACTGCCTCCTCTCGTTGACGGATGGAAAATGGGATGTAATAATAATGACAATAAATTTACACCAATCACAGTAAATATTTGACGGCCGCTAAGTGAAAAAGGAAATATATATATATATATATATAAATTCTCTCTCTCTCTCCCTCTCCTTCTCTTTCTTTATCCTTCTCCGAAATCGTATAAATAAGTGTTTCTGTAGTTGAATTCGAGTAAAGGCGTAAAACTTGACAAGACACTCGAAAACCGCTGAGAGAACAACTCTTCAGAGTCGATGAAGTTAATGATACGAATGAAAAAGAACTAAATAACAAAAACTAGAACAAAAGTAACAGTAAAGACAAAACGAGCAAAACTGTCCGCACCTCAAAGGCAAATAAATACTTTCAAAAAAAAAAAATTTACTCCTTGTGTGAAAAAAAAAACAAAAGGTTATGCCTAAAATGACTCCAGTAATGTCAACAATAGTTCTCCTCTTTTTCTCCTAACTTTTTTTCTTTGTTCAATGTTTGATTCTTTGATAAGTCACTACTCTATTCTCTACTTGCTTTTCCCCCCTAATTCCTACCACTTGGTGCAGAAAAAGACACACATGTGCAACACACAAAATAAGCAGAAATAGAGAGGTAGAATTAAAAAAGGAAGAGAAAAAATAATAATTAAAAACAAAAATGTAAAAACAAGTAATCCTTTAAACCAAAAAAAAAAAGTATATCTCTGCACTGAATAAAGAGGACCAAGTGCACCAAAAATAAATGGAAAAACTTTTATATATATATATATATATATATATACAGAGACATTTCAAGAGTACAAAAAAAAGAAAGATTTTTTTTTGCACTTTTTTCATGCATGCTACAATCACATATTCAAAGCAAGAAAAAAAAAAAGAAATCTAACATAGGAATTCAAAGAAAAAAAAAAGGCTTTGAAGTGCATGGAAGAGGGCACTTGTTGCCTCAACAACCATAAACAAAAACATAGTGTCATTCTGTACATACGAAACACAAACAAAAAAAAAAAAATATATATATATATAGAAAGAAAAGCAAAAAAAAAAATTCTTTTTCTCCTCCTCTTTCTTCCCATTCACCATTTTTTTTTATGCTTTCTTGTCTTTTTGTTGTTGCCTTTACGTGTGTGAGTGGGCGTGCATTTTCTGTATATATCCATCCTTGCGTGTTTTTCTCTTCGGCCCGTTAGTATTCGGGCCGCACCACCCACCGCACGGCTTCTTGTTCATTGACGAGCAGCACAGCCCGACCGCGGAATCCCTGCGGGACGTGCACCACCGCCTCATACTCCCCTTCCCTCTCCTTTCCCCCCTCCTCCTCCGCCTGGAGCGGGCGCAACGCGGTGCGCCACACCGCGCCGTCCTCCCCCACGAGCATCGCCTCCACCCGCCGCGTCCCCTCCGCCTCCGCCCGCCGCCTCTCCTCCTCCGCCTCGACCCACCGCCTGCGCGCGGCCCGCAGCGCCTCTTCGCGCCGGCACTGCGCCACGTCCCGCTCCGCCGCCGCCACCGCCGCCGCGCAGCCCGCCAACTCCGCGCCCATCGCGTCCAGCCGCCGCACCGCGTCCTCCTCCGCCCGCCGCAGCCGCGCCAGCTCCCGCCCCTTCCGCCGATGCTGCGCCCGCCGCGCCTGCTGCAGCTCCTGCTCGACCACCGGCCGCCGCGCCGCCACCTCCGCCGACAGCGCCGCCAGCGCCGCCCGCGCCGCCCCCAGCCGCGCCGACAGCGCCGCCCCCTCGCCGCCGGCCGCGCACTGCAAAGGGGGGGGCGGGCGGGGGGAAATGGCGGGAAGGCGCACCCCGACGCGCACCGGGCGGCCGGCGGCCCAGACACCCTCCAGCGGCGCGAGGAGCGTTGCGCGGGACGCGTCGAAGGCGCTCGTCAGCGTCGGCCATCCGAGTGGGGCGGCGCGGACCTCGACCGCGGCCATGCGGCCGGCCGGCGGGCGCAGCGGCGGGGTCGGGGGGCGGGCGGCGGCGTCGGGGGTGAGGCGGACAAAGCCGAGGTTCGTGAACGCCCCGTCCGGCCGTTCGCGCTCGAAGAGGTGGACGAGCAGCGGCTGGGACGGCCACCGGCGCCACGCGGCGCGCGCGTCGAGGAGGATCTCGACCACCGAGAGGCTCTCCCGGCTGCGCTGCACGAGGAGCAGCTCGCTGTCGGCGAGGGGGGCGGTCGGGGCGGCGCTGATGGTCTGCGTCGCGGCGTGCACCACCGGGGTGACGTGGGCGGCGAGCTGCACGCGGTCGGGGTCGGCGAAGGCGGCGATGCGCACGACGCGCTGCGTGGAGGGCACAAACAACGGGTGCGCCGGCGGCTCCAACACGCGGACGCCGAGTTTGGATTGGATGAGCACCACCGCCGGCCGCGCCGCGCCGCGCTCGTAGCCTTGGCCTTGGCTCGGGCTATTCAGAATGCGGTGAATCTGCGGGAGCGAGAAGTCGTGCCGGTCGCGAATGAGTCGCAGCTCCTCAAAGCTCGCGGCGATTAAGATGGTCACGCTGACCGCGCCATCGGGGGTGCGCACCCAACCGCTCCCTAAGAGACGCCCACGGCGCCACAGGAGCGGACTCCGGCGATGCCGCCCGGTGCGAACGGGTTGGGTCGTCGACGCCTCCTCCCCGACGGCCTCCGCGGCGGATGGGATCACCGCGAAGTGCGGTACGCGCAGTCCGAGGAGCATTTGCACCACTGTCCGTCGCGGGCTGTGGGCGCCGCAGAGTTGCAGGCCGCGGAGTTGGCCAACGCAGTACCCGTAGCGGCCATAGAGCTGCGCCGTGGCCTGGCGAAGGCGGCGGCTTTCGGCGGCCACATCGGCCGATGGAATCGGAAGCGGAAGGGGAGACATGTCCGACATTAAACTCGCCGCATCCGGGTAGGAGGTTGCGCTCGAGGATAGACGTCCACTGCTCCACTCCAAGCCATTCGCACTACTATTCGAGTGATGCGCCATACTCTGGGTGTGGTTAAGGTTCTTGCTATGGCTCACTTCATGTACACTGGAGCCCAAGCTATCTTTTACGTCATCCAGCAACCGGTCCTCACCGTTGTGGGTGGGAATAGGAGCCGCGGGAAGGAGCTGCGAGGTCGAGGGCAGAATGGAAGCGATGGTGTGGTCGTTGCCACTCGCCTTGGCGTGGGTCCCGAGGCTTCCCTGTGGCGCCCCTGTCGAGGTCGCCGTTGTGGTCTTTGCGTTGGGGTTCGTTTGGCGATGGCTCGCGTGCCCCACGTCTCGGGCGGCGAGGCTGAGGCTTCGGCTGTACTCGAGCCACGGCACCGCCACCGCGCGCCGGAGTTGACGCACACACATCACAATCACATTCGCCCCCTCAATGGCCCATTGACACGCGCTCTGCACCTCCTTCAGCTTCGCCTCCGTCTTTTGCTGTTGGTGCGTGAATTGGTTGTGCATCTCCTGCGCCGCGCGTTGGCGGTCCGTGGCGAAGTCCTCCTCCCGCACGGAGCTCATTGGGCGCCCTTTGCGGCTTCCGGTCGCGCGTTTGGCGCGGCGTTGGCGCTCAATGTCTTCCTGCGACCACCGCTCGCGCAGTGAGGCCTCCGCGGCGGACCACTCCCGGCGATGGCGGCGCAGCGTCTCCTCGAGCTCCGCGCGCTCGCGTTGGAAGTCTTGGATGTACACCCGAAGCTGCTCGAGCGTCATCTCGGAGCACTGCGAGGGGTCGGCGTCGTCGCGCACGTATGGAAACCCGACCGCCGCCTGCGCCTCGACCACGTGGGAGTAGAGGGCGGGATCGCGGCGCAACTCATTCACCTCGGCGAGGATGGACTGCTCGTAGGCGCTGTACTCGTCCTCCACCGACATCACGGCCTGTCGAAGGGCGGCAATGTTGTCAAACGGCATCTGAACCATGCGGGGGGAGGACGGCGAGGGGGTGAAATACATCAATGGGATCGACGTCTCTTGTTGTTGTTGTTGTTGTTGTTGTTGTTGTGGGGAAAGGGTTCCTTCTCTGTTGATGTGGTTGTTTTTCCTTGTTGCGTGTTGTGTGCTTTTGGGGAGTACGTGTGCGTGGAGGGAAGTGAGGATCGGCGCGCTCTCCCTTTTCCTTCGGTGTACGTTCCTTCTTTATGTACAGCTGAAGGAAACCAACAATACAAAAAGTATGTGTATTTTCCTATTTTTGAGGGAACTTTTTTTCCTAACAAAAACGTAATTTGTACTCTGTAGGCGCACAAATCCCTTTAACGAGAAGCTAACAAAACAAAAAAAAACTCTTTGGAAATTTTCGCTACACGAAATCAAGATACACTCTGTGAGTAATGAGAAAACGGCAACGAAAAAGAAGTGAAAAAGAAAAAAAAGTGGATTATTAAAAAAAGTGAAACATCAACATAAACAAATATATATATATATATATATATATATATAGAGAGAGAGAGAGAATACTCTTCTGATATATGTACAGATATCGAACAAACTCAAACAAAACAAAAAAGATTGACAAATATAATCAAAAAAGAAAAGAGCAAGAATGAAGGGACTTGTTGTTCGGAGAGGTCACAAAATACAACAACACACACAAAAGAAAAAAGAGGTATGCGCTGCTCCTCACGACTTTTCCTTTATCTTCACACTTTTTTTTTTCCGTTTTATTATTTCTTGCACCGCATTTCAACAAAAGACAGTGTATGAAATGACCAAAGAAAACGAAAAAAAAAATAATAATAATAAATAAAGAGAGAGATTTTTTTTTTAATAAATTGGGAGTAATCCGAAGAAACTGAGAGAAACGCAAAAGAAAGATAAATCTCCCTTTTCACTATTTTTCGTTTTCGTTTTTGTATGACTTATGTTTTCCCATTCTTTTCGCACTTTTGCTCTCTTCGTTTCTCTCCTTTGTTGCCAGCAACAAATAATAATAAAACTAAAAAAAAAAAAAAGATGAACTACTAAAAAAAAAAAAGAAAAACGAATTAGAGAATGTCTTCCGTTTGGACAACTTCATGCTTTTCAAATACTCCCACCAGCAACGCGGACACAAACAGAATGAACAACACAAAAGCACCCAATCCAAACAAAGTGGTAACAAGAAAGAGACAAGAAGGAAAAACAAAAGAAAAAATCAATGAAGAACAAAAAAAAAAAAAAAAGTGAAGGGGTAAGCGAATGAAAGAGTGAAAATAAATAATAATAAAAAACTAAAGGAGCGACTTTATAATTCCGCGATGCACAAAAAAAAAAAAAAGAGGGAAAAAGTAAACGCACATCATTGAAAATTGTCACTGAGAAGTTTCGAAACACACAGAAAAGAAAAAAAGAAAAAAGGTTAAACATTAGAAAAGGAGAAAATTGAACAACTAAAAAAGAAAAAAGAATGCAGTTCAACGAAGTACCTTTAAACAAACAAAGAAAAAAGTACTTATACAGAAAATACCCCATTGTGGCTACACACAAACCGAAAAAAGAAAACAACAAAAAAAAGAAAAGCCCTCCCAAAAAAAAAAAAAAAATCACTCCTTCACAATTCTGAAAGTCATCCCCTTATCCATTGTTTTCCCCAGAAGCAATAAAAGCCCTAAACACAAAGAAAAATAAAGAGAAAAGAAGTATTCTTTCTGCTTTCATGATGACCTGTCCATTGGAAATTGTAGTCCCTTCAAACAAAAACAAATACAAAGAAGAAAAAAAAAAGGACCAAATACACAAAAAGAAAAAACACGTATAGGCATACATAAACATATCTATATATATATATATACATATATATAGATGTATACATAAGTGTATATGTATATATACATAAACATGTAAACATATATATCCATATTTACACACAAAACGTTTTAAACAGCAACAATAGCATCAAACAAAAAAAAAACCCTCAAATCGTTGACAGCACACAAGAGTGTGTTATCAAATGCACACATTGGTGGATATTTGGAAACATTCGAAAAGCTTTGTTCGCTGTTGTTGTTGTTGTTTTGTACCTCTTTTCATTTTAATTTCCTTCTTCTTTTTGTTGGTGGAGGGGGTAAAGAGAGGAGGGAAGGGTACGGGGTTTTCTTAACAAATGAGAAACGAGACGTTTAACTTATCATATTTGAAAGCAAACATGTAAAAATGAGAAGCGCAAAAAAAAAAAAGAAAAAAAAACATAGAAAGGGAAAAAAGAGGCTCAATCAACTTTACACATTTCAGTTTGTGTTACATCCGAGTTCACCACCTTTTGTTTTGCACCTTTTTCTTGTTGCTTGAATTCTATGCAATAAAATCTTTTTTTCTTTCCTTTCCTTGCAAACACGTTCGTCTGTTTCTTTAGTCCGTTGTACACATACCCTCACGTTACTCTACTGAAATAGTCTTACAAGGTCCCGACACATAAAGAGGAGCAAAAATAAGAAGAAAAAGAAGTGATATAATATCACTTCGCGTTAGGATTTTTTTTTCTTCTTTTTCGTCTGTATTTTATGTTGTTGTTGTTTTCAAAATGGCTATTTGCTTGTTGTTTTATTTGAACGTGCTTAAAATGAAAAAAAAAAAATTTTCTTTTTGCTTCACTATACAAAAAAAAAAAAAAAGAAACAAATTCTCCAAATTCTCACTTCTCCTTGTTAAAACATATACTGTATTTTCCTTTTCTGTTGTTATAATATATACTATTCTTGAATTATTTTTTGTTATTTTTCTTTTTTCTTTTTGTTTCTTTTTGGGGGGTGGGTGGGTAGGTGTCCTCCTCAAAGTATGTTTGCTTTGCAGCCGGCATTGTAGTAACTCGTTTTATTTGTAAATTTCATTCCCCGAATCATTTGGCTCTTTTTCTGTTCCTTTTCAGTTCTCTTTTTCATGAGCTCGGGAGCCACAAAAAAAGGAGAAGTACAAAAAAAAAAAAAAACATGAAACATTGCTTTTTTCGTCTTAATATTTTGTCTTTTTTGTTTTTCACATCTCTTGAATTAGTATTACATATATAAATAAATAAATATATATATATATATATCCTTTTTCTTTTCTTTTTTTTTTTTGAAGGGAAGGAGTTTAGAGGAGGGGAAAATGCGTTCCGCTTTCCATTTCTTTTCCTTCTTCAATTTCCCCCTTTGCGCATCGCTATGCTCTCCCGCTTTTCATTCCCGCTCCCCGCGTTTCCTCTCCTCTTGCAGTCTTTGATGGAGCAATTCCTCAAACACGTGGGGTTGAATCTGCCACGCCTCATCCCGCGCCTCCTCCATGAGCTCCTCGAGCACCGATGGGGTGACCAGTGTGCGTCGGCGACAGAGGTGTCCAATTTGGTTGGCGCACATGTCATACTGCAGCGCGGCGCTTTGGAGGAGTTGTGTGGTGCACCGCATCACCTCCGCGGCGGCGTTGGCGTCGGCCGCACTTCCCGCGTCGCGTCCGCCCAAACCCGCGCGCACTAACGCCGCGTCGGCGATCGGGTCCAGCCGCTCCACGTACGCCAAGGCGGCGTCCGAGAAGGGGACTTTAGACTGCGGCCAACTCAGCCACTCGAACTCGGGATCGGCGAAGCGGGTGGGGCAGATGTAGCTGTGGTCGATGGGAATG
This sequence comes from Trypanosoma mega, assembly GCA_030849715.1. Lineage (NCBI taxonomy): Eukaryota > Euglenozoa > Kinetoplastea > Trypanosomatida > Trypanosomatidae > Trypanosoma > Trypanosoma mega. Next base: position 23,559 of record JASANV010001580.1, on the reverse strand, counting down.
AGCCGCGGGGTGTTGGGCGCGTAGCAGACGAGCACGTTTCCGCCGTGCCGATCCGCGTTGAGGGTGCGGATGTCGAAGACGGCGATGCGGTGCACGTCCTCGACGGGAAACTCCCCCGGCAGCACATCCGCCGCCTCCACGCAGCCGGGGACGAAGTGCTGGAGGCACCCGACGCGCCAATCGCCTTCCCCTTCTGCCCCTTCCGCCCCTTTTGCCCCTTTTGCCCCCTTCCCGCCAAACGCGCGGCGCCGGACGGGGCGGACGGGAAAAGGCGGAGCCGAAAAGACGTCTCCGCCCGTCTGCGCGGCGGTGACCTCCATCGCGGCCACCACCCCCGCGCTGTGGGCGTGGTCGAGGAGAAACGCGAGGACCTCCCGCCGACTGCCGCTGCCGGGCACGAATTCCGCCGCCCGCTCGCTGCGCGCGTTGCCGTGCGGGTTGCGCGGCTGTCCAATCTCCTCCTCGCGCGGTTTGAACACCCCGCGCGTCGCCCCGCAGGCGTCCGGGGGGCGCACCATGTACGTACCCCCCGCGCTGTACGCGTGCAGACGGAGACGCATCGGACGCTCCAAAAGGCCGCGCAGCGTCTGCGCCACGCTGGACGGGAGTAACGCATTCACACCGCCTTGAAGGGGGCGAAAGACGACAAGGGGGTTGGCGGAGCGGAGGGGCGGGAGGGTTTCGGTCAATCCACAACTCGAGGTCGTGCTCAGTTGACTCCGCGTAAAGGTCGCACAGCCGGTCATAGGGTTTACAAGAAAAATGATAACGAGGGGGGAAGCAATGCGTCCCAATACGCGATCGTGTAATCAATAAAGAAATAAACAATATAAAGATTTTTGTGGTGCGGAAAAAGTGTTGTATAAATAGACGTATTTGTCAGCAGATGTCTTTGGATTGGACGCTGGGTGTCGTCGTTTGTTGTTGTTGTTGTTGTTGTTGTTGTTGTTGCCGTTTTCTCCCTCTTTCACACACACAAACCAACAAACAAAGGAACACAAGTTCACTCTGCTGAAAGTGTGGTGGGATACAAATGTGTATAGTGGTATTGAAAAAATTGTAGTAGTACTCGAAGAACAGTATGCACTACGAAAAAGTACTGCAGTAAAAGAAGAATAAAAACACTGTATTGAGACGGCGATAATTCTAGTGTTTCTTTTAACTCACTTACTACTACAGTGCAGATTCGATCTCTACTCTCTCCTTTCCTTTTCTTCGTGTTACTTTCAAGTCTTGATATTTGCGTCTTGAATCTTATCCTTCGTTTCGAGTGTGCGCGGTTTCAGGAATGCGCAGAAAAAAAAAATCGCTTTCTTTTTTCTTCGTCGGTTTCTTCTCTTAACCTTTTTTCTTTTCTGTTCCACTTCTTGAAAACAAGGAGCACGGTGTATATATTTATGTATATAAATACGATCCTTGTCACTTGAGTGGAGCAAACTTTTTTGAAAAGAATCAAATATATATATATATATATATATATGTATATGTATATATATATATGTATTATTATTTTTTTTTATTTCTTTTCTTTTTCTTTCCTTCCTTTCGACTCTTTTCTGGTTGAGAGATCTAAACGTATAGTTTTGGCAGTAAATGCCCTCACAAGGATTGGGTTTTCGATGACGGGCTCTGAGCCAGAGTTCCCTCCTCGCAATATTCTCTACAGATCCTCCTTATTTTTCTCTATTGTGGAGATTTTTACTTTTTTTTCCTCTTATTGATTTTATATTTCAATGTACCATGAAACGCGGAGAACTCTTCAAAAAATCAAATTAGCTATGAACAACTAGTCGGTGTGATTTAAAGTCTACACAAAGGAACAAAAAAGAGGGGCTTTGACGTATACACGATTCTCCGTTTTCTTTTTCGTTGTTGTTGTTCTTGTTGTTGTTGTTGTTTTTGTGTTTTGACTTGTCTTTCTTTTATTTCTAGATTTTTCCTTTTTTTTTTCCTTTTCCTTTAGAAAAACTTTTTTCTGTTTGTTTCGCCTAGTTTGCGATTTGTTGGTGAACGCTTCTTCAAAACAAAAAGGAAAGAAAAAAAAATGCCCTTTGCCTCAATAAGGTCTCTCTCGATTTACTCTTATATTTCGGTTCTTTCCTCGTTGTTTACTTTCTTTGTTGTTGTTTATAAAAAGAAACTCACTTCCTATTAATTCGAGTAAAGAGGCACGGATTCGTCAAGTAGTTTTCGGTACTCTGGCGACCCTTTATGGCTACATCAAGAAAAAAAGAAGAAAAGAAAAGAAAGAGAAAAGAAAGAGAAAAGAAGTGAAATCATTTTTTAACAGTCTGTTAACAGAAAAAAAAAAAAAACAAGAAAAACATTAATTCCATGAAGTCTCTCATTTGTTCTGTTACTGTGCACTCACATTTTCGTAATAGTGGATAAATAAATAAAAAAGACAATTAAAAAGGCAGTGACTGACAAGAAGAAATAAAAATCGTACTTTGTGTAACAAAACGGAAAGCGAAACAAAAAATAAGGAAAGGAAACACAGCGAATAAAGAAAAAAAAAGGGGGAAAAAAAGATTGTCGCATCACTGCGCGTAAATGCCCCTTCGCATTGGAATGTGCTGCTGCTGCTGCTGTTCTTTACCTTTTCCTTTAAAGCTCCCTCCGTTTCCATATAATTCCAAACTAATTTTTGATCGCCTTTTGCTTGTCATACTGTGATGTCATCCAATCCCACTGCTCCTTTGCTCCTCGACGGTCCACAAACATCGCCAACGTGGCGGAGAGGCAACAGAAAATGAGACCGTAACGGTACATATTCGCCTGATAATTTACCCATTTAGCCATTTTATCAAATACGGCTTTGTTTCTTTCGTGTTTGTTTGTGTCTTTGCTAACACTGCTTTAGTCTACACAATTATTTTAATATTATTTTTTTTTCTTTTTCTTTTCTTTTTTTGCTTTTAAGCCTGTTTGGAGCCTTTTGAAAATAGGTAATGTAGATGATGATATGAACACTTCTTCTCTCGCAAAAAACTTTATATAAAACAAAAAAACAGTAAGCAAAAAGAAAAAGAGAGTCTTAAAGAGTTGAATGTAACTCATCATTTATATTTTTATATACTTGTAAAATAAAAAAATTTAAAAAAAAACAAGATGCAGAACATCAACTTTTGAGCATGCAAGAATGCAACAAAACATGCATAGTACTATATAAAATGTAATTTGTAAAACACACACAGAGAAAAGAATAACAAAAGAACAAGAACAAAAAAAAAAAGACTACAAAGGCCATACATCCTTCCTGTCGTCTTTTTATTGCAATCGTTGTTATTCCCTTTTCTCCGTGTCTTCTACAACCGCGGCATCGCCATTCAGTCATTGCTCATGAGTCGGTTTGCCTCCATGATTCGCACCGTCATGGATTCCTGCTCCGCGTCCCCGAGCTTTGGCGTGCCGCGGAGGTACAAGTGGTCTCCCTCCTCGATTGGGCATAGCGCACGCAGCGCGAAGAAGCCGCCGCCCTCGAGCCATCGCGTCTCCATTGCCCCCTCCCCGTCGGAGGGAATGTGTAGCGCCGCACACTGCTCCCGCAGCGCGTCGGGTCCGTTAAACGGAAAGTATTGCACGACGGTGTTGTGCAACCCGTCCTCCACCTGCGGCACCGCATCGATGAGGGGAATGAGGGTGGGCACACACATGTCATCCGCCTTGGCCTTAAAGAAATTCGTGCCGGGAATGAACCAACGAATCGCATCCGCCTCAATCGGCACGGCGCGCAGGTGGAGCGCCGCGAATGCGCGGAACACATTCTCGAGAAACACCTCCGGATCCTCACAGGCGTCGGTGGCCATCTCGGAGAAGTAGTGGTCGAGCATCCCACTCTCCTCCCCGCGCTCTTTGGAGATGCCATTGGCGATCCCATCCCGTCCTCGGGTGTCCTCCAGGAGCCAATGTATGTATGGCGTGAATGGGCTCTCCTCGAGGGACGCGACGCGACACATCCAACCCGCCATCACCATCTCTGAGACGGAGGCGCCGCGAAGAAAGGCGCAGCGCTCGTCGTAATTCATCCAATTCACCTCCAACGGGAAGTTGTGGGTGGCGTGGCCGCTGTTGATGTTGTACATCTCCCGCGCCACAACGAGGAAGTTGAAGCAGGCGGTGTAGGGACACGTGAGGATGGCTTGGCCGGGACGAATGTGCCGCGACGCGCGCAGACAACGCGCGTAGTGTACGGAGGAGACGACCTTCACGTTGCTGTGGCCACGCACCTGATGGGATTTGCACCAGGCACGAAACGCATCCACCGTCTCCTTGCGATAAAGCCATGTGCCGACCTCTTTTACCATTCGAGGACGTTTTGTGGTGTCCTTGTGTATGGTAAAGGCTAAACGAAAGGGGGGAGAAAGTCGTAACATGATCGTCTTTGCTCACTAAAAGGGATAGAAAAAGACTAATACAGCACCTTCCTTACAGATAAATAATTATATATATATATATATATATATATACCTTATAAGGCCAACCACGCTAAATGTCTCCAATAATAGGGGACAAAAAAAGGGATACAAATAAAACGCTACACTTACGGATACCAAAAACAAAAAAAAATGAGAAAAGGGGAATTATTTTTTCGTATACATATAAATCAAAGAAAGAAAACAAATTATTATTTTTTAGATATGCAATCAGATTTCTTTTTTGGTGTGTGTGTGTTTGCTATTATTACTGCAGTTCTTCATCTTGGTTTACTTGTTTTTCCGAGCGAAGAGTTCGCTTCTCTTTTTGTTCAGTGATTTCTCTAAGCATTATCTAACATACATTCACATTATAGTTTTTGTTGTTGCCGCTGTTGTTCATGGCAGTTTCGTTTCCATAATTCGCTGCCATAACATCACAGGCATATGGCATGCCATTAAAGAAACACGAAGAGAAACGTAAATTGATTCATTGAAAACAGCAAAAGGTACCAAAAAAAAAAAAAAGGACAAAAAAAAATTCACAGAAAAGCAAAAAAAAAAGCTGAAAACAAACGCATAACTCTCAGTGGAACCTTTGTGTTTCTGTCACTCACGATGGATAAAAAAGCTTACTTTTTTTGTATTCTTTGTTTGTCCAACAGGTGCTTCTTTTTTTTTTTCCTTTTTTTCTACCATGTTGTTTAATTCACTTTTTTCCTTTTTTCTTGATGAGTTGAATTCTCAATTTTTCTTCATTCTTGACCTCACTGTTAGTATTTCTTTGTTTTTGTTGTTGTTTGATTTTTTTTGTTGAAGGTTCTTTCTTTGCTTTCACTTTTTTATCATCTTCACGTTCCTAGGATGATTTACATTTTTTTTTTTTTACTTCTCGTTCTTGTTGTGGTTGTTGTGTCACTTGCTGGTGAGACTGCTGCTGTGACTCCGAATGGGAGGCAGTCGTCCTACCTGCGACAATGGCCGTGATTCCGCGGCGGAGAGAGCCTTTTCCATTCCCTCAATAAACATACGCAGTTGCCGAATCTCCACTCGATTATCCTCCAACTCACGTGGCGGCTCATGTCGCTTCAAGAGATGCAGCCCCGAGGAGGACGCGTTGCACCGAGACTGCGAGACGCTTCGGTCCAATTTCGCGGATAAGGCGTTTGGGCTTTGCGTCTGTGATGATCCCGCGGCGTTGGCCCGATTGCGGCGCTTCGCCTCATCCGCGGCGGCGACGGAGAGATTGCGCAACTCCGCCAACTCCGCGCGGAGGTCGTGAATCTCGCGAATGAGGGAGAGGTTCTCCACCATCATGGCCGACACCTCACCGCGGTGTTGCTCGTGGTCGGACTTGCACTTCCGCCGCAGTGCCTCGACTGAGGTGCTGAGGTATTCAATCTGCGAGGCGAATTCGTTTTTAATTTCGGGGTCCACCTGAGCCGCGCGGTGCCCATCTCGGGCCACAACGTGACGCTTGTAAAGTCGCTCCACCACCTCGCGCAATAACGCAGGGTCCTGCATGGCGGGGGCTAACTCACCCACATCCGTCTTGACACGGCTCTTATACGTCTCAAAGTCTTTCAGGTGGTTTAGGGTCTGTTTAATTTGAGTCTGCTGCTGCGCAAGATCCGCCTTGTGCTCCTCAATACTCTGTCGAAGCGTGATATTTTTTTGGTGTAAGCCTTCCAATTCATTGTTCTTCTCATTTATGCGTTGATGCTCTCGCGCGATTTCACGTTGGCGTGGTTCCATCTGCGATTTGAGCTGGCGAATACGGTAGTCTAGGACAAATTTGTGCTTTTCAAGGTCTTGATTAAGTTTCTTGAGCTCATATATTTTCTTCTCCTTCTCACCAATGACAGCATCCCGTTCATCAATATCCTGATGTAACTGGGCCATGCGTTGGTTTAGCTCTGAAAGTTGTGCCATGAGAGTCACCTTGGCACTCTCGAGAATGTTTAGTTCATTTGCATGCACCTCCGACTCCTTCTCCATGCGCATGGCATTCTTACGCATCACTGCACCCTCACCTTTCATGTGTAAAAATCGCTCTCGAATCGTGTTTAATTCCCCACGATTGCGTTGCTCAATGCTTTCCAACTCCGCATCCGTGTCTAATTCTAGGCGACGACGTGCTTCCAGATTGGATTGTCGTGTTCGTTGTACTTGTTTTTCCTGTTTCTGCACAGCCTCTTCACGTTTGGATATGACATCATTGAAGCGTTCTTCCTCTTCATGAAGTTCACGCTCCTGCTGCGCAATTAAATCAGACACCTCCGCAGAAAATTGTTCCTTGCTACCATCGAGTAAACGTTGAAGCTCGGTGCACTCATCCTCGAGACGTTGCACCTCTGTTTGCCCCTCACGTTCCAGTTCCTCCAGCTGAGGAGCGGCCTCGGCCTCTTTTTCAAGTTTCACCGCTATAAAGGAGCGTTCCTGTTCAGCCTTCGCATTCCAAAGTGCGGCGTACTCCGCATCCATGACAGACATTTCACTTTTGAACTCCTCCGCTCGCTCTCGCATTCGGGTTGTCTGTTCGTGATTACGTCGCTTCTCTTCCGCCTCAATCTCGGTGCGTAATTTCCCTGCTACTTGAGTGAGGCTTTCCACCGTAATCTCACGATCCTCAACATCGGTGGCGAGGACAAGTACCTCATCACCATAATATGCCACATCGCGCTGCATTGTTCGTCCATCCTCGCGCACGTCTAGAATGAAGAGAGTACCATCATTACTGACAGAGTAGAGCGTACTCTCATCATATGAGAGAGCCATGCGGGTAACTTTACCTGAGTGCGCCATAACTGGGGTATCCTGTACACCCACCTGAAGTGGGAAAGCCATAAACTTGACAGAACCATCATCGGCACCGCCAAAAAGAAGACGCTGTTGAGGTGCCACAAGGAGTGAGGTGAGAACATTTTCACGAAATTCATAATCTGTCGTACTTGCCGGTCCTGCTCCCGCAACGACAAAGCGATCCATTTCACGTAGTGTTGCCTTCCAAAGTACCTCTGTCATGGCGGAGGCGGGTTCTGAGACGGCCCACAGAGTCTTGTCATCGGCTGCAATAACTTGAAATTGAAAACGTTTATCCGAATACTCAGTCTCCTTACGCATCTCGGCTACATTCCAGTTAAGGATCAAACCATCAAGTGAGCAGGAGACCAGGCTGTTGTCGGTAGGATAAGGTGTAGTTGAGGCCCATTGAAAGCAGTTAATCTTTTGTGGATGTCCACGTAGTTGACCAACTGGGTCACAGGTGAGGGAGTTATAAATGTGAATGAGGTTACCATGAGACAAGGCAAAATATTGACCACCCACAGAATACTTGACATCGGTGACATTACGCAAGTTTAGTACGCGGTGCTCATGTAAACAATTCCACAAAATACTCATTACCCGAACCTTGTCAGGAAAGCAAATGACCACATAAAGCCCATTTGGGTGTAAAGCTACTGGTCCAGGGAGTGTAGGAAAGTATTGACATAACTCTAAACGATGTGTTTGGGTATTCCATATTCGTACACTCTTGTCTACCCCACTCGTGGCGAGAAAAGGGCGGCGTACACTGCAATCCACACCAATAATCCCACCAACATGAAAATGTTGACAGATATGGAGAAGTTTCGGCGGATCTTCAGTGGAACGTCCTTTCCATTGTTCGGAAAAACTACACGCAAGAATCTGCCCATTATGGGTAACAAGGGCCAATGTTTCCTCAAGGTTATCCAATGCAAGTCGTACCACACTGTTTTCTCGTCGTGTATCCCCGCGAACTGCAGCATCTGTTCGTGTGGAAATGGGTAGTGGACGGCTCTCATCTGCAGCGGAAGATGCCTGTTTAATACCGAGGGATTGATTCATTTGAAAAAGTGGTTTCGGGGATCGAGTCGGCACAGATGGCTCTAGGGAAGGTGACATTTCATCAGCGGAGGGTGTTGCTCCCTTTGCGTTGTTCAATGGTATAATGGATGGTGACGACTGTCCATCCGTCATTACTCCCATTGTCGCTTGAGGTGTGGCGAGAGGTCCGGGCTTTCCAGTTTGACCGCCCGCCACCCCAGTGTCATCTAGAGGGACCACAACATTGAAGAGGATCAAGTACTCATCACCTCCGACGTTTTCATAGATGGCCGCCGTGCCTTGATCACTACCAGCTACGAAACCTTTTTTACTGGGCACAAGGGACAAGACTGTCGGGTTTTCAGCCTGGGCAATCATTGGTGGTGGCATTGGAAGGAGTCGTCTGAAGATACCGTGATCGAGAAAGAGCAGTTCACCACTTTGAGTAGAGGCTACCACTCGATCCCCTGTAATCCATGAATGCGTCAAAAAATTTGATGTACGTTCATATTGGTAACCTGTTAAAGGTTGCATCTGAAGAACACCATCCACGTAACGGTAGAAGCGCAGCAAACCGAGACCGGAAACACCAATTAATAAAGGATCTTCTGGGCATATCGTGATACATGAAACGGGTGGTGCGACGGGTGAATGACTGTGTGCATCCTTTGATCGAGTCGCCCCACCTGGTAAAGAAGAGCTGTTTGGAAACACTTCCTCATCAACAGGGCAGTCCGCGACCACCGAGGTGGTGGCCAACGGTTTGGAGCGTTCCCAATTCCAATAAAAGAGACGCCATTGTGGTCCAGCACCTTGAGTCACCAAGTGTCGTCCATCCAGGCTGAAGTCCATGGTAACAAAACGATCACTTCCAAGCTCTGGCACTGTCAGTACCTTCCTTCGCTTTCGGGTAACAGAGTCAATGATTTGAATCTGCGGCACAGGCCCACTCTCGGCGATAGCAATAAACTTCTTGTTGGAACTCACTGCCAAAGAGGTCAATCCAGTACTACGATTAGATGCCTCAAAGAAACGTTGTGTATTTGAGTTGAGGTTGTGCAGGGCCACAGTTTTCCCAACAGGGTACATGAGAGTGCCCTCCTCCACCCAATTTATACAGCCATGGACGTCTGGCTTTATGCCAAATGCGTGCCGCTTCACTAAGTTCCGTCCGGCAAGTTCCTGCTCCATAATTCCTGCAACTCCTTTCTTTAAGAAGAAACAATAATAAAATATAGAAAAGAAAGATAACTGCTACCTAAGGGTGGTGGAAATGTAGGCAAAAAGTTTTTACATTTATAAGCATAAATGTATATTAAAAGAGAAGAGGGAAGACAAACAAACAAAAAAAAGTTAAGCAGAAAATTTATGTTTCTAACTATAAAAAAACACAACAACAACGAAAGAAAAAAAATTTCATCAATGAAAGCAAACAAAATAAGTAAAAAGTAAAAATAAAAAAATAAAAAGAGTAAGAGTAAGAGCTTTTTTCCTTTCTTTTTTCTTTTTGTTTTTAATTCTAGACAGCTTTATACTTGTCACCAATGTAGTAAAACACACCACGTGCAAGTTCGTCTGGCAACTGTCTAAACGCTAGGTGGCAAGGGATTTCTTTAATTCCTTTATGTCTCTTCTTTGCATCGCCTAAGTATTCCGCAACGGGTCGCCCAGACTCCTCAAGGTCTCGGATGATCTCTCGCAGAGTGCGCAATGCTTGATCATTCGATGGATGATCTTGCCCAGTGTCCATGTACTCCCCGCGGATAAAATCATCAACTAAAATGGCATTGGCGTTGCAGTTTCGAACACTTAATGGACGATTTTCAATGATTAACGTATCCTCTAGTGGACGTTTTAGCCATAGTATGTTCTTCTCATAGTAATTATCCTGTGAAAACCAAATGTTATTCCTTGTGATGTACTGTGAGATGCGTATGCCGGTGGGATCAATGACACCGAGTACTTGACGCATGTACCGATCGCTACAAGCCGACCACAACACCACCTCCGCATCGATGGAGGAGAGATAATCCAACAATTCAGCCAAGTAGGGCCTTGGTACCATACCTGCCTTCATACGAAAAGCCTTGTCACCATATGATACAATCGTCTCATCCAAATCCAACAAAACGGTGAGTCGACTATGGTAGGCTTTTTTCTTTGGTCCAATAAGTCCAGCCGTTCTTCGCTGACTCTCCTGCAGGGACCACAACTTGGCTCCCACCCCGATCATTATTATAACAGTACCAAAAAGATAATACCGCACCCCACGGTCTTTCAGCATGCGTTGCCAATACTCCTTTAACCGTTTTGCTCCATAAAATCGATCATCGGTGTAATCACTCCACGCATTCTCCTTGTTTGCATACATGTGAATACTTGTGCGGGCACGCGAAAAGATATCGCTGTTTTTGGACTGCGGAAACGGTGTCGGAGCTGCGCGGTGTGAGGTTCCCCATAACCTCGGGGCCGATGAAGAAGCCGACGGAGCGCTACGAGCCAAACGCCAAAAGGAAAAGCGATACATGGTAACGTCCAAACAAAGAGCACCAATAATAACAATAATAATAAAAGAAACGAATAATAACGGAGATATTATCTTTTCTTTTTCTTTAAGAGAGGAGAAAGATAATAGGATAAGATTGGTTGTTGTTGTTTTGTCTTGTTTTTGTTTTCTATGTATATATATATATATATATTCTTTTTGTTCTTCTTGTCTTATCACCTCCCACCGTGCCTTTCTTTTTTACTCAAATCCAATCCCCAAGACACACACAAAAAAAGGATAATATACATATATATATATATATGTATATATATGTACATATATAGAGAGAGAGAAAGAAAATAAATAGAAAGGAGGGAATGTGAAAAAAGGAAATAAAGCAACCATTTAGTTACAAAAATGCAAAACGTACATATTGACGCAACAAAAAAAAGAGTTGATATTTTTAGCCCACTGAAGTACAAGAACAGTGCTCCATGATCAACACACGCAAAAGGAAAAATTAATTTTAAATCACGCAAAGGAAGGCAAAAAAAAAAAAATTGAACATATACAACATACTTTATATATATATATATATATATATTATTGAAGAACCATATGCGGTTTCCGTATTTCTAATTACCGAATTGGGTGAATGATTCGCTGACTGCGTCATCCCTTCTATTTTTTTTTTTCCTTTCTCTTTTAAGCGTCTGTTGCACTCTTCCTCCTTCCCCTTCTATTCTTTTCGCACATCTCTCACTCTATTCCCCCCTTCAGGGTCACTTTTGACGTCGTCGCGCCTTTGACACCTTAGCTGATGCACTATACTTGTACCAACGCCAGGCGCAAAAACATGTGAGGAAATTAACCACATAAATGGAGCAGCACACCATGCAAAGGTCGTGCAAGATGACTGTTAATATAAAGAATAGACCCACAGACGCCAGAGCGCTGGCGATGCCCATGGTAAGCACTAAAAGTGGAAATCGACATATAGCGAGTTCAAAAAGATAGAATACCATTCCAACCGCGGCGTTCGATACTTTAGGAAGTCCCACCTTCTGCGTGATGGAGCCATACTCGGAGGAAAACACTTTGGTGCACGAAAATACACCGACATCGCAGTACGCTCGATACGAAAGGCCTAATTCCTTGGATTTAGCAAATCGGTGCTCCACATAATACGCGTAACCGGAGAGAAGAAACCCAATCATTGCGAGAAAAGGTAATAGATACGACACCCATGGTTGTTTCGACATGTTGAATTACACCACCACTCCTCCTCTTCTCCCCAAAAAAGAAAAAGACGACAACAAGTAACAACAAAAATACTACAAAATGATACCTAAAGAAGATGTTTATGTATAATAAAATGACAGATAGAGGTGTTTTTTGTCTTTTACAGGAGAGAAAAAAGGGGGATTTAAAATAATAATAAAAATCCGAAAAAATAGAAAAAGCGAATAATAATAACAACAACAACAATTAAATAGAGAGATCAAAAAAAAAAAAAAACATCGTTTTGAAATGGAATGTGAAGAAAACAAAAAAAAGCACAGAAAAATACATATTAGCACTCTCAGTATGTATCACCTTTGACCTCTTGTCATCGCCATATGTTAGCAACACTTCGTTGTTGTCGTTGTTTCCCATTTCTCTCTTAAATTATTATTTACAAAAAAAATCCGAAGAAAAAAAGGGATCATAACACAAAATGACAAAATAAAAAAAAAGTGAAAACGAAAAACGAACAACAACAAAAGAACAGAAAAAAAGGAGGAAAGTGTCACACTCCGTGGTACCGTATAAATCTATCACACACCATTCTCGCACACACACACACACACAGAGAGAGAGAGAGAGAAAGAGAATACCTCATTTTTTTCCTCCCGTTCCAAACTCCTTTTCATTTGTTTCTTCTCCCTTTCCCTCCTCTCCTCCTATGTCTCCTCCTCCGTGGACTGCACCGCTCGCGCAATGCGTTCGGCGAGAAGTGTCGCGTCCAGTGTGCCGTCCTCCGACATGCATCCGTCAAATCCGTAGATGCGATCGACGGCGACGTCCTTATGAAAGAGCACACAACACGGCAAAGTGTGAATACGAAGCCGCTCGACCAGAAACGGTGACTTCTCCGCGTCAATGCGCACAAACTTCACGCGCATCATACGCTGCGCAAGTTCCGAGAGGCGGTGGTCCATCACCTTACACGTTTCAAAGTCCTTGTGATAAAAGTGCACACAGACATCCTCACTCCCCCCTTTTTCCCGCACCACGGTGTCGAAGAAGGCGTCTTGGGCGATTTCTCGATACTCCCCGTGTTGCTTTTGGCGCCACTCCGCCTCCTTGGCGTGGTGTTGCTGCAACTGCGCAACACGTCGACGGCGGAGTTCCATTAACTCCAAATCCGCCTCCTCTTCGCGGGAATCGTCTTCGGGGTGGGCGCCGCGTTCGTGTTGCGTCTGTGCGCGTTCGGCGTCGGGATCGTACACCGCCATACCCGCAAAGCGCGGCGCCTCCGCAACGGCGCGGCGGTGGGTGGGAACGACATCGTTTAAGTCTCGGGCGCGTTGGTATGCTTTGGTGTTCATCTCCTCAATGGCGGCGGTGAGGTTTTCATTCGCCTTGAGATTGGTGGCCTCATTGATGACCCCACTGCTCTTGCCGGAGCCCAACATGAGGGGAATACGTTGGGGGGGGTGGGTGTTTTGTTTGTTTGGGTTTTGCTCTTTTTTTTTCGCTTTTTAGGTGTGGTTGTTCGTTTTATGTGTGCGTCAGTGGGTGCACCAACAGCTCTATTCTTAAGAATCTGTCAAAAACAAGAAAAAAAATAATGATAACAATAATAATAATTTTAAAGAAAAGTTTATTGTTTGGATAAATAAATAAATCAAGCAAAGAAGTAAAAAAAATGTATGTATGTAATGTATTTTGTTCACAACCAGAACTGTATTCTCTGTTTTTTTCTTCTCTTTTTTGAAATGCTGCTCTTGTTCTCCATTTCCCGATTCAACGAAAAATAAACATCTTTCAATGGGAAAAAAAAAAAAGTAGAAAAAAAAAATGGATAAAAGAAAACGTGCATAAAATCCACCAGAGAGAGAAAAAAAAAAAAAATCACTCTTTTATTTGTTTTTGATTGTTGTTTTTCTTGCTCCATTTATTCCTTTGAATATGTATTTTAGCCACTGCCATTTGGATTTCGTGTTTCCAACGATTACTTTTGCTTCTGCTTTCTTTCTTCTTTTTTTTTTTGTTCCTTCCTCTTTCTTTGTTTTCCTCACACACTCTTTTTTGGCAAAACTATGTGAGGTATTGCCATAGAGGCACATGTTGGCAAGTTTCTGATTCATATCTTGAGAAAAAATGAAAAAAAAACAGGATTTAAATCCCCTGTTCCTTTTGGAACGTTTGAAGCTGTCGACGAAAACCGGCATTTGGGGATGCCACTGCGCGTTTGCGCTGAATCAACGCAATCGCATCTGTTGCCTTAATGCGCAACTTTCGGATCAGATACGCGGCGGCAATTGTCGGGGCACGGGAAATGCCCGCCCCGCAGTGCACCAAAACCCCCGAGTGTTGTTTAATAAGCGCATTCTCTATAAAATCAAACGTCTTTGGAAAAAACTTGGCGATATCGTATGTGGGGGAGTCATCGGCGGGGAGTGTCATATACACAAACGCCGTCGGAAAGCGCGGGGCGACATCAATGCAACACAACACATGTGTAATGTTGTGCGTCGTGAGACTTGTCTTGTTGGTGGCGACGTGGTAGGACCCGACAAAGAGACCCGGCACGATCTCCTGCATCGACTGCATAGCGTACATACTACTCACCATAAAATTTGGCCGTGAATTGGGTTTTGGTGTGGCCATCACCACCGCATTGGCGTTGGCGCCGTCCTTGTCAAACAATCGCGTCAACTCCTCGCTTTGGTCGGGGTATTGTGTGAGAAGGGCGTGATGTAACTCGGCGCGGGTGCGCTGCAGAGCGTCAGTGTCAATGGGCACATTTGTGGCGGCCATTCGAAACGCCTCAAACGGCTCCGAGACGTTTTCGGGTATGAAAAGACGATTGGAGGCGCTTCGGCTTTCCCCCGTAGCGCGGCGTGAGGCAGAAACGGCGGAGGGAATCGGCGTGACATCACTTTCGGGGAGACGCCGTTCAGAGATAAAGCGAAGCGCCGCAAAGACCACCTCCAATTCCTGTGTGGGGAGTTCGTTGCTGGTCGTCATGACACAACCAAGCAGGTAGGGAGGTTGTACTGTAAAAATGGATTTGTGTATATAACAATGATTGTTAAAAAAAAAAGTCTAGTGAGTTCCTTTGGTGTCCAGTAGATGCAATAATAATAATAGTAAGACAAAACGGGGACAGTACCTACACCTTTACTAATAAATAATATTAAGAAAAAGAAAAAAAGAAAAAAAGCACAAAAATAAAGGATACATAATCAGAAAAATAATATATCTATATAGATATAGATATACAATGGATCAAGCACATGCACACACACACACATATATATATACATCTAAATGCTCACAGCTATTATGTAAAATAAAGATAAAATTCATTGCACATTTCTCAACTCAAAAATTGAGAATACTAACATATATAGTAATGAATTGTAAAGCAGAAGGGAAGACACGAAAATAGTATCATAATTTTCCTTTAGTTTTTGTTTTTTCTCTGTTCCTTTTTTTCCTTCGGTTCCTTCATCTTTCTTTCGTGTTCCTCTTTCTTTTTATTCTTTTTCCTCTAGGCATTTTATTGAACGTGATGCACGTATTTCATATTCAAAAAGGGAGGTAAATAGACATAATAAAGAACGCACAGAAACAAAAAAAAAAGGATTGTCCCATCCAGTGCAGTACATCTGTTAGAGAAGAGACTTTTCCGTGATTCTTTCCTTTTATCTTGTTGGGGGAAGGGAGGGATCAACATAGTAAAGACATGAAGTGATGCGGAAAAGAGGTGTATAACCAAACATGACAAAACAAAAGAAGAAAAAAATGGCAAAGAAGAACCATTTTATGCTTTCAGTGAAAAGAGAAAAGAAAACAAAAAAAGCATAACTACCCCTTCCCCATATAATAACAAAAGAAAAAAAAAACGGATGGATCAAAGAAAGATAAATTGAACTGGAAGAACGAGAAGACAAAAAGAAGAAGAAGAAGAAGTGAAGAAACCAACCAATCTCAAAAAAATAAACAAATGCTAAGGCATCATATGAACCATGATGCATCATACCTCGTTCGCAAATACTCCTTAATACACCACTTCCAAATCACTAATCACCTGTTGCATTACCCCCACAAATTCGCTTCGGCGCCAAATGACAAAAACCACCTCCCGCGTCGCATCACTTGCCGCACCCGCCATTCCCTCCGAGGCGTTTGCCCACGGCGTGGTGGACTCCTCCGCGGCCTCCGACAGCACGAGTCGCACCGCCGGCATCACAAACCAATGTCGGCACATCCGCAAACGCCGCACCCGCGCGAGGGGGACGGCGCTGTGCCCGAGGCAAAAGAAGGACGCCGTGATTGCGAGCAACAACTCCCCTGTGGCCTCCTCGGAAAGAGACGGGTTCGCCTCCCCCAACTCGGTGCAGGTGGAGGAGAGGGACGCATTCCGTTCCACGCATTCGTGCAGCGGGGAGCCGTGCGTGGTGCGCGGCCGCACCAGGCGCACCTTGCAGAGAAACATCGGCTCCTCCTCCATCACCGCCCCGAAAAGCCGCTCAAACGCCGTCACCGCCGCCACCCGTCGCGCCAACGCGTCGGCGAAGGTGTCAAACGCGGCCCCCGTCGACGGCGGCGCGTCGCGGAGGATGGCCGCGCGGTACATTCCCAAACCCCGCGTCAGGGCGTGGGCGAAGTCGGCGGAGACGGATTGCAGCTCACTAAGGAACCCCGTGCGCCCCTGCATGTAGCTGTGCACAACCACCCCGAGGACGGCGTGGGCGATGTCGGGGCAGTCCATGTGCAGCGCGAGGACGGCGTGCAGCAGTCGGCAGTGCGGCGGGGCGGTGGCGACGGTGCGCTGACTCCGCATGCGACGCGTGATGTCCGTGACCGCCTGTCGATCCCCGAGACTGACGCGGAGGGCGTGCCACACATCCCGCACACTCGACAGCTCCCGCCGCCGCTCCTCCCGCACCGCGTGGGTGGCCGCATCGAGGGCGGAAAGGAATGTCTCAACCGACGCCGTGAAGGTTTCGCCGGGGGGAAAGAGCCACTCGGCGCGGTGCAGCGCGAAGACTTGGCGCAGAGTGGGGGCCAAGAGGGGGGAGGCGCGGGCCAACGCCTCCGCCCCGCGCAGATCCGCGCAGCGCACCAAATGCTCCGTCGACAAGCGCACCAAACCCATGTGGTGGCGGTGAAAGACGGCGATTTGCTCCAACGTCTGCACATACGACTCACACACCCGGGCGTTGGGGAGCGGGGCGGAGAGCATGCGGCGAAGTGTCGCCTCCACAAATGACACCTGCGGAAGGATCGCCGCATCGCGCAGTCGGCGCCACGCGTTTGGGTCCATCGAAGAGGAGGGCTGATTCGTCGAGGCGTTGTTGCCGTGTGGGGAGAGACTTGGCGAAGGGGCAGTCGTCCGCGCCCCACTCAGCGCGGTGGCGGCGGCCGCCAGGGCCTGACGCACAGCCGTTTCCATCTTTGTCATGCGCGCGTTGAGCTGCGAGCGGAGGAGGAGGCGCACCTTACTCGGCACCACCGGCAGCAGCGCGACGCGGATGAGGCCGCCTGTCATGATCTCCACCAACACCTCAAGCCGCGCGTCGGAGCCGACGAGGGGAGCGTTTGGTGCGATGTGGAACGCGTGGGCCACGACACGATCGCGGCTGGCAACAACGACGCAGTACTCCTCCGCCGGTGTCGAGCGACTCTTGGGCAGTTTGAGCCCGTAGGAGGCGGTGTAATAGGCGGTGTGGGAAAGCGAGAGGGGGGTTTTGGCAAATGTGTGCACAATGGGATAGTCTGTGTCGCGGCGGTTTTGGTGAATGGCGGCCATAAGAGCGGCCTCCCGTACCGCGGGAGTTCGTCGGGGAAAGAGTTGACTAAATAAACAGATAGGGTCCGCCTCGGTAAACTGTTGTTCACAGGAGAGGCCATCGGTGAGAATGCGCTTCAAGGGTGAGAAGTGGCCTAACACAGTGGTCAACTGGGGGTTCTTTTGACAGAGATGGGCAACAAGGGTGAGCCTGGCATCTTCACAGAATTTGTATATCGTGGGAAGATCTGCCTCGGGTAGTGGTGCCATAGTCAAGACCGCATCTTCCACAGTGCTGTTCTCCCCCACTTCATAGTTTACAGTGCGGTCCAACAGTGTGGAGTTATTCGCCTTGGAGGCGAAGCTCGTAGTCATCGTACCAAGGCCACTGATAAAAGCAAAACTCTGCTCCTCATCATCACGAAACGTTTTGGATAACTTGCGCTTGATAACCCCAATGACACCTTTTCCATTAGCTCGTTGCACAACTTCTGGTGGAGTGGTAAAAGAGACGAAGTGCGATCGAGCACCATCTATCGTGGAAGTAAAAGACGCAACAGGTGTATGCAGAGTGGATAACATACTGTTATTCTCTAAACTAGACTCTGCGACATTAGTCATAGCCATACCGAGATTCTCCACAATACAATGTACATCCATGTATTCCCCGGGGCGTTCCATCTGAAGTCGTAAATTATGCGGTGCACCATCACAACCACCCTCAGGAATAAGATCACGTAAATCTGTAAGACACTCTGCTATACTAAAAGACGGAGTACTACCTTTTGGATCCGGTTTGGAATCCTGTTTTTGCATCAACAATTTTAATGTCACTTGTAATACTTTTTTTTTGTACATACTGCCCCGAAGTTCGGACCTACAACGCATCTTCGCATCAAAAGCAAAATCATCACCCGACTTTTCGGGTGGTCCTCCCGCTTTGTTTGATTTCATAGTGAGTATAGATTGACCTGGTACAGTACCGTCGCTGATGACGACGGAATATTGTGTTTTGCCCTTAACAGAAGAGCCAACACTCCACTTGAGGACGAGCTGGGCTGCTGTTTCATACTTACGCCCTATTTTTTTGCCCAAATCACGAGAAAGACGGAGGTTCACCTGTTGAGGCGTCAACGAGAAATGCAGCCGCTCAACAGAAACCTCAGGCATCTTGAGTAGTGACGCCTGCACTATTACGGCCTTGATATGAGATACATATATACACACAAAAAAAAAAATGAAACAGATAAAAAGAAACGCAAATAAGTAACAAAAAGGGGAAAAAAATTGTAAAAAGAAATATAAAAAAAGGATTTTTTTTTTTTTCTCATATGATCACTTAAATGGACAACAAAGACAAAAGAAAGAAAAAAGAAGATTCCATAAAACAACAGATAAAAATAATAAAAAAAGGTAACTGTGAAAAACATCTCAAAGGTTCATTTTCCTATTGCAACTTTATCGCCCCAAAAAAACACTTTACGAACGCAACATATACACACCACTACACAGAAAAAAAAGACCCTTTTTCCCTCATATGTTCCTTTTATTTTCTTAAAATAATGGCTGTGTGTGTGAATGGAGAGAAACAGCAACACCACACCCTCTCTTTTTCATTCTTTCTTTTTCCCATAGTAAAAGCAAAAAGAAAATGTTACAAAGCTTGGTGTGACTACCCACGTACAAAGTAACAAAAATAATCCACAGTAAAACCACGAGCCATGACCGCTTTTTCATGTATATATATATATATATATATATATTTCACCACAAAGTGGTAGGGATAGATATCCAGACACTCCCAATAGCAGTATGGGAAACAACAATAATAAAAATAATAATAATAAAACAGTACAATGAAGCAAATAAAACATATGAACTCTTTCCGTGAAAGAGTATTTACGCGTCACCCACTTTCCTTTATTCCGTTTTTATGTTGTTGTTCGTGCTGCTTTTGTGTACTTGTGCAACCCTGTTTTGTTGTTTTCGTCACTTGCTGGGATTTTTTACTCTTCATTTTTTTTTTCCCCCTTCTGTTTTTGCTACTTTTGTACACTCCTCAGACATTCATGTCGTCTCGTTTAATTTGCACCGTCTCGTGTCCAGTAAACCTGTTCATCCAACTTTTTATCCTCCAAATCGCTCTTCTTCTGAGTCTCAGGGAGACGGTAGTTAAAGAATACCACTTGCATCTCCTCAAGTGTCATGTCTTTTATCCAACCGCGTGCATTGAGAAAGCGGCGTGCCGTCTCACGTTGCTGGAGATCCGTGTGATACGGACTCTTCGGGTGGCTAGACTTCCAAAGCGCATGAAAGAGATTCGGGTCCTGTAGTCCCTCCTCAATCTGGTTCTCTGTGAGGGGTGAAAAGTTTGGCCGGTGTAATCGCTCAATCAATGGGGCCTCATCTAGTTCCTTTTGTTTCACTTCTATGTACTGCTGCATGTGAATCTTTCGGTACTTCTCACACTCCTCCTTGTACTGCTTCTCTGTCATACCCTTCACAGGGGAGCTATGCGGCGTGTCCACACCAATGAAACAGACACCCATTCGACGTGCCTGTCCTACAATACGGCGCACACGGGTTTCGATGGGAGGGTAATCTGGTTTTCCCCAACTCATTTGTTTCATCTTTGCAATCTCATACACCATTTCTAGTGTCATGACCGCACAGTAGTGGCCGCGAAGTGGAACAGGTCCAGTCTCACGACGCTTTTTTCGTAGCGCACGTAAAATAAACCACGCTGTTGGAGGAGGTTCTATAGCAAAAGTGTACGTCTTATCAAAGAATACCTGAATACGCACAATGAGCTCTATATCATCTTTAAAATGTGGTTTTGTGCGGTCATTAAAAGCTTTGGCAAAATCCATCGTTTTAAGTCCAAGTTTTGAGAACTCCTGACCCACAGGAGGTCCTGTAGCGGCCTTGCCCGCCTTGATAAAGAAGCGCCAGTTGTGCAGTACCCGTTTCCCTGGATACTCTGGCGTGGCAAAGATATCCTTCGCTGTGGCAAACACTGCCGGCTCAAGGAAGCGGTTAGATCCGGGTTCTACATTCACAGTCTTTGGTCGCGCCTTCAAGAAAAACACAGCACTACGCTGAAGCATCCTGGATAGTAAGAATAAAACTCCCCGAAAAAGACCTCTTCCTTTTTACGGTTTTCTTTTGTTTTTGTTTTTGTTTTCCTCCTTTCTCCTTTACTCGTTTCCTGCGTGTGTGCCTCTCTCTCACTTTTTTTTTTTTTGCGAGGTTCCCCGTTGACCCTTTACTTTATTTTTTGCTTTCCGTCACAGTAAGTTCACTATCAATGTCTTTGTTTGGATGTGTGAGTGTGTGCTATTTGCCCTTTCGATTCCTTTTTCTCCTCCAGTAGTCTTTTAAACTACCCTTTTAAACCGCAAAGAAAAAAAAAAATCAAAAAAAAAAGAAAAGAAGGGCTTTTTTTTTCTTTTTTGAACACAGTAATAAGAACACAAAAAATGCATAAACATATTTGTAGAGAAAAGTGATTCCATTTTCTTTTTCATTTCTTTTCCTTCTACAGTGACACAACTCCAGAATTGAGCGAAACAAAAACCAGATTCAATTCGCACCAGCCATTTTCACACACCGTAGCATCTCGTGCGTCACGCAATTCAATTCACTCCCAGATCCCACCAAAAGAAGATTCATGCGACGCCGCTCGTCCTCCATGACGCGCCGCAATCGCTCCTCCAACTCCGCCAGCGTGACGCCAAGTGATGCCGCGTGAAGAGTGTTCATATCCTTTTCACCGTAAAATGTACGCCGCTGGTGAACATAGCGCGCGGCAAGGTAGTCACACAACATACCATCCAATCGGGCCGTATCCGCACCACTTCCACCCGCCAAAACGAATCCCGCTGCCTCTCGAAACGCCTTATCGTACGCATAACGACTGCAGTGTTTCGCCACCTGATGTCGTGACCCCAAGGCGCGGTCCTGTTCGTCCACCCCGGGGAACAGTGCCCAACGCCGCAGCGCGAGAAGGGCATTCTCCGCATCGTTGCATATGAGGTACGATGTGGTAAGAATGTGGAAAAAAAGTGACGACAACTCCCCTTCGTCAAGGGTGGAACACTCATACTCCTCCGCCGCGCTCAAAACCTGTTCGGGGTCACCCTCACGAGCAAAAGAAAGCCACAACTGCGGCTGCTCCATATTTATCCCAATTCGACCAAACAACTAGAAAATGTATTTGTATATTCTTTAAATTTGACGATAGTATTTATAGTAAAAACAAAACACACGAAATTTTAAGAAAAAATTATAAGCTATCAGTTCAAATACGAAATCTCAAGCAGAAAAGAAGCAACACAAAAGGGAATACATACAATTCAGCGCACTTTTTAACAAGAAAAAGCATATTAACAATTAAACAATTATTATCACCTCGTCAAAAACGTTAAACCCACAATGAATTATGGCACCACGCATCGTGAAAAAGAAAAAAGTTAAAAAAAAAAAAACAGAGTAGCACACCGTCATCAAGCACGATCAAAATCTTGAAAATCTCAATATTCTTTTCATAGGGATTAAATCACTTTACAAACAAGAAATTGCAAAAAAAAAAAAGTGCACTGCACACTAAACAATAAAAAAAAAAAACACTTACCTTGCCTTCCAATTGGTTTCACAAACTACGATTCCACAACGTATCATGAGGAGGCACAGCATATGGAAGACTGTCCGGAAGGATTGCATCCGCGTTCGGAGATTGCACGACGACATCTCGCAGAGCTTCGAACACACGTCGCCCGCCCTCATCGTTGAAGTGCAAGCCATCGTAAAAGCAGTCGCACCACGGAGCCTTTGAATACGGCGCAGTGTCGGCGCCATCGCCAAGAAAAAGCTTAAACAGATCAATAACAAACAAATCATGATGAATTTCTGCCTCCTCAGAAACCAACTGAAGTACAGCATTGCGGTAGAGGCGCACGTCTTCAACTGTCCTGTTAGTAGAAGTCGCACCGTTATTAAGCTCATTCATCCTCTGAAGCCACGCTTCTTCGTCAACTGGTGGTGGTGTGAAAACAAATATACCACCCACCGGCGCAGCATGTTTGCGTATAATATCAATAATTTCTCTCATGTTTGCCTTGTACTCTTCCACAGGGACGTGTTTTTCGCTGTTAGCAGCATCATTGGACCCCAACAGGAGCGTCACAAAGAGTGGTCGGCCGATGTTTGAGGGGAGCAGGGAGTCGCGTCGCGAGTCATCCTTCAGGATGTCCAGCACCCAGCGGGAGTTGTAGCCACTCAAGCCGCGATTCAGCACATCTGCCCGGCGGATGTACCAATTGTGCAGACGGGAAGCCCAGTTAGACAGGTATCCCTGCTCTGTCAGTGAGTCGCCAATAAGAACGATTTGGCGCATTGAAGGACAAAAAGCGAAAAAAGAGTATTTAGCACAGCGCAGCGTTTGAGCTACCTCTAAGCGCCTGTACGAAGTGTAGTGTCGGATTATCTTGCCGATAAGATACACTTTAGCAACAAAACAAAGGAAACATAAGAGGGACAAAGCATGACAAACTGTTCACCAGAATATGTTGAGATATCTTCGCATCTTCACAAATTTGCGGCACTTCACCAGAGTCAATTTACTCCATTTACCATAATAGTAAAAATGAAAAAATGAAAAATGAAAAAAGAATAATAATAAAAACACCCACATAGCATAAAATTTGTCTGCGTTACCGTCAAGAGAAAAAAAAAAACACTTACCTTGCCTTCCAATTGGTTTCACAAACTACGATTCCACAACGTATCATGAGGAGGCACAG